>JAPXFY010000024.1:25664416-25666916 GCA_030674185.1 Monoplex corrugatus
ACGGACTGAGAGAGGAAGTTTGTTCCAGGAGAGTGGACCAGAAACAGAGAAGGCTCGTGGACCATAGGTATTGAGCTTAGTGCGTGAAAAGTGAAGAGTCAGAGGATCGGAGGCAGAGCGGAGGGATTATTGATGTTGTTCCAATCATCTCCTGGGTATCTCCGTTTCTAATGATGTATCTGCCGCTGCTGTTCTTGACTTCTGGTGCATCTGATCTCACAGGATGGTCTTTGTTTGTTTGGTTGGTTGGTTGGTTTGGTTTGGGGTTTTTTTTGTTTGTTTGTTTCTTTCTTTCTTTGTTTTTTCTTTCTTGAAGATCCAGGTCTGGCACCGTTAAGACAGTGGAGGTACAAATATTAAACTGATCAGTTTGGCTTTTGATTCTAGAGGAATGCTTGAGTATTTGAAATGTAGTGTAAGTTTGTTGCTGTCAACTGAAACAAATTTGTATTTATTTCTGTTTTGCTACAATGGATTTACCGTGTGGGCTGCTCTCCCTGAGAAGAGCCCGTCGCCACAGTGCAGTGCCACCTTTTTTTTTTTCGTGCGTGTGTATTTCTGTTTACCCCATGAAAGTGAATTTCACTACAACATTTTGCCCAAGACAACTCTTTTTTTTTGCTATGTCATGGGATCTTTAATGTGTGCTGAATGCATGCTGCACATGGGACCTCAGTTTTTCTTCTGAATAATTAAGCATCTAAATACCGCTTTAGATGATTGTAGTGGAGGCGGGGGGAGAGGCGAGGTGGGTGGTAAAAAATCCTGTGTTTGATCCGTGATTTGAACTGGGGTTTCTCAGCCCCCCCCCCCCCCCCCCCCGACCTCTCGTGGGGATGCAGGGGGCTCTTTCAGTACAAATAGTATCCCCACTTTCTGGAAATTCTGTGCTAGAGATTTCCTCTTTTCTGTCACACTCTTTGTTTTCTGTCATTTCTTCCTATCATTTTCTGCCTTGATGGTCCATTCACCTGTATGTGTTCCATAAAGTCTTACGTACTGATTGTTTTAGGATTGATGATTGGGTACTTGTATCATGTGCATGTTTGGCTCGAGGGAAGTGAGATATGTGGAAACGATTTTAGGTACTTTATGCCCGTTTTTATATGTTTTGGCGTCCCTAGGTATGCTTAAATTTGTATTCAGGTGGGTTGCTTGTTTTTTTTAATTTAAATCCCCTGTGCGATAAATTGGACGGAGTGGTCAACGCCAGGGGCATGTCATTAGATTATATGCGCGAATGCATTGATATGTGTACTTAATTTTCTTTTCTTTTTCTTTCGTTTTTTTTTTTCATGTTCAAGTTTTCTTATGCTTAGAATGATTTGAAACGGTTACAGCTCTGATATGGCTGTACGCATTCGGCTGGGCTTTAAACAATAATAACAATAATAATAATAACCAATCCATGGAAACCTACCAGTTTTTCCAGCGTGAAAGAAATAGGGCAAATAGACAGGTGGGTCGAGCTGGGAAGGGTACAGTAAGGCGTCCACGAAGTCGGACAGGGCCCTGTTCCCATCTTCCCTCCCGATCACATCAAAGCCGGCCACCAGGCCCGGGTATTGCTGGTACATGCGGGTGGCCTCTTTCACGGCTTGAAACATGCCGGGTTCAGATGTTGCTCTGAAAAATAAAAAGTAACTACGGCGTTCAAGCAAATAACAAACCAGAAACCGCACGACAACAAAATGAGAACGTGCATTTTAGTCATCATCATCATCATCATCATCATCATCATCATGTGCCCTGCCGCATGGCGTTGGCGATCATGGTCCTCTATATATATATATCTAGCCCATGTTGCCGCAAGCACATCTTCCACCCTCTCTGTCATCAGCCACCCTGCAAGTCGTTCCACTATTTTCTCCCTGGGTTTACCTGGTGCTCTCCTTCCCTCCAGCTTTCCTGTTGTGACCAGGTGCTCTAATTCCTCTTTCCTCATAAAATGGCCTATAAATGATGCCTGTCTTTTCCTTATCTTCCTTATCAATGATCTTCTTGTGTCTGCCTCCATCAAGACTGTCTCAGTTTTTGTTGTTTTTGTTGTTTTTTTTGTTTTGTTTTGTTTGTTTCGTTTTGATTCGTTTTTCTTGTTTTGTTTTTGTTTTTGTTTTTGTTTTTTGTTTTCCTTTGCTGTCCATGGAACCCTCAACGTTCTTCTCAGAAACCACATCTCAGCTGCTTCAATCTTGTTCTGGCTTTGCTTGTTGACTGTCCACGCCTCATAATCGTATGATATTATCGTTTCCATATAACATTCAAGAACTCTCTTCCTGATGTTAACTGATAGGCATTTGTCGTAAGAATGCTTTTCATCTTCTTCAATGCTGTTTTGGCTTGGCCGATTCTGCTGGCTATTTCTGATGTGCATCTGCCGTCTGGTGAGATGATCGTGCCCAAATATTTAAACTTACCAACCTGTCTCAAGGTTGTGCCGTTTGCTGTTATTTTGCGTGAGGGGATTTCATGTTTTTTACTGATTACCACGACTTCAGTC
>JAPXFY010000024.1:25676916-25686916 GCA_030674185.1 Monoplex corrugatus
AACATCAGATATAATGTGTCATCTCTTGATAAACATCAGATGTAATGTGTCATCTATCGACAAACATCAGATTTAATGTCATCTCTTGACAAACATCAGATGTAATGTGTCATCTATCGACAAACATCAGATTTAATGTGTCATCTATCGACAAACATCAGATTTAATGTCATCTCTTGACAAACATCAGATGTAATGTGTCATCTCTTGACAAACATCAGATGTAATGTGTCATCTATCGACAAACATCAGATTTAATGTCATCTCTTGACAAACATCAGATGTAATGTGTCATCTCTTGACAAACATCAGATGTAATGTGTCATCTCTTGATAAACATCAGATGTAATGTGTCATCTCTTGACAAACATCAGATGTAATGTGTCATCTCTTGATAAACATCAGATGTAATGTGTCATCTCTTGACAAACATCAGATGTAATGTGTCATCTCTTGACAAACATCAGATGTAATGTGTCATCTCTTGACAAACATCAGATGTAATGTGTCATCTCTTGACAAACATCAGATGTAATGTGTCATCTCTTGATAAACATCAGATGTAATGTGTCATCTCTTGACAAACATCAGATGTAATGTGTCATCTCTTGACAAACATCAGATGTAATGTGTCATCTCTTGACAAACATCAGATTTAATGTCATCTCTTGACAAACATCAGATGTAATGTGTCATCTCTTGACAAACATCAGATGTAATGTGTCATCTCTTGACAAACATCAGATGTAATGTGTCATCTCTTGATAAACATCACATGTAATGTGTCATCTCTTGACAAACATCAGATGTAATGTGTCATCTCTTGACAAACATCAGATGTAATGTGTCATCTCTTGATAAACATCAGATGTAATGTGTCATCTCTTGACAAACATCAGATTTAATGTCATCTCTTGACAAACATCAGATTTAATGTGTCATCTCTTGACAAACATCAGATTTAATGTGTCATCTCTTGACAAACATCAGATTTAATGTCATCTCTTGACAAACATCAGATTTAATGTCATCTCTTGACAAACATCAGATGTAATGTGTCATCTCTTGACAAACATCAGATGTAATGTGTCATCTCTTGACAAACATCAGATTTAATGTCATCTCTTGACAAACATCAGATTTAATGTCATCTCTTGACAAACATCAGATTTAATGTGTCATCTCTTGACAAACATCGGATGTAATGTGTCATCTCTTGACAAACATCAGATTTAATGTGTCATCTCTTGACAAACATCAGATTTAATGTCATCTCTTGACAAACATCAGATGTAATGTGTCATCTCTTGACAAACATCAGATGTAATGTGTCATCTCTTGACAAACATCAGATTTAATGTGTCATCTCTTGACAAACATCAGATTTAATGTGTCATCTCTTGACAAACATCAGATTAATGTGTCATCTCTTGACAAACATCAGATTTAATGTCATCTCTTGACAAACATCAGATTAATGTGTCATCTCTTGACAAACATCAGATTTAATGTCTCTCTGACAACATCTATGTCACTCTGAAAACATCAGATTTAATGTGTCATCTTGACAAACATCAGATTTAATGTCATCTCTTGACAAACATCAGATTTAATGTCATCTCTTGACAAACATCAGATGTAATGTCATCTCTTGACAAACATCAGATGTAATGTGTCATCTCTTGACAAACATCAGATTAATGTGTCATCTCTTGACAAACATCAGATGTAATGTGTCATCTCTTGAAACATCAGATTAATGTTCATCTCTTGACAAACATCAGATTTAATGTCATCTCTTGACAAACATCAGATTAATGTGTCATCTCTTGACAAACATCAGATGTAATGTGTCATCTCTTGACAAACATCAGATTAATGTGCATCTCTGACAAACATCAGATTTAATGTCATCTCTTGACAAACATCAGATTTATTGTCATCTCTTGACAAACATCAGATTTAATTGTCATCTCTTGACAAACATCAGATTTAATTGTCATCTCTTGACAACATCAGATGTAATGTGTCATCTCTTGACAAACATCAATGTAATGTGTCATCTTGATAACATCAGATTAAGTGTCATCTATGATAACATCAGATTTAATGTGTCATCTCTTGACAAACTCAGATGTAATGTGTCATCTCTTGACAAACATCAGATTTAATGTCATCTCTTGACAAACATCAGATTTAATGTGTCATCTTCGACAAACATCAGATTAATGTGTCATCTCTTGACAAACTCAGATTAATGTGTCATCTCTTGACAAACATCAGATTTAATGTCATCTCTTGACAAACATCAGATTTAATGTCATCTCTTGACAACATCAGATTAATGTGTCATCTCTTGACAAACATCAGATTTAATGTGTCATCTTACAATAGTTAATGTCATCTCTTGACAAATATCAGATTTAATGTCATCTCTTGACAAACATCAGATTTAATGTCATCTCTTGACAAACATCAGATTTAATGTCATCTCTTGACAAACATCAGATTTAATTGTCATCTCTTGACAAACATCAGATTTAATGTGTCATCTCTTGACAAACATCAGATTTAATGTGTCATCTCTTGACAACATCAGATTTAATGGTCATCTCTTGACAAACATCAGATTTAATGTGTCATCTCTTGACAAACATCAGATTTAATGTGTCATCTCTTGACAAACATCAGATTTAATGTGTCATCTCTTGACAAACATCAGATTTAATGTGTCATCTCTTGACAAACAATCAGATTTAATGTGTCATCTCTTGACAAACATCAGATTAATGTGTCATCTCTTGACAAACATCAGATTTAATGTCATCTCTTGACAAACATCAGATTTAATGTTCATCTCTTGACAAACATCAGATTTAATGGTCATCTCTTGGACAAACATCAGATTTAATGTCATCTCTCTGACAAACATCAGATTTAATGTGCATCTCTTGACAAACATCAGATGTAATGTGTCATCTCTTGACAAACATCAGATTTAATTGTCATCTCTTGACAAACATCAGATTTAATGTGTCATCTCTTGACAAACATCAGATTAATGTGTCATCTCTTGACAAACATCAGATTAATGTCATCTCTTGACAAACATCAGATGTAATGTGTCATCTCTTGACAAACATCAGATTTAATGTCATCTCTTGACAAACATCAGATTTAATGTCATCTCTTGACAACATCAGATGTAATGTGTCATCTCTTGACAAACATCAGATTTAATGTCATCTCTTGGACAAACATCAGATTTAATGTCATCTCTTGACAAACATCAGATTTAATGTCATCTCTTGACAAACATCAGATTTAATGTCATCTCTTGACAAACATCAGATTTAATGTGTCATCTCTTGACAAACATCAGATTTAATGTCATCTCTTGGCAAACATCAGATTTAATGTGTCGTCTCTTGACAAATATCAGATAAATATGTCATCTCTTGACTAATATCACAGCCCCCTCCCCCCTCTAGGGGGAAGAAACATTCCTTCGACTGACTTGGTAGACGAGTTAATGAGGTGGATGTGCTGCAGATCAGGCCATCCATAATTCAACTGGTCACTCAGTTATTTCCATTCGGACGGGGTCTGGCGCCCACGTGGTTCTCATCCATCTTTAGTGGGCACAAAGGGCAGGTAACCTGAATTACCAACATTCCTTCGACCGACTTGGTAGACGAGTTAATGAGGTGGGCGCACTAGAGATCACGCCATCCATAATTCAATTTGTCACTCAGCAATTTCCATTCAAACGGGATCTAACTCTCACGTGGTTCTTATCCACCTTTAATGGGCACAAAGGATAGATAACCCAGAATACCAACATTTCTCAGCAAATACCAATGCCCAAGCAAATTACGGGATTGTTGAATGACGACCATGGCCGCTATGTCAATATCGCCATCAATGTCCAAGAAAATTTATAGGTATGTTGAATGACGACCAAGGCAGCTATGCCAGGATCGCCAAGTTCCCCAAATTTGAAATGCCCAGTTTTATTGATATCGACAGCTAGGGGGCAGCTGGGAATCTTTGTAGCAGAGACAAAGATCGGTAAATGGGAATCGCACTGTATATAGGCTAGCAGTCAGTCGTTAGGACTCACTAGAGTGGGAGAGTCAGCACTGAGTCGGCACCCAGTGTGACAGTGAGTCAGTGAACGAGATAAGTCCCCAATCTATCTTAAAGGTATGTAACTACGTTTCATCTTATACTTTTGTTAGGGTAGGGCTAGAAGTAGGTAGACTAGTAGGTTTTATTTTCAAGAGAGAGAGGGAATAGAGTAGGAATTATGGAAGTGCTTAGTATTCCAGTGATAAGTAAGTTAGTGAAGATTCGTAGCGCATCTTAGGGTTTTAGGACTATTAGGATTCATGGCACGCACGAATGGTGAATTACGTTTTTGCTTAATTGAATAAAGGCTTTGTAGTTATCAATTTATGTGTGGACTACTTATGAGAATCATGTCCAGCGTATTTGTGCATTTCTTCTCGTCACTCTCCTTTCTGGTTGTATGTGATGTTGGAGACAGAGTGACCCTAAATTCCCCATGATAAAAAGAGACTAAATTCTTTCCCTAACAGGTGGCAAGACCAAATCCTCCTTGCGATACTTCCAAGTAGAGAAACAATTTTTCATGCTCACCCCCAACTCTTCTTAATCATCCCCAACATTTCATTCTCACCCCCACTCCCCAATTCATTCTTCTTGCGATACTAACATCAGATTATATTCATGGTGGCAAACTGAAACTTTTTTTCACATGTCTGAAGATTCTGAAAGAGAGGGGTGGCACAGATCTCATATTCTCTCAAGCTCAGGAGTTTTAAGCCAAGCGGTGCCTATGTACTTTCTCTCTCTCTCTCTCTCTCTCTTTGTCTGTCTCTCTGTCTCTCTGTCTCTCTGTCTGTCTGTCTCTCTCTCTCTCTCTCTCTCTCTCTCTCTCTCTCTCTCTCTCTGTCAAGTTCAGGAGTTTACTCTCTCTCAGGTTCAGGAGTTTACTCGCTCTCAAGTTCAGGAGTTTAAGCCTAGTGGTGCCAATCTACTCTCTCTCTCTCTCTCTCTCTCTCTCTCTCTCTCTCTCTCTCTCTCTCTCGTTCTCGCTGCAATACATTCTCCAACTCTGTGCATGGTCAAGTATCTGTTCACAGCTGGACAGACAGGAAGCTTTCTTGTACAAAGCTTTCTCTTTTTTTTTTTTTTTTTTTTTAACGATCCAAACCAAAATCTATGCAGTAAGCATGGACTGCAGGAGCACCGCCTTAACGGCAACCAAACAAAAAAGGTTGTTGTGGTTTTTTTACCACTATTGATAAAGTCAGTGGTCTGTGTTGTCAGAACGCATGTAGTCATCATCTCTTCAACCTATTTTTTGTTTTTATTTTCAGACGATCAAGAAGTTTAGTTTCTTAGGCATGAGCTTCCACGTCGAACTGAAGTGTTGGAATGTGTTCAAGAGCAGGTTTTGTTTGGTTTCAAAAAACAAACAAAAAAAGGTGAGGGGTGGGAACAATGTCATTGTCTTCTTGTGTTTCGTCCGCTCCTGGCCTCCATAGCCTAACAGAAGATTAACATGTTGTACCAGGCCTTTACCTGAAATATGAGACAGTGGGGAAACAAATAAGTGTATGTGTGTGCGCGTGTGTGTGTGAGAGAGAGAGAGGGGGAGAGAGAGAGGGCGAGAGAGAGAGAGAGGGAGAAAGAGAGGGAGAGAGAGAAAAAGAGTAGGAGAGAGAGAGGGGGAGAGAGGGGAGAGAGGAAGAATGAGAGGGAGAGAGAGATGGAGAGAAAGAGAGAGGGAGAGAGAGAGAGTGGAGAGAGAGAGGGAAAGAGAGACAGACAGACAGACACAGAGAGAGAGAGAGACAGACAGACAGACACAGAGAGAGACAGACAGACAGACAGATACAGAGAGACAGACAGACACAGAGACAGACAGACAGAGAGACAAACACAGAGACAGACAGACAGACAGACGGAGCGTTTTGTTTTTCTAACAGAGTTGTTAAATTGTGGAATACAATTCCTTTTGAAATTAAATTTATTAACAGCATTAACAAATTCAAAAAATTCCTGGACGATGACGCAGAATTCAAAATTTTATTTAAAAAAATAGACTGAAGCAGATTGCTCAAGTATGAATATTAAGGCATGCTTTTTAGACCCCGAAGAAGAAAGCGTAAACGCAAAAAAGATAAGGCGTTAAAAGGCCAGAAGGCCTAGGCTTCGAGCCAGCCCTCAACAACAACAACAACAACTAACTACTACTACACTACTACTACTAGCGGTTTTCAACACAGAGGGGAAAAAACAGAATTTAGTGATTCGTTTAGAATAGCAGTAACGTATGGCAGTAAATCATCAGTTTCAGTTTCAGTTTCTCAAGATGACGTCTTCGCGCTCAGAATGAATTCCATATGCACTAACGTTACATGTGCCGTGTGTACGGTGATCATGGCATAAATCTTAACCCTGCACACAAACCCATGAGCTGGACAGGTTCTTAGGTCCTACCTAGATAGTTCCATAACCCTGGGGTCGTAGAGGAGTGAGGTGGCAGAGACCTCAACTTTTTTCCAGGGGCCAGCACCACGAGGGCGGCGCCCATCCCCTCTCCCTCGCTTCAACTTCATATTCATATTCACATTTTTTTTAAACCAAGATTTCAGAAAGGCAAGAAGGCTATTTGGTCTTCAAGGGGTGGGACCTGGGAAATCAACCTATCGCTCCAATGATCTATATCAAGACCAAGGGGTTGGACATGGGAAATCAACCTATCTCTCCAATGATCTATACCAAGGCAGCCGGGCAATGCCCCCTGCTCTTCACGATTTTCAACTGCCGTGGGATCTTTAGCGTGCGCAGCCAGAAGGCTCATGGGTCCGACTCGTTTTTTGTGCCCTTCCGAAGGACTAAATCATCAATGATGTCAAAGAACAAAGAGGATGGGAGTGGGTTTAGTACGACATTGTTGACACTCACGTGCGATCAAACTCAGAGGCGTTGGCGTGTCTCTGTCTGACGGTGGATAACAGCTGCCACGCACATCCTGTCTCGCGCGTGTGCACACGCGCGCGCGCACACACACACACACACGCACGCACGCACGCACGCAGCACGCACGCACGCACGCACACAACACACACACACACACACACACACACACACACACACACACACACATACGCACACTGAGTATGAATAGGGTGGAGACAAATTCTTGGAATTGTCGTAACAAAGATCCATCATCATCATCATCATCATCGTGTCCTGCCGCATGGCGTTGGCGATCATGACCCTCCATGCGAATCTATCCCTTGTAGCTGCAAACACATCTCCCACCCTCTCTGTCTTCAGCCACCCTGCAAGTCCGTTCAATATTTTTCGCTTAAGCTTTCCTGTTGTGACCAGGTGCTCTAATTCCCCTTTCCTCATAAAATGCCCTGTAAATGTTACTTGTCTTTCCTAATCTTTTTCATTCATGTTCTTCTTGTGTCTGCCTCCTTCAAGACTGTCTCGTTTGGTTTTTTTCTCTCCTGTCCATGGAACTCTCAAGATTCTTCTTAGAAACCACACTTCAGTTGCCTCAGTGTTGTTCTGACTTTGCATGTTGACTGTCCACGCCTCACAACCGTGCAACAGTAACGGTTCTATGTAACATTCAAGAACTCTCTTCCTGATGTTAACTGATAGGCATTTGTTGGTAAGAAGAACAAGACTGATGCAGCCGAAATGTGGTTTCTACGAAGAATGTTGAGATTCCATGGACAGCAAAGAAAAAGAAACGAGACAGTCTTGATGGAGGCAGACACAAGAACATCACTGATAAAGAAGATGAGGAAAAGAAAGCAACACTTACAGGACATTTTATGAGGAAAAGGGAATTAGAGCACCTGGTCACAACACAAAAGCTGGAGGGAAAGAGAACACCAGGTAGACCCAGGGAGAAAATATTGGACGGACTTTCAGGGTGGCTGAGGACAGAGAAACGTGGAAGATGTACTTACAGCGACAGGGGATAGATTCGTATGGAGGGCCATGATCGCCAACGCCGTGCGGGAGGGCACATGATGATGATGATGATGATGATGATGATGATGATGATGATGATGATGATGATGATGATGAGGTGTAAGCACTTATTACTATAGCGAAGTAGTATTTTGTGATCATCTTCCTTGAGCTGGGTTTCACCTGCAAATATATGGTCTCACTCAGGGTAACCAAGTCAATCTTACAGCTATCCAACATCCTGGTGCGAACAAAACTGTGTGCCGTTTTGGTCTATTATCTTTATCCAGTACATCCAAAGAAATAAGAGGGAAGCAGGGAGAATTTTTTTATAATATAATCAAAGGACATAACTCTTGAAGAATTATCTCCCATGTTGTATAGAACTTCTCAAATCTAACACAGTTTGCGCTACCCATTCAGCTAGCATTGAAGCAGATACAAAGCTCAAAAATACAGTAAGCTCAGAACTGTTTTTGTACTTTGTATCTGCTTCTATGCTAGCTGAATGGATAGCGCAAACTGTGTTAGATTTGAGAAACTTTATCCAGTACAATTTGGACATTCCGACCAATTAGAAGCGTCTTTTTTCTTTTGTGATTTGTACTGTTTCGACAGCAGAGGGTTGTTTTTTTTGTTTTGTTTTTTGTTTTTTGTTGTTTTTTTGTTGTTGTTTTTTTACCACGTAGACACACCCATCTGCCAGGTACACATAAATGGCAGGATTTGTTGAAGGGTTCATTTTATCCCCCACACTCCCCCTCTCCATCTGGAAACAGTAGTGCTGTCCTTGGAAAGGGCTGGTCTGTCATCGTAGCATTAACCATAATAATGACAATATAGAATTATTCCTGTGTAGCGACTCACTGGACACTGCATTGCTTATAACACACACACACACACACACACACACACACACACACACACACACACACACACACACACACAACACACACACACACACACACACACACACACGCACACACACCACACACACAAACTGCGAGACACACAGAAGAACTGAGATCTTTCTCTCTCGCTCGCGGGCGCGCCCGCACACACACACACACACACACACACACACACACACACACACACACACACACACACACACACACACACACACACACACACACACACTCACGAATACAAATACGAAGACATCCTGAGACGAGTCTAACTGCCCTTACACACATACATACGGCCAAAAACAGATGCATACATGAATAATTGCACTGTGCCATATGATAAGCAGTTGCGAAAGTGACAACACGCATTGGTGAATAGTAGTGACAACACATATCGATGAATTATGGCATGAGTGAACATAGTAACAGTAGTAACAGCAGAAAAGCGACACCAGTAACATCACTAGCAAAACAAAACAAAAAATAGTACTGCATCTTGTTTTCGCTGGTTTAGGTTACAGTTTGCAATTACTGTTATTACCATAACATTGTGATATTATTTTGTTATCAAAAAAAAAAAAAAACTATACCTCTTGTATTGATCTGGGGCGCTGGGCGACTGAAGAGAAAGTAGACGCTGAAACTACTGTCCACGCACATGTAGAGGTCAGGTCGATAGGTCACGTCACTTATGAGCCAATCAAAACTTGCCATGGATATCTTGTGCACGTGTAGCAAACCCCCTGGGAAAAAAAGGAGTGAAGACATTCTGACAACCTCGCATTTTAGACAAAACGGTTCACAGAAAAATACAGATTTTGTACTTCTCGAGGTCACTGTGACATCGTAGCAGCATTTGACCAAAACAAAATCTAACACGAAGCGAGAACAACGGTAGACTGTCACAATAGTGACAACTTATTTTATGTAAATAACAAACGAGACAGTCTTGATGGAGGCAGACACAAAAAGATCATTGATAAAAAAAAAAAATTAAGGAAAAGGCAACATCTATAGGACAGTTTATGAGGAAAGGGGAAATAGAGCACCTGGTCACAACACAA
>JAPXFY010000024.1:25691916-25694416 GCA_030674185.1 Monoplex corrugatus
GTTTACATGGTTTTGATGATTGTTGATGTCTGTTTACATGGTTTGTGATTGATTCTTTTCAGGTTGATTGTTATGTCTGTTTACATGGTTTTGTTGATTTGATGTCTGTTTACATGGTTTGTGATTGTTAATGTCTGTTTACATGGTTTTGTTGATTGTTAATGTCTGTTTACATGGTTTTGATTGTTAATGTCTGTTTACATGGTTTGTTGATGTTAATGTCTGTTTACATGGTTTTGTTGATTGTGAATGTCTGTTTACATGGTTTTTGATTGTTGATGTCTGTTTACATGGTTTGGATTGTTGATTCTGTTTACATGGTGATGATTGTTATGTCTGTTTACATGGTGATTGTGATGTTGTTAATGTATGTTATTTACATGGTTTGTGATTGTTATGTCTGTTTACATGATGTTTTTTATGTCTGTTTACATGGTTTTGTTGATTGTTATGTCTGTTTACATGGTTTTGATTGTTGATTTGTTAATGGTTTGATGTTAGCTGTTTACATGGTTTTGTTGATTGTTAATGTCTGTTTACATGGTTTGTTGATTGTTAATGTCTGTTTACATGGTTTGTTGATTGTTGATGTTGTTTAATGGTTTGTATTTAGTCTTTACATGGTTTTGATTGTTGATGTCTGTTTACATGGTTTGTTGATTGTTGATGTCTGTTTACATGGTTTTGTTGATTGTTAATGTCTGTTTACATGGTTTTGTTGATTGTTGATTCTGTTTACATGGTTTTTTTGTTGATGTCTGTTTACATGGTTTTGTGATTGTTATGTCTGTTTACATGGTTTTGATTGATTGTTAATGTCTGTTTACATGGTTTTTGTTGATTGTTAATGTCTGTTTACATGGTTTTGTTGATTGTTTAATGTCTGTTTACATGGTTTTTGTTGATTGTTAATGTCTGTTTACATGGTTTTGTTGATTGTTAATGTCTGTTTACATGGTTTTGTTGATTGTTATGTCTGTTTACATGGTTTTGTTGATTGTTATGTCTGTTTACATGGTTTTGTTGATTGTTGATGTCTGTTTACATGGTTTTTGATGTTGTTATGATGTCTGTTTACATGGTTTTGATTGTTAATGTCTGTTTACATGGTTTTGTGATTGTTATGTCTGTTTACATGGTTTTGTTGTTGTTAATGTCTGTTTAATGGTTTTGTTGATTGTTGATGTCTGTTTACATGGTTTTGTTGATTGTTGATGTCTGTTACATGGTTGTTGATTGTTAATGTCTGTTTACATGGTTTGTTGATTGTTGATGTCTGTTTACATGGTTTTTGATTGTTATGTCTGTTTACATGGTTTTGTTGATTGTTAGATGTCTGTTTACATGGTTTTGTTGATTGTTGATGTCTGTTTACATGGTTTTGATTGTTATGTCTGTTTACATGTTTGTGATTGTTGATGTTGTTTACATGTTTGATTGATTGTATTCTGTTTCATGGTTGTTGTATGATTGTTGATGTCTGTTTACATGGTTTGTTGATTGTTAATGTCTGTTTACATGGTTTTGTTGATTGTTATGTCTGTTTACATGGTTTTGTTGATTGTTATGTCTGTTTACATGTTTTTGATTGTTGATGTCTGTTTACATGGTTTTGTTGATTGTTGATGTCGTGTTTACATGGTTTTTGATTGTTAATGTCTGTTTACATGGTTTGTTGATTGTTATGTCTGTTTACATGGTTTTGTTGATTGTTAATGTCTGTTTACATGGTTTTGTTGATTGTTAATGTCTGTTTACATGGTTTTGTTGATTGTTATGTCTGTTTACATGGTTTTGTTGATTGTTGATGTCTGTTTACATGGTTTTGTTGATTGTTGATGTCTGTTTACATGGTTTTGTTGATTGTTAATGTCTGTTTACATGGTTTTGTTGATTGTTAATGTCTGTTTACATGGTTTTGTGTTGATTGTTATTAATGTCTGTTTACATGGTTTTGTTGATTGTTGATGTCTGTTTACATGGTTTTGTTGATTGTAAATATGTCTGTTTACATGGTATTGTTGATTGTTGATGTCTGTTTACATGGTATTTGATTGTGATTGTTAAGTTATTTATGTCTGTTTACATGGTATTGTTGATTGTTGATGTCTGTTTACATGGTATTGTGATTGTAAATTGATGTCTGTTTACATGGTATTGTTGATGTTGATGTCTGTTTACATGGTATTGTTGACTTGTTGATGTCTGTTTACATGGTATTGTTGATTGATTGTCTGTTACATGGTATTGTTGAATGTTGATTCTGTTACATGGTATTGTTGATTGTTGATGTCTGTTTACATGGTTTTGATGATTGTTAAATTAATGTCTGTTTACATGGTACTGTTGATTGTTAATGTCTGTTTACATGGTTTTGTTGATAATGTTGATGTCTGTTTACATGGTTTCGTTGATTGTTAATTATCAGTAATACATCTACAGCCGTACATATTTCAAGCTTAACACTGAAACCAAAGCGCACGCACTAAGCTAATGGTTG
>JAPXFY010000024.1:25699416-25709416 GCA_030674185.1 Monoplex corrugatus
CTAAACAATTGAGAAGTTGCAGTGCTAGATCTATACTGTTGTTGATGTTGTTGTTGTTGTTGTTGTTGTTGTTGTTGTTGTTGTTGTTCTGGGTGATCGTTAGTTCTGTTCACTTGAAGGATTGCTAAGCTGCAGTAGTAGATCTAAGAAGTTTAGAAGCTACTCGTGAGCTTACGAATGGGACGAAGGTTGTTGTTATTGTTGTTGTTTAAAGCCCAGCCGACTGCGTTGAGCCATATCAGGGTTATAACCGCTTCAAAACGTACAAAACGTCAACAGGAAAAAAAAAAGAAAAGAACATTAAGTACATATCAATGCATTTACACACATAATCTAAGGACATGCCCCCCGGTGTTGACCACTCCGTCCAATTTATCGCACAGGGGATTTTTTTAGAAAAACATACCTGAATACAAATTTAAGCATACCTAAGGACGCCAAAACGAAGATAAGTTGCTGACGCACTTCACGAGCAAAACATTTTGCTGTTGTCTTTGCATCTTTGTGTGGCCGAAAATTTGCGACTGTCTTGTTTTGCTATATTAACAACGCGTAGTAGTAGTAGTAGTAGTAGTAGTAGGGACTGGCTTTCAATGGCCTAGGCCTTGCGGCCTATTTACGTCCCCTCTTCCTCAACTATTTCTAACACAGATGTTAAAATGCGCATTTTCTTTTTGTTTGCATAAGCCTAATCAGGCCTTTAATCATCAAAATCGATAAAAAGTTCTTTGAATTTTGGAATTTCGTCCAAAAAATTCTTGAATTTGTTAGTATCTTGTTCAAATGTTATGTTAGTTGGGAGTTTATTCCACAAAGGGGCTACTCGATGTGAAAAAGAAAATTTTCTTGTGTTGGTACGACAGTGCTGAATAAATATCTTTCCTTCCTTGTTTCTTGTGATATTACATTGTGAAACAAAAAGAGTGTGTCAACACAAATATTATCAACTCCATTAAAAGGGCGTTCTGCTTCTACTTTTGTGCTTTTTCTGGTTTAAGAAATCCAAATGAACTTACTTCAGTGAAAGACAGAGCGTCTAAACAGAACTCATCTCCCTGTCGATTGAGCACCGAATTCTAATCTTGATTTGTGAGGCATTACACGTTAGGCTCAGTGACGACATTGTAAAAATACTAGAATATTTCTGATCTCAGAGCTGTGACGTTATTCTTCATCATCCCAATATTGACGTCACATCCGAAATTATAAAAAGAAATATAATAATGAAAGAACTGTTTAAATTTCGGCCATCGCCGAAGTATCGTATATACTGCTTTTTCTATTGTCCTCTATTTTTTACAGGATCCAATTTCAGCTGATTACTTTGTCAGTCTTGATGGAGGCAGACACAAGTAGATCACTCATAAGGAAGATTAGGAAAAGACAGGCAACATTTATAGGCCATTTTATGAGGAAGGGGGATTTGGAGCACCTGGTCACAACGGGAAAGCTGGAGGGAAAGAGAGCACGATGACCCAGGGAGAAAATGCTGGACGGACTTGCAGAGTGGCTGGGGACGAGGAGGGTGGGGGAGATGCTAGGGGCAACGAGAGATAGAGATGGTTGGAAGTCCATGGTCGCCAACGCCATGGGGCAGGGCACCTGATAATGATGATGATGACGTTGTCAGGTTGTCTTTTTATCTGTCCTTCCCACTTCCTACTGTTATGATGTTTCATCTTCCCATTTCCTACTGTTATCCCATTTCCTACTGTTATGATGTTTCATTTCCCATCTCCTACTGTTATGATGTTTCATTTCCCACTTCCTACTGTTATGATGTTTCATCTTCCCACTTCCTACTGTTATGATGTTTCATCTTCCCACTTCCTACTGTTATGATGTTTCATCTTCCCACTTTCTACTGTTATGATGTTTCATCTTCCCATTTCCTACTGTTATGATGTTTCATCTTCCCATTTCCTACTGTTATGATGTTTTATCTTCCCATTTCCTACTGTTATGATGTTTCATCTTCCCATTTCCAACTGTTATCCCATTTCCTACTGTAATGATGTTTCGTCTTCCCATTTCCTACTGTTATCCCATTTCCTACTGTTATGATGTTTCATCTTCCCATTTCCTACTGTTATGATGTTTCATCTTCCCATTTCCAACTGTTATCCCATTTCCTACTGTAATGATGTTTCGTCTTCCCATTTCCTACTGTTATCCCATTTCCTACTGTTATGATGTTTCATCTTCCCATTTCCTACTGTTATGATGTTTCATCTTCCCATTTCCAACTGTTATCCCATTTCCTACTGTAATGATGTTTCGTCTTCCCATTTCCTACTGTTATCCCATTTCCTACTGTTATGATGTTTCATCTTCCCATTTCCTACTGTTATCCCATTTCCTACTGTAATGATGTTTCGTCTTCCCATTTCCTACTGTTATGACGTTTCATTTTCCCATTTCCTACTGTTATGATGTTTCATCAACATCATTCAAATCAAATACACAAATAGACCTTGTCATTAGCTAGATGTCTATAACCTGTATTACTTTCATTGACATCCGTCAGTCGACAGAGTTGCAATGGAGAAAATTTGCCGCGTTTTACTCTGTTTTTGAAATTTTAAAAAAAAATCTTCTATATCTTCTACAAGTCTATTTTCTTTCGCTTTCGGTTTGTTTTTGTTGTTGTTTTGTTTTGGTTTTTGTTATTGCTTTTTCGTTGTGGCGTACGCTATGGTTCTTGACTGTATTTTCATTAATAAGAAATTTAAAAAGAGTTTGTCAGGGATTTTAAGTTCAATGTTAGGTTTTACCCTTTCGTCCCAAAATCGATTTATCCTAATGATCAGGCGCACTCGTTTATCACATTACACATTTCTTCGTTTCTTTCTTTCACATATTGTTCGTTCTTTAAAAGAGATACATACAATTTCCAGAAACCTCTCGTCTTTTCGGTTTTGTGGAATAATAGCGTGGACAGTCAACGCACAAAGTCAGAATAAGATTGAGGCAACTAAAATGTGATTTCTAAGAATGTTAAGAGTTCCATGGACAGCAAAGGAAACAAACGGACAGTTTTGCAAGGAGGCGGACACAAAAAGAACATTCATGAAGAAAATTAGGAGAAGACCAGCAACAATTATAGGACATTTTATGAGGCAAGACAAATTAGAGCACCTCGTCCACAGCAGGAAAGCTGAGGGGGAAAAGAGCACCATGCAGACCCAGGGAGAAAATAATGAACGGACTTGTGAAGTGGATGAAGAGAGAGAGGGTGAGCGATGTACTTGCAGCGACAAAGGATAGATTCGTATGGAGGGCCATGATCGCCAACGCCATGCAGCAGGGCACATTATGATGATGGCTTTTATCGCGACATAATACACACGTACATTGCTTAGATCACTTTGAACATCTTGCCCTTGATAAGCCAACTGTAATAAAACAGACCATAAAACGTTTCTGTTCACGGTGTCATATGATTTTTTTTAAATATATAAAGGCAACGTGGAGTTTTGTATTTCTGAATAAATACTTAGGAATGATTGCATTTAAAGCGAATGTATGATCCATTGTAAACCGACCCTTCCTGAATCTTGCCTGTGCTTCACTGACGGTATTATTTTTGTCTGCCCCTACTGTTAATCTTCTATTAATGACATGTGTAAATGCTAAATGAGAATACTTATAAGGGAAATATCTGTGAAGTTATCATGGCTTCTAGTGCCCCCCTTCTTGTGTAAAGGAACAATCATCATTATCATCATGTGCCCTGCCGCATGGCGTTCGCGATCATGGCCCTCCACATGACTTCATCCTCTGTCGCTGCAAAGTACATCTCCCACCCTCTCTGTCTTCAGCCACCCTGCACGAACGTCCAATATTTTCTCCCTTGTGTTCTCTTTCCCTCCAGCTTTCCTGTAGTGACCACGGCGCACAAATCCGTGATACTTGGGTTGGCCGTAGTTCTGGTTCTGCCCTGCCGGCTATAAATAGCGCGCATCTTTCCCCTTCCCTTCCACTCCCCACACCCTTTTCACCTGTCCCGCTGCCGTATAGCGAGGCCACTCACAAAATGTATGTGAGCGAAGCAGGGGCGCGCGCGTGCAGTTCTGCGCGCTTGCGCACACGCACACGCACTCACACACACACACACACACACACACACACACACACACACACACACACACACGCAAACACACACACGCACACAAACACAGAGTTGATTTATACATATAATATGGCCTGGATTTAACATGCATTTGAACACACACGCATGCACAGAGAGACAGACAGAGAGAGAGAGAGAGAGAGAGAGAGAGAGAGAATATCAAATCAAAACACGCATATCACACACACACACGCACATACACACACACACACATATCTGATTCACATAATATGGTATGCATGTAACATGCATTTAACACACACACACGCACACACACACGCACACACACACACACACTCACTCTCTCTCGCTTTCTCTTGCTTTACATACTGTTATAATTATGATGTGGTGCATGTGACATGCATTTTGAGAATACATGCTTGAAAACTCTCTCTCTCTCTCTCTCTCTCTCTCTCTCTCTCTCTCCTCCCACCTTCACCAATGGGCGGGATGAAGTCGCTGGTGGGGACCCCCCTCAAGATGGGGAGATGACGAGGGGAGTTGTCACCTCTAACGGGGCAGAGTCGCGAGTGGTGGTTCCCCTTCCTCCTCCTCTTCCCCGCCTGTCATCTCACGTGCAAACCGGGCCGAGCTTCAGCGTGACGCCAACAGGAGTTCCCAGGGGCATGACACCGGGCGTCTTACAGACACGGACGCACGTGTATCACGTGCATCACGCGGCAGTCCTGCGGCAGACCGACAGACGGGTGGGAGGGTGAGCATGGGCAGCCAACCGCGACGGACGTCAACAAGCACGGCCCGCGGCAGAGGAGCAGGCGGTAACCTTGGCAACAGGACTTGCTTCTGGTACTTCCAGAAAGCCATAGGACAGGCATGGCCATCCAAACCAGTGGTCCTTTTTTAATTACAACGTTGAAAATTTGTACAGTAAATTGAAGAACGTTTCCTTCATAAATTATGTAACAAAATTTGATTTTGTTTGTCTCACTGAATGTTTTCTTGATACTTCGTTTGATTTCAGCTGTTTGTTCACTGATTATTTGAAATTTTACGCTCCAGCTAAGAAATTGTCACACCATGACAGGAATTCGGGTGGAGTTTTATTGTTGGTGAAAAAAAAATTAGAAAATTGTGTGAAAGAAATATTGTTAGATTATGATAATACCATTGCCATCAGAGTAAACAAAAATGTATTTGATTTAGACAAAGATCTGATTTTGATTGCATGCTATGTTGCGCCAGAAGGAAGCCCTAGATATAACGAAACATTAATTAAAGATGGGATCTTGATGCTGGAAGAATTAATGCTACAGCAGTTTGAAAAAGAAAAAACACATTTTATAATTATGGGAGATCTCAATGCTAGAACAGGTCACGAACAGTTTGCGCCTGAAGACATGACTACCTATTTGGAAGACACTGAGTATGACAGGATGTATAATGAATGTGATGTACGTTGTTCTAAAGATGAAACTGTGAATAGTTTTGGCAAAACATTGTTGAACTTATGTTTCATGTTGGATATGGTTATTTTGAATGGTTTTTGTGATGGAGATACAGAGGGTGAATACACTTTTGTGTCTCCAAACGGTTGTAGTGTGATTGACTATTTTCTTGTTCCATATAATCTGGTCTCATGCTTTGATTTACGGGTAGGTAACTGTGTTGATTCATGGCATCTACCTGTTGAGGTAATATGGAAAAGGGGAAATAATCATACAGATGTAGAAAGTGCAAGACAACAAGGGGAAGAAAAAATTGTATGGTCTGAAGAATTAGCAAGTTTATTTGTACACGAGCTTGATGGTTCTGAGTTCAACAATTGTCTACAGACAGCTTTCGGTTTGTTAGATTATAATGTGAATGACAGTTCGGAGCAGTTTACTAAGGCTTTATGCGGGGCAGCTGAGACAAGGACAAAAGAAACAGAATGATTGGTTTGATAAGGAATGTGAAAGAAAGAAACAAGAAGTTAAGAGGCTACTGAAAAGATTCCAGAGATGCAAAACAGAAAAAGAAAAAAGAGAAAAAAGAGAAGCATATGTCATATCACGAAAAGAGTATGTTAAACTAAGGAAAACGAAAGAAAGGGAATACGAAGATAAGAAAATAAGAACACTCAAAGATTCCATCAATGACTCCAGGACATTCTGGTCAATAATAAGATCTGTTAATAGAAAGGCCTTTGTGTACAATGAAATCTCTATTGAACAATGGTACAATCATTTCTGCAGTGTTTTCAATGATATCGGGGGAAATACTTCACAAGAGAGTAATATAGTAGAGGAAGAAAATAATTTTGAGCCACTTTTCAATGAGCCTATAACTAAAGAAGAAGTGACTGCGAGTATCAGGCATTTGAAAGCAGGAAAGAGCGCAGGACCAGATCAAATAATCAGCGAAATGTTAAAACATGCAAATGCTAATGTAATTGATTTCCTTGTCCATTTATGTAACAAGCTTTTTGATAATGGCATTTTTCCGTCAGAATGGGCAAAGTCCATAATAATCCCAATTCATAAAAAAGGAGATGTGAATAATCCAGATAATTATAGAGGAGTCACTCTAACAAGTATAGTGAGTAAAGTTTATACATATATTTTGAATAAGAGATTAACAAAGTGGGCAGAAAAGGAAGAGAAAATAGTTGAAGAAGAAGCTGGATTTAGAGCAAAATACAGTACAATTGATCATATTTTCACACTTTACTCCCTTGTGCAGAAGCATTTACTTTTAAATAAGAAACTTTATGTTGCATTTGTGGATTTTAGGAAGGCATTCGATTCTGTGAATCGTAATAATCTTTGGAATATATTACGTAAAAGTGGTGTGAATGGAAAATTATATATGGCCCTAAGAGGAGTTTATAACTCAGTGTTTGCATGCGTGCGTGAGAAGTGTGTATATTCAGATTATTTTGAATGCCCTAAAGGAGTGAAACAGGGGTGTCAATTGAGTCCTCAATTGTTTTCATTTTTCATTAATGAATTAGCAGTGGAACTGTCAAGAAAAGGCAGGCATGGCATTCAAATTATCCCTGGGATTATTGAGATATTTCTATTGCTGTTTGCAGACGATGTTATTCTTCTCTCTGGTACAGTCAAAGGCTTACAAAACCAGTTAAATGTTTTAAAGGAAGAATCGGATCGACTAGCTTTAACAGTTAACATGGATAAAACTAATATTATGATTTTCAGGAAGGGTGGACATTTATCAAAACACGAAAAATGGTTCTATGGAATTAACGAGGTTAAAGTTGTTAATTCTTATAAATACTTAGGAATGATATTTTCGACAAAATTAAGTTTAAATTATGCATGGGAAGAATCTTGTAATAAAGGAAAAAAGGGTGTTATTGAAATTCTAAAATCCTTACGGAAGCTCAATTCTATTGATTGTAATTTATATTGGAAAATGTTTGATACACAGATAGAATCTTTACTTACATATGCAACTGAAGTATGGGGTCTTACTGTAAATCCACATATGGAAAAAGTGCATACATATGCTATAAAACGTTTTTTGGCTGTACCAATTCACTCTTCTAATACTGTTTTATATGGAGAAACTGGAAGATATCCTTTATACATTAGAACCTTTGTGAAGAGTATTAAATACTGGTTGAAATTGTTAAGGCTTCCACAATCTCGGTTATGTAAACAGGCATATGAAATGATGGTTACTCAAATGGAAATAGGAAAACAGAACTGGGCCTATCAGGTAAAAAAGGCTTTATCAGAACTTGGGTTTGGAATCGTGTGGTTGTCCCAGGGAGTAGGAAATGAGTGTCAGTTTATTAATAAATTTAAAGACAGGCTTATTTGTTCGTTTAAACAAAATTGGCACTCAGATATGGAAAACAAAGAAAAATATAGTTGGTTCTTCTCATTTAAAGATGTTTTTCAAACCGAAAAATATCTCAGTGTTGTTACGGATAAATGGCAAAGAACTAATTACGCAAGATTTAGATTAAGAACACTTGGTTTCAATGCAAATAAAAATTGGTTTCAACCTGGGACGTCCACAGTATATCCTTGCTCCTTATGTGGAAACAATGTCGATAATGAAAAACACTTTTTATTCCAATGCCAAATTTTTGACACAATACGAGGAAAATGCAAAGTTTTTTGAATCCGACATGGCCAAAAGACAAGATGTTGTATCTATTTTGTCGTCTGATGACGAAGTCATAATCAAATCAGTGGCACTATACATTGTGGAAGCACAAAAAATAAGACATAAACACTTACAATCCCGACAATAGTGCTAGACAATATCATACTGGGATTAATTTAATCTCTTTTGACTGATGTGGGCTATATCACGTTAACTCCAAAAGAAGCCGCTTTATTACAGACTCTGTTTTGTAAAGAGCTGTTTTCATTTGCTTTATTTTGCTTTGTTTGTCGATAATTTAAGAGTAGCTAATAATATGAAAATAATGGTATATTTGTAGAATATGTTAGAAGTGGATATTGAAAGGGTATATAGACACTTAAGGGTCTACTATACATGTTAACAAAAACAAAACAAACAAAAACAAACCAAAAAACATAAATAAAAGGCATAGTGATGTCCCTTGTTAACAGAGTATTTTGGGGCAGTTATGTGAAGATTATATTATTATCACTAAATGTAAGGTTTGGGTGGTCTAGCCCAGATGTTTTATCATATTAGTTTTGATGTGTGTGTGCGTGCGCACGAGCGCGCGTCCGCGTGTGAGTGTATATGGATGCGTGTGTGTTGTGTGTGGGTGTGGGTGTGTGAAAAAGATTTTGGTTTGTCTAAACCTAGACAAATTATTGGCCTGAATGTGGGAACACTGTTCTGATTTTTTTTTTTTCTTTGCATTATGTAGTAGTGGTAAAATGGATGATTGTTCATTATATATGATTTGAATATGGTCGACTGTTCAAGGAATGGATGTTCGATATTTTTTTTGATTATGCGTGAAGAATTTGCGCACATACAAAGAGTGGATTATGTGTCGCACTACTGGAAAATTGTTATCCCCCTTGTCAAAAGACCTTTTCGGGTAATGACAATAAACAGTTTCAGTTTCAGTTTCAGTTTCTCTCTCTCTCTCTCTCTCTCTCTCACTCTCTCTCTCTCTCTTACATTACATGTACATAGTGTTATATGATGTGCATGTACCATGCATTTTGAAAATACATGCTTGAAAACACACACACACACACACACACACACACACACACACACACACACACACACACTCACACACACATACACACTCACACACACACACACGTACACACACACACACACACTCTCTCTCTCTCTCTCTCTCTCTCTCTCTTGCTTTACATACTGTTAAATGATGTGCGTATAAAATGATTTTGAGAATACATGCTTGAAAACACACACACACTCTCTCTCATTTTCTCTCTTGGTCTCTGTCTCTCTTACATTACATGTACATACTGTAGTGTCATATGATGTGCATGTACCGGCCACCGTGCATTTTGAAAATACATGCTTGAAAACACACACACACACACACACACACACACACACACACACACACACACACACACACACACACACACACACACACACATCTGCATGCATGTACAAGCACAGACACACAGTCACACAATCCACAAGCAAGTTATCACTCACAAAACAAGTGTATACTCACAGGTATTGGTCAGAAAATGTTCCACACTCAAAAAAACCACACATTATGGAGGATACTGTGTATGACCAGGTGTTCTAATTCCCCTTTCCTCATAACATATCCTCTAAATGTCGTGACCAGGTGTTCTAATTCCCCTCTCCTCATAATTTGTCCTCTGAATGTTGCTTGTCTTTTCCTAATCTTCTTTATTAATGATCTTCTTGTGTCTGCCTCCTTCAAGACTGTCTCGTTTGATTTCTTTGCTGCCC
>JAPXFY010000024.1:25719416-25726916 GCA_030674185.1 Monoplex corrugatus
ATGTGGTTGTGTGGTACGGAGTAGTGTGTGTATGATAAAAATTTAGTGATAAGCGATGTGATGTTGTGTGGTGTGGTGTTGGTGTCGTGCAGTGTGGTGTGGTGTGATTTTGTAACAATAATAACAATAATGATTACAATAATAATAATAATAATAATAATAATAATATAATAACAATAATAATGATATAATAATGATAATGTAATAAAAAATATATGATAATCATGATGATCATAATACTAATGATAACAAAAATAGTAATGGTAATATAGATAATAATAATAATATAAAATAATACAATGACAACAATATGTACATAGAAAGACGCAAATAACTAAATACACGAAAGCGAGACTTGACGCAGAAAAACGGCAGGCGCCTCTGAGATGGTTGTAACAACATTGCCCAAGTGAACAAGAACGAATTTCGCAAATAGACAAATAAACAAATAAACACATGGATAAATATAGTGTTGCTTTGTCACAAACAGTCACATTTGGTACAGTCCCGACAATGTTGCCCAAATGACAATGTCGCCGATACAATAAACAAATAATTGGATAGATAAATAAATCAATAAATAATAAATAAAATAAATCAATAAATAAGAAAAATGAATAGATAAATAAACAAAAATAAATAAGTAAATAAATAAATAAATGAACAAATAAATAGATAAGAAAAACTGAATAGATAAGTAAATAGATGAATAATAAATGAATAAATAGATAAACAAACAAATAAATAAATAAGAAAAATAAAAGATAAATACAAAAAAATAAATAAATAATAATAAACAAATAAATGAATAAGAAAAAAAATAAATAAGTAAATAAACAAACATATACAAACAAATAAAATAAATGCGGGCGTGGTTGGGCGCAGACACACAGACAGGCGCCTTCGGGACGGTCACAACGGGCGTCGCATCCCATTTTTTGACGAGACGTGGACGAGAAGAACAGCACATCGGGTCACATTGTACCTACATTCGAAGAGGGTCAAACTGCCCATGCGCAACTCTGCCGGAACTTCCGGTCAATGCCATCAACGCTTGTAGTTCTGCAATTCGTTGATCGGAAGAAGATCGGCGAATTCTGACACTGAAAATCATCAGCAGTGCCATCATTTCATAAATTTATATCACGTCAGTGGTTGGTAATTCGAAGCAAGAACCGTGCAAGTTCAGAACACTGGAACCGGAACTTCGCATGCTATATGTGACGTGCTCCCATAATGGGTATATTAAATAGTGAATTACTGGTATCGTTAAAAAATAACAGGAAATAAGTTTTGGACCGGTGTTTAAAAAAAAAACACCAATAAAACAATGTTGCAGAACAATTAAAGATGTATGTTGTAGTGGCTAGAAACTGGTTATTGGCAATTTTTAAGCAATCACAATGAACAAAGAAGTCGAAAATGCCAAAACCTGAAAATCCATAAAAATAGGCTTAAATAGCCTCACATGCCCTTAGCGGTTGCAGCATACAACGATTTAATATACTCTTTGTGGAGCATGTCACATATTTATTGGTCACGATACCAACATAGAACATAATATTCTTCTGAGACAAAAATGATTGTAGTGTTAGGCAAGATTCAGTTATATATGGGTCACAATACAACATGCAATTCATTCATTCATTGTATTTGGTTATAATTCGAACAAACCCAACATGATCTGAAACTGAAAGTGAGTACAATGTAAATAGCAAAAAACATACATTCCGTACTGGGTACAACACGAAATAACAATAACAGTATTTTAACACGAAATAACAAAACAGTATTTGACACGTGAATCGTATCAAATTCATTCAGATTTGCATAATCTGTGTGTGTGTTACATGTGTGTGTGTGTGGTGTGTGTGTGTGTGTGTGTGTGTGTGTGTGTGTGTGTGTGTGTGTGTACATGTGTGTGTGTATTATGTATGTATACAGAGAAAGATAGGGGGAGGGAGAGACGGGACAGATAGTGAGAGAGAGACAGAGAGAGACAAAGACAAAGACAGACAGAGACACAAAGAGAGAGAGAGCAAAAGACAGAGGCAGACAGACAGACACACAGAGAGAGAGACAGACAGAGCAGACAGAGACAGACAGAGAAGACAGAGAGAGAGAGAGAGAGAGAGAGAGCAAGAGACAGACAAACAGAGACAGAGAAGAGAGAGAGAAAGAGAGGAGAGAGAAAGAAGAGAGAATTGAGATAGAGAGAGAGAGAAGGGGAAAGAGAGAGAGACTGTGGTAGAAGAGGGACGATGTGAAAAGGGAGATAACAGGAGACGAAGAATAAACACAGACAAAAAGGGGCAGCAGCAGCAATTCTCATGCTTTACAACATAGGAACAACAGAGATCCGCCGCCTTCGTCTGGCGTAGACAAAAACTTGACAATAATATCCATATCCTACTCATCATCCCACCAATGCCTAGACACAACTGATAAGACAATAACAAATGATGATTTCATCCAGGCGCGGGACAAGACCGGAACAAAGGGAAGTCACCATTCAGTCATGCGCACAGACATTCTCTGGTCATGCGTCACACGTTGACACACATATGACACAAGAGTGGACGCCATCCGGGGGGGGGCAGCAGGCGACTATAGCGTCAGCAAGCTCGGCGTGTGTGTACCTGGAATAGACATCGACTACTCCACACCCCACATCCATGCAGCCATGAGGGGGTACCCGACCTCCCAGGGCGATCCACGCCAGGTATTCCGCCGTTCTCACATCGGCAGATTGCCGCTTGTTTCTGGAACTTGATGGGTTGGCATATTTAGTAACAGTGGAAATGTCTGTCTGTTCCTGTAACCTGAAAAAAAAAAACAGTAAAAAAACAGGGATTCCGTTTCGTGCCTGTAACCTGAACGCTTAACAAATAACAGTAAGATGCTGTAGTGATATTTATCCTTAAACTTTGTGCATATTTTTACGATGAAATATGTTTTTAACGATAGTAAAATGACTGTTGTTAGCTTCTAGAACTGGATTAATTATCAAGATATGTTATCGTGACCCATACTGTAGAAAAATGACATTCCTTGTGATCTTTGTCCTTAAACTGTGTGACTGATTTTAAACGATAGTAAAATGACTGTTTGTTGTTTGTTCCTAGAAGTGGACTAATTATCAAGATATGATATCGTGACCCATACTATATAAAAATGACCCTTTGATTCTTTGCCCGAAAAAGTTCTTATATTACAATATTCGTCTACTGATGAATATTGATTTCTTGGACTCGTAAATATCTTCTTATGACTGATCGATGTTTGTTCCTAGAATTGATTCTCATCAAGGTATAATATCATGACCCTACTATAGAGTAAATGACCCCTTGATTCTTTGTTCGAAAAAGTTCTCACTTTGCAGTATTTGTCTACTAACGAATTTATGTATTTGGAATAGTAAATATCTTCTTATGACAGATTGTTGTTTGTTTCTAGAGCTGGACTGATTATCAAGATACGATATCGTGACCCATACTATAGAAAAATGACCCATTGATTCTTTGTCCGAAAAAAGTTCTTATATTGAAATATTCGTCTACTGATGAATTGATTTATTTGGAATCGTAAATATCTTCTTATGACTGATTGCTGTTTGTCCTAGAACTTGATTAATTATCAAGGTAGTGATATCGTGACCCATACTATAGAAAAATTTATGCTTTGGTTCTTTGTCCGAAAAAAAGTTCTTACATTGCAATATTTGTCTACTGATGAACTGATCTATTTGGAATCGTAAATATCTTCTTTCGTTTCTTCTTCGCCTTTATCATTTTTACTTTCTTCTTGTTGTGTCTGTTCTGTTGATCAATCGTTATATCTTTTTTTTTCTTTTCTTTTTTTTTTGGGGGGGGGGGGGGGCGTTCAGTTAGTTTTTGCCTGTTTTGCTAGTTGACTGGTTGTTCGTTGGTTGCTGGAACGGTTCATGTTCTTTAACCAACGTGGGCTGGTGGCCCGTAAGGCCGATTCGGGAAAGGCAGTCTCTGCGACACTGATGCATGTATGGATGCTGGCCTTGGGATTGCCTTCACAGGAGCTTGCTTTCAGACTGGCTCTCTTTTCCTCACTAGATCTTCTGGATCTTCTTTTCCCCTAACCTGAGTTGTTTTCTAGGGCACACTGCGCCATATGTTGCGGTCGGCTGCCGTGTCTACCCAGCTCTCTGTGTTGATGTCCAGAGCTTTCATATCGCGCTTGCAGACGTCAAGGTTTCGTACCTTGGGTCGGCTAACAGATCTCTTGCCGGAGACTACTTAATCATCAACGGATATCCTTTGGGATAAGTATTTCTTCCATCCGACGCACATGGCCAAGCCAGAAAAGCCTGTATTCTCTGAGCAGTGTATGCATGGGACATGCTAGGACCTGGGCGTTTGGTATTTTGTCGGTCCACTTGATACCGAGGACCCGGCGAAGGCAGCGCAAGCGGAATTTGTTCAACTTTCGCTCTTGTTTGGCGTAGTGTTTCCATACAGTAGAGTGCTGATGATACAGGCGTTGTACAACGCCATCTTTGTCGACGTTGTCAGTTTGGGTTCTCCAAGACACGAGCAGTAAGTCGGCCTGAGGTTGCTGCAGCCATTCCATGCACTTGTTGATGTCGGCATCGAGGGACAGATTGTCGCTGATGATGGACCTGAGGAATGTGACCTGGTGGAAGACATCAAGTCCATAATTGTCGATGGTGATGACAGGTGCAGTGTCCACGTCTTGGCTCAGCACGTTCGTCTTTTTCAGGTTGATGGTCAGACCAAAGTCTTTGCAGGTTTGGGAAAATCTGTCTATGAGGCACTGGAGTTGTTGCTCAATGTGTGAGGTTGGAAAAGCGTAATCGGCGAACAGCTGGACTCTGATCATGTATATACATGTGTGTGTGTGTGTGTGTGTGTGTGTGTGTGTGTGTGTGTGTTGTGTGTGTGTGTGTGTGTGTGTGTGTGTGTTGTGTGTGTGTGCGTGTGTGTGTGTGAGTGATGTGTGTGTGAAATTGTGAATCAGACATGTATGTACTAAGTATAAGTTAAGATGCTCGCGCAGACAACACACACACACACACTCACACACTCACACACACACACGCACGCACTAATATACACACGCACGCATACATACACACACGTACGCACGCATACATACACACACGTACGCACACAACCAGGCACACGCACGCACGCACGCACACGACACACACGTACACACGACACACGCACACACACACACACACACACAACACACACACACACACACACACACGTACACATACACATCTTACAGAACTCTCCCCTCACCCCATCCCACCCCACCCTACACACATTTGGATACCTAAAAACATTAGCACGTAATTTCCTTTTTCTTCGCAATTTTTATGTTTGAATGACATGGTTAATTTCCATCTAAGACTACATATCATGCACTGACCTTGTACAGTATTCTAACAGCTGCATGCTGCTTACACAAGCTGAACACTGGAAAGCATAGAAAAGCTACGCTGTACTTCCACAACTTTAGGAATTTCACTATCGATCTTGCTCATCCCTTGTGCAAAAATGAACAACCAGAAAATGTGAATTCAGAAAGATGTTATAAAAAGAAGACGACTGCCAAGTGCCGCAGTATTAAAAAGAATACATGCAGCCCCAAGAGATAGAAAATCATTGCACGTGTCACATGTTATCACATGTGACAAGATCTCAAACCGAACCGGCCAGTGATTGGTTGATATTTTGGGTCATACGGCAGACATCTTGCCTACGCGTATGTATCAACCACGACCTGAAGGAACAGAATCGCATGATCGAAAGAGACACGTTGAACTCTTCTTTACCGTCACTCTGGGCAAAACTGCTGAGGAAATAGTGCGAAATAATGCGGGATATATCTAGTCATCGGAACAACTGGACGCAATCACGCGGGGAAAATGCGCTACAAGACTTACCAGGAGATTAAGACAGAAAATATGTACATTCAAGATATGATGACACGCACGTGGTGGATATTAGTTTTAGGTTTTCGATCTTGTGACTCCAATCATAACATGTCTGTGCTCCGAACTCTCAGGTCATGGTTCATACATATGCATAAGCAAAATGTCTGCTGCGGCAACCAAAATACAACCAATCACTGGCCGGTTCGTTTTGAGATGTAGTCGTATATCGTGTTATCACCCTTGCAAGGGAGACAAACCTACTTACCCTCTCATAAGGTTGTACAGGCCTGATTCACTAAGACTGGCAAGAGTTGTCTACGGTTGTCGGACAACGTGTCGACTGTAGTCGCCACCATTCGTGAGCTCCTATGGTTGAGTTAGTGACCCAGAGTAGTGAGAAGATTGATTTCAAGAATCTGGATTACGAACGGTGTTTAGTGTTTGTATACCCTCCCCACATCTATAGGACATGTTATGAGAAAGGAGAATTAGGCCACCTTGTCACAACAGGAACGCTGGAGGGAAAGAGAACATTAGGAAGACCCAGGGAGAAATACTGAACAGACTTGCAGGGTGGCTGAAGGCAAAGAGGGTGGGAGATGTACTTGCAGCGGCAAGGGACTAGATTCGTATGGAGGGCCATGATTCGCCAACGCCATGCTGCAGGGTGCATGGTGATGATGCTACCTCCCCTGCCCCCCAGCACACACTAATCTTTCAAGCGTACAGACGGTACGTGGTTAGTTTGTTTTTGTTTTGTTTTTTACCTGCTCTCATCAGGAAGAGGGCCTGCTAGTGAAGAACTGGCCAGCACCAAGGTGGCGAACAGCATCGCCAGAAGTGTTGCTGTCAATCTGTGCATGATGGAATCTGAAAAAAATAGAAAACAATAAACAGGTCAATAAACAAATAAACGAATAAGTAAAATCAACAAACGAACGAATAAATAAATGAATAGTAAAAAATACACAGATAAATACATTACTGAACAAGTAAATAAATAAACAAATACAAAAAATGAATGAATGAATGAATGAATGAATGAATGAATGAATGAATGAATGAATGAATGAATGAATGAACTAAGGCATGCAATCAAAATACTACGTAGTGCACATAAGGTATTGAAACTAATGATCAGAGAAACAATTAGCAAACGAACAAAAACAAAACCGAAGAGAAAACATAAGGACAAACGGAAATGGAAAAAAAGCGACAAAAATATCAAAATACTGTTGAAACAAAAAGATAGGCATTTTGGTGCACAAAGATAAAGCAGTGTGATAAGAGAGAAAAAAATTGTGAAAATAAGAAACAGGACAAAATCAAACCAAAAGGACATGAAATACAAGAGAATGAAGTAATGTATGTCTCCTGACATTTCAAATGCAATTTAAAGTTTAATAAGGAGATTTAAAAAGAGAAGATCGAAAAGCAAGCGGGCTCTCTCTCTCTCTCTGTCTCTCTCTCTCTTCTCTCTCTCTCCACACACACACACACACACACACACACACACACACACACACACACACACACACTCACACTCACAGAGAGAGAGA
>JAPXFY010000024.1:25731916-25739416 GCA_030674185.1 Monoplex corrugatus
TACAGTGTAGTGTAGTGTAGTGTAGTGCAGTGCAGTGCAGTGCAGTGCAGTGTAGTGTAGTGTAGTGTAGTGTAGTGAGTGTAGTGTAGTGCAGTGTAGTGTAGTGCAGTGCAGTGTAGTGTAGTGTAGTGCAATGCTATGTAGTGTAGTGTAGTGTAGTGTAGTGTAGTATAGTGTAGTGTAGTGTAGTGTAGTGTAGTGTAGTGTAGTGTAGTGTAGTGTAGTGTAGTGTAGTGTAGTGTAGGGTAGTGTAGTGTAGTGCAGTGTTGCGTAGCGTATTGTAGTGTAGTGTTGGGTAGTGTAGTGTAGTGTAGTGTCACAATGGATAGCGCTTCGCTGCAGTAGGCCCCTCTACTTTATTCTCCTTTTTTCCTTAAAACATTGAGATTTCACATAGTGTGGAGATACTATGGACAGCAAAGAAAACAAACGAGACAGTCTTGATGGAGGCAGACACAAGTAGATCACTCATAAGGAAGATTAGGAAAAGACAAGCAACATTTATAGGCCATTTTATGAGGAAGGGGGATTTGGAGCACCTGGTCACAACGGGAAAGCTGGAGGGAAAGAGCACCAGGTAGACCCAGGGAGAGAATGCTGGACAGACTTGCAGAGTGGCTGGGGATGAGGAGGGTGGGGGAGATGCTGGGGGCAACGAGAGATAGAGATGGTTGGAAGTCCATGGTCGCCAACGCCATGCGGCAGGGCACCTGATGATGATGATGATGGAGATACGCGTCTGTATGTGTGTGTGTCTGTCTGTGACACACGTGTGAAAATTTCAGAAAAGGCCTTCTGAAACAACTCGTTAAAGTTCATATTGCTCATAGCCCAGCCGACTACTAGAGCCATATCAGGGCTAACACCACGTCAAAAACGACAACCCGGTCAAGATAAAAGACAACAGTTAAAAACCATGCTCACCGTTAACCTTGCAAGTCTTAGATAAACAGACTATTGTTCCTACATGTATATTACAATAAAGAACAATTGCACCCACGAATTTCCAGGAATTCATTTCATGTTCCCATTATGCATAAAAAAGACACATAAATTATGTTTCATTCAAACACTTTGAACAAAGGTCACAATGGAAGATTCATTGCCCACAATCGTCAACCATGATATTGTTCACACATAACTACCTTTTCCTCAGGATTTTCTCTTTTCAATTTCTCTTTTTTTTTAACCAAAATATAAAACAAAGGGGGGGGGGGGGGATAGATTATTTTATATCGACAGACAAATAGAGAGACAGACGGACAGAGGGAGAGATGGAAAGAGGATAGGAGCAACAACAGCAACAGCAACAACAACAGCAAAAGGCATTAGGAAGCTTAGAAATACTCTTAACACTCTAAGCAATATACTATGCCATAGATAATTTGAATCAACTTCGCAATTTTGAGGAGAGAGAGAGAGAGAGAGAGAGAGAGAGAGAGAGAGAGAGAGAGGAGAGAGAGAGAAACAGAGAGAGTGTGTGTATGTGTGTGTGTTGTGTGTGTGTGTGTGTGTGTGTGTGTGTGTGTGTGTGTGTGTGTGTGTGTTGTGTGTGTGTGTGTATGTGTGTGTGTGTGTGTGTGTGTGTGTGTGTGCCCGGGCGCTTGTGTATGTATGTGTATGTGAATGCGTGCGCGCGCGCGTGTGTGTGTGGAGCGTGTGAGTGTGTATGTATGTGTATGTGAATGCGTGCTTGCACGCGCGACTGTGCGTGTATGTGTGTGTGAGTGTGCGCGCGCGTGCATGCGTGTGTGTGTGTGTGAGTGTGCGCGCGCGTGCGTGCGTGCTTGCGTGTGTGTGTGTGAGTGCGTGCATGCTTGCACGTGCGACTCTGTGTGTGTGTGTGTGTGTGTGTCTGTGCGCGCGCGCGCGTGCGCGTGTGTGAGTGTGTGCTTGTATAATCAGGTGCTGGCTGGCGTGTCCGCACCCATGTATGAATTGTTTTCTGTGGCATTCAAACATCGATTATTTTATTCCCGCATTCAGATTCTTTTATACTTTGGCATGCGTGCTCGGGTAGCAGGTAATATGACATACATAATCAATCAAATAAACATCAAAACCAAAGAAAGTAACGAAGAAACGAACAATAACAACAACAATAACAACAACAATAACAACAAAACCGATCAGAAACAAACAAACAAAAAGTAAGGTATCTAATCATGCATACATAAAAGTGAATACACACATTAGAATACGAGCAGGCGCGTGCGTGTATGTGTACTTGTCTTTGTGTTCGTGTGTGTGTGTGTGTGTGTGTGCGCGCGCGGTTTTGTGTGTGTGTGTGTGTGTGTGTGTGTGTGTGTGTGTGTGTGTGTGTGTGTGTGTGTGTGAGAGAGAGAGAGAGAGAGTATATGTGTATCTCTCTCTTTCACTGTCTCTCTCTCTGTCTCTGTTTCTCTCTCTCTCTCTCTCCTCTCTCTCTCTCTCTCTCTCTCTCTCTCTCTCTGTCTGTCTGTCTGTGTGTGTGTGTGTGTGTGTGTGTGTGTGTGTTCTTCCTTTAAAAACTAGAGTGGAAGTGGGGTGGGGGTGGAGATGTCTAAATTATTTCATACTGACAGTGCTTGTGTGTGTGTGTGTGTGTGTGTGTGTGTGTGTGTGTGTGTGTGTGTGTGTGTGTGTGTGTGTGTGTTGTGAAGAAAGGGGAATTAGGCCACTTGTCACAACAGGAGGTGTGTGTGTGTGTGTGTGTGTATGTGTGAGTGTGTCGTATATGTGTATCTGTGTGTGTGTGTGTGTGTGTGGGTGGTGTGTGTGTGTGTGTGTGTGTGTGTGTGTGTGTAGTGTGTGAGTGTGTGTGTGTGTGTGTGTGTGTAAAAGAGACTTCAACTTCAGAATTGTGTTCCAAAAGGCTATAAAGCCATACTGAACGGGTGCTTGTTTATACGCTAGATAAAATAAGCAGATACAATATTAGACGAAATTAACAGTTAACAAAAATGAACTGTATATTACGATAAAGCAGTTTATTTGGGATGATGTAAGCAGGAACAAACCAAAATTCTTAGTACAATCGAAATCAGCTGAACGCAACAACATCATCATCATCATCATCATCAGGTGCCCTGCCGCATGGCGTTGACGATTATGGACCTCCATCTGTCTCTGTCTCTTGTTGCCCCAAGCATCTCCTCCACCCTCCTCGTCTTCAGCCACTCCGCAAGTCCGTCTAGCATTTTCTCCGTGGGTCTACCTGGTGCTCTCTTTCCCTCCAGCTTTCCCGTTGTGACCAGGTGCTCCAAATCCCCCTTCCTCATAAAATGGCCTATAAATGTTGCCTGTCTTTTCCTAATCTTCTTTATGAGTGATCTACTTGTGTCTGCCTCACACAACAACAAACACACTATAAACATATTAGGGGATCTTTATTGCTTTTTGTGGGATATGTCTTGATCGAATTTCATCAAAACCTGGGACAGCCTAGGACAAAATGTATCTCGTCTCCTTTGGATCGCATGTACGAGGGACAAATCAACCCTTTGACTCCCCGCACAACCTGTCCACCGACATCCTGCATTTGCCAATCATGCTAGCAAAGCAAAGCAAAAACTTAACCCTTTGACTTTCTCACCCTACCCACCAGCTTCCTGCAGGAAGCCGGTGGATAGGGTGAGGGAGGAGTCAAAAGGTTAAGTTTTTGCGGTTGGTGGACAGGGTACGGGGAGTCAAAGGGTTAAATCAGACGCTGATTTTATAGTTCAACTGATGGGCAATTGATGGGCTTTCAAAGTCGATGCGCCGAGTCTAAATTTTGTATTTGCCTTTTTTTCCAAATTAATATCCAGATCAAGAGTATATTCTGTTTGTGTGTGTGTGTGTGTGTGTGTGTGTGTGTGTGTGTGTGTGTGTGTGTGTGTGTGTGTGTGTGTGTGTGTGTGTGCGTGCGTGCGTGCGTGTATGTGTGTCAGAGAGTGAGAGAGAGAGAGAGAAAGAAAGAGAGAGAGAAGGAGACAGAGACAGAAAGAGAGAGAGAGAGGGGGGGGAGAGAGATTAAGACATCAGGACATTCGTGGTCGTCTAATTGAAAGCAAGAAAAATCAACGAATGAGAAAAAGGAACATAAATCGGCAACATTAGAGAGAAAGAAGAACGGACAAAACGCGGAGAGAAAAAATGTACTGTTGGCATGAGATGATAATATTTTATTTCTTTTTTTTCCCCGCTTTTGAGGAAGCATAGGATTACGATCTAGAGTTATGAACCATCTCATTGATTCAGAGAGACAGAGACAGTGAGAGGGAGAGAGAGAAAGAGAAGAGAGAGAGAGATGGGAGAGAGAGAAAGAGAGAGGGAGACAGAGAAAGAGAGAAAGAGAGAGAGAGAAAAAGAGAGAGAGAAAGAAAGAGAGAGAAAAAACAGAGAGAGAGAGGGGAGAGAGAGAGAGAGAGAGAGATGGAAAGAGAGAGAGAAAGAGAGAGGGAGACAGAGAAAGAGAGAGAAAGAAAGAGAGAGAAAAAAAACAGAGAGAGAGGAGAGAGAAAAAAAAGAGAGAGGGAGAGAAAGAGAGAGGAGACAGAGAAAGAGAGAAAGAGGGAGAGGGAGAGAAAGAGAGAGAAAGAGAGAGACAGAGAGAGAGACAGAGAGAGAGAGATCAAGACATCAGAACGTTCGTGGTCTTCTAACTATAAACAAGAAAAATGAAGGAATGAAAAAGAAACTTAAAATCGGTAGCATTACAAAGAAAGAGGAAAGATTTGATTTTATAATGAAAGAAGACAAAACGCGAAGAAAATAATGTACTGTCAGCATGAGATGATAATGATATTTATTTCTGTTGGTTTGGTTTTTGGGTTATTTTGTTTTTGTTATTTTGTTTTTGTTTTTTTTTTTGGTTTGTTTGTTTGTTTGTGGTTTGTTTGTCTGTTTGTTTGTTTGTTTGTTTGTTTGTTTGTTTTCGCTTTTGAGGAAGCACAGGATTACGACCTAGAGTTATGAACATTCTCACTGATTCAGAGAGACAGAGACGGACAGAGGGAGAGAGAGAGAGAAAGAGAAAGAGAGAGAGATAGATACATATATATAGAGAGAGAAAGACACAGCGAGAGAAAGAGAGAGAGAGAAAAGGAGAGACAGGGAGAGAGAGAGAGAGAGAGACAGAGACACAGAGAGAGATTGAGAGACAGAGAGGGAGAGAGAGAGATTAAGACATCAGGACAATCGTGATTATCTAATTGTGAACAAGAAAAATGAAGGAATGAAAAAAGGAACATAAAATCGGTAACATTAGAAAGATATTTTTAAATGAAAGAAGAAAAACTACGAAGAAAACAAATAGAACAAATGTACTGTTAGCATGAGATGATAATGATATTTATTTCTGGGTTGTTGTTGTTGGTGGTGGTGTTGTTGTTGGTGGTGGTGTATTTTGTTGTTGTTGTTTTGGGTTTTTGGTTTTTGTTTGTTGTTGTTGTTGTTGTTGTTGTTGTTGTCGTTGTTGTTGTTGTTATTTCCCTTTTGAGGTAGCATAGGATTACGACCTAGAGTTATGAACAATCTCATTGATTCAGAGAGACGGAGAAAGAGAGAGGGAGAGAAAGAGATAGAGAGAAAGAGAGAGATAGGAGAGAGAGAGAGAGACAGAGACAGAGACAGAGAGACAGAGAGACAGAGAGACAGAGAGAGACAGACAGAGAGAGAGATTAAGACATCAGGACCATCGTCGTCTTCTAATTGTAAACAAGAAAAATGAACGAATGAAAAAAGAAACATGAAATCTGTAACATTAAAAAGAAAGAGTAAAGATACTTTTAAATGAAAGAAGACAAATCGCCAAAGAAAAAAAAAAAAGTTGTACTGTTGCCATGAGATGACAATGATATCATTTCTGGGTTTCGTTGTTGTTGTTGTTGTTGATGATGTTATTGTTGTTGTTGTTGTTGCTGTTGTGGTTGTGGTTGTGGTTGTGGTTGTTGTTGTTGATGTTGTTGTTAGGTGGGGATGTTTTTTTTTTCGCTTTTGAGGAAACATAGGATTACCCACACACACACACACACACACACACACACATATATATATATATATATATATATATATATATATATATATATATATATATACATATATATATATATGTATATATATATATACAACACACAACACACACACACACACACACACACACACACACACACACACACACACATACACACACACAAACTCACACACATACACACACACAAACTCACACACACAGACACACACCACACACACACACACACATACTCAACACACGCACACACACATACACATACACAAACTCTCTATCTCTCTATCTCTCTCTATCTCCCTCACACACACACACACACACACTCACACACACACACACACACACACACACACACACACACACACACACACACACACACACACACACACGTGCACACTTAACTTCATTACGTGTCACTTTTTTTCTTTTTTCTTTTTCTTTTTTTTTTTGTAGGAGAGGGGCAACAAAGAGCGATCACCATCAGTTTTCATTGCAGAAGACCATCTCTTCCTCCCTTGCCCCATTTTCATTTGCTGTTTGAAGACACAAGTTGGGATGAAGGGGTCAGAGAGCGGTCAGACTCTTATCATCCTTCTGAGTAATCGTGACCATTTAGCATCTTCTCTCTCTCTCTCTGTCTCTTTCTCTGTCTCTCTCTCTCCCTCCCTCTCTCTCTCTCTCTCTCTCTTCCTCTTTCTGCCTGTCTGTCTCTCTCTTTCTCTCTGTCTCTGTCTCTCTGTCTCTCTGTCTGTCCCTCTCTCCCTCTCTCCCTCTCTCCCTCTCTCCCTCTCTCTCCCTTTCTCTCTTTTGTCTCTCTCTCTGTCACTTTCTCTCTCTCTTTCTCTTTCTGTCTGTCTCTCTCTCTCTCTTTTCTCACTGTCTTTCTCTCTTTCTCTCTCTCACTTTCTCTCCCCCTCTCTCTCTCTTTCTCTCTCTCTCTCTCTCTCTCTCTCTCTCTCTCTCTCTCTCTCTCTCTCCCTCTCTGTCTGTCTGTCTGTTTCTGTCTCTGTCCCTGTCTCTGTCTCTCTCTCTTTCTCTTTCTGTCTGGCTGTCTCTCTCTTTTTTTTCTCTGTCTCTTTGTCTCTGTCTCTCTCTCTCTCTTTCTTTCTTTCTTTCTCTCTTTCTGTCTCTTTCTCCCTCTCTCTCTCTCTGTCTCTCTCTACCCTTCTATCTCTCTTGTCTCTGTCTGTCTCTCTCGGTCTATGCCTCTCCGTCTGTCTGTCTCTCTCTCTGTGTTTCTCTGTCTCTCTGTCTCTCTCTTCCTCTCTCTCTCTCTCCCTCTCTCTTCCATTCTCTCTCTCTCTCTCTCTCTCTGGGCCCGCGTTTCTCTGCGTTTATCTCTTTCCCTCCCCCTCCATCTCTCTCTCTCCTCAGGAAGAGAACATTTCTGAAAACATTAATCAGCATGTAAATATGTCAAAAAGCTGTTCTTGCTAAATCCAGGTTTGGAATAGTGATACTGTCGAGAAGTTTCTGCTGTTGAAAATACATACAAATGTATTTTTCAGAGC
>JAPXFY010000024.1:25744416-25746916 GCA_030674185.1 Monoplex corrugatus
TATATCTATCTGTCTGTCTGTCTGTCTGTATATATATATATATATATATATATATGTATATGTATACATAAATATAGCTAGCTAGCTAGTTAACTAGCTGTTATGCAAGAAATGATTAATCACACCATCTGCCTTTAGAATTTTACATTGAAACTTTAATGTACTGGAGATGTGAACGAAATATGAATTAATAATAATTACTTTAACTGAAAATTTTCTATGGAAACTAGAACATGCATAGAACTTTCAGGGCTAAATTGAGTAGAACTGAAACACAGCACGAAGCAATGCAGTGCACCGATGTTAATGTTGATGACGGCTCTGGGAAACGTTCAGTGATATTGTGGAACATCATCATGATCATCATCAGGTGCCTTGCCGCATGGCGTTGGCGATTATGGACTTCCACCTGTCTCTATCTCTTGTTGCCTCAAGCATCTCTTCCACCTTCCTTGTCCCCAGCCACTCTGCAAGTCCGTCTAGTATCTTCTCCCTGGGTCTACCCGGTGCTCTCCTTCCCTCCAGCTTTCCCGTTGTGACCAGGTGTTCCAATTCCCCTTTCCCCATAAAATGGCCTATGAATGCTTGTGGAACATGGAGTTGACTATACGACACATAGAATACATAGCGACCATAACACAAGAGATAACATGTGGTTTGATTAAGACTGTGGGTCGATCAAGTTTTGTAGAACTGCATGGTCAAATATACATCAGCTGCCAAAGAAATACAAAGAATATGCAGAAAATGACCACAGTGTTTTGCCAGAGTAGAAGAAAGTACAAACAACTACTGTCCGAAAAAAAAGAAAAAGCTGCTCAGTATTAATATTTTTAAGATTAGCCAGTAGAATCTTGAAAAAAGTACCCAAAAAATTGTTGGCAATGATTCACTGAATTTCAAGTAAGAAAAACAGTAGGCCTTACTAAACAACCACAAAACAGCATGACAATGGAGCTTGGTTCCATCATTTCTTAAATGTATCCCAAAGAAACTGACAGTGAGCTACAAATTGATGATGTCAAACGTAACCTACAGCGACACATTTTGAAAGAGAAAAATGTTCAGTGATATAAGAAAACTAAAATAATTATCAATAAATAAATAAATAAGTAAATAAATAAATGAACAAAGAAAGAAAGAAAGAAAAGAAAAGTGGCAGGATCAGATAAATAAATGAATTCTTCAAGTATTTTTGTCACATAACTGGTTTTGTTTGTTTGTTTTTGTTGCTGTTGTTGTTGTTGTTGTTGTTGTTCTTGTTGTTGTTGTAGTTGTTGTTTTTCTTTCTTTCTTTGTTATTGTTGTTTTGTTTTGTTTTTTTGCTTTTTTTACAAAATGATCTAACCACGTGTTTGAGAATGGTATAAATCCTAACAGCTGGACAAAAATCTATTTTGTTGGCATTACAAGGAGACTTTAATGACACTGATAACAACATACTGACATTACCAACAAATTGTACAAGTCTAATCATTATCAAACAGGTTGTAAGACGGAATATTTCACAGTCGATCATATGCTTACATTTGATTCTATTAAAAAAAAAATAGGGCCAGTAGAAAACGGGATCAAGGGTACGTTATTTCGCTATGTTAAGAATATGTACAAAGAAATCAAGACTAAGGTTAGATGCGAGACTAAATTTGTTGATTACATTTTTGCACTCAAGGTGACCATATCATTCTTCTTTAATTGCCAGTTCCTGCCCCTCGCCCTTCCAATGAGGTCTTGGTCTTGGGGCTGCACGTATATCTTTAGATTTTATTTGTATCATTCATTTCCTTCTTTATCAGGCAAACCCAGCCACATTTGAGGAAGTGGTTTTTTTTCCTTCTGGTCGTCATCATCATCATCATGGGCCTTCCGCATGGCGTTGGTGATCATGGCCCTCCACACGAGCCTATCCCCTGTCGCTGCAAGTACATCTTCCTCCCTCTCTGTCTTCAACCACCATGCAAGTCCGTCCAATATTTTCTCCCTGGGTCTATCTGGTGTTCTTTTTCTTTAGAGTTTTCCTTTCTGGTTTTTACCTTCAGCACCTTTGCTGTTGAATTAGGATGTTTTCTTTCTTTTTTTTCTTTCTTTTCCAAAGTCAGACTGGAATCGTCACATCAGACCAAATCCATTTACATCGGCCGTAACTACCACATTTGTTATTTTTCCATTCATCCAGTCACGTGTGTTTGTATATGTATGTACATGCGTACGTATGTTGGTTCTGGACAGGATAAAACAACAACAATATGACACGACCATTTCGACATTGTAGAATTCATCTTACTTCCCCTGAGGCATTCTCATTTGCCTCCCTTGCTTCCCAGTTACTGCAACTTACAAACCCTTACATTTCTTATTATATGTCTCAACGAAACACCAGGAAAATCTTTTTCCCCCTTACAAATTAGGCACATCTGGGTTTTGTTGTCTTTAGTGTGAGCTTTTCAGTTTTCAGTTTCAGTTTAGCCGATCTCCCGATCGAGCCTCTGTGACGTACTCC
>JAPXFY010000024.1:25764416-25781916 GCA_030674185.1 Monoplex corrugatus
TCTCTCTCTCTCTCTCTCTCTCTCTCACAGAGAGTTTGTTTTTACCCAGCATTTCACAATGCATCAATTAAGCTATTCAGTTTGTCAGCATCATCATAAACTGATAATCCACTCCACACTCATCCACATAACCTTAAATGCTCAGAAGATTTAATGGTTTCATTTTTTTTTTTTTTTTTTTTTTTTGGTCCTTTTTCATCACAACAAATTTATCGTGTTAATCTGAAGAGAGTAGATTATTTTTGATAAAGATTCTTTTCCAGGGACAACTCTTTTGTTGCTGCAGGTTCTTTTACGTGCGCAATATGCTGCACACAGACCACCATTCAGGATCAGGCAGAGCTGGAGATCCCTGTGCTACACTCTGTGTGTGTGTGTGTGTGTGTATATATATATGTGTGTGTGTGTGTGTGTGTGTGTGTGTGTGTGTGTGTGTGTGTGTGTGTGTGTGTGTGTGTACACGTGTGTGTGTGTGTACACGTGTGTGTGTGTTCGTTCGTTGCTTGATTTAACGTCTTTTCACTATAAGTGATATTAGACGGGTGTGCACGTGTGTGTGTGTGTTTGTGTACGCTCGTGTGTGTGTGTGTGTGTGTGTGTGTGTGTGTGTGTGTGTGTGTGTGTGTGTGTGAACGTATGTACGTGTGTGTGTGTGTGAATTGATAAAAGTCACTTTTACAGTTGTTTCAAACAAGCTAAAGTAATTACTATATGTAAGTCAGGAGACAACTCAAATCCCTCAGATTATGGACCAATTTCAGTTCTATCCATTATCTCAAAACCCCTTGAAAAAGACATAAATAAACATACCACTTTATATATGAACTGAAGTAACCACTCAATCCAAACGATATGGATTTAGAATATTAACATTTATACAGAGCTAACAGGCCTTGATGATCCAAGGCTTCGTGACACTAACAATTAACCATTTTTGTGATGTCCTAATTGTTGATTTTAAAACAGCTTTTGATGTCATCGACCATGACGTTTTACTAAAACAGCTACATACGGCCTATCGATAAACGCACAAAAGCTCATTGGTTCCTCTCTCACCAACAGAAAACAACCAGTTTTCGTTAACTCATTTACATCTACTGTACACTTAACACGCAGAAGTACGGACTATCTCAGTCTGTTCCTTTCTTTATACAGGGGGTGCAAAAGTAGGTATACAGTTATGAGAAAAGAAAACACGTACAATACTCATTGCATTTATTATACAAAAAATGAATATTACATATACATGTAATAACAAGCACAGCCTTAATCCCTCAGATATTCAAACTGCTTGCCGTCGGTATTCACACACTCCTCTAATCGAGAGCGGAATTAAGCATTATAATAATGATGTGATGCTGTATACCTACTTTTGCACCCCCCTGTATATTAATGATCTTCCTGTCTCTATAAACGTCCACTGTGATCTCTTTGCAGATGAAACAACAATATACACAAATTACACCGAAGTAGTACAAGTTTCTAAATTATTACAAAATAGTGTTAATGATCTGATGTATGTCACTTCACCCACAAAAATGAAAATGCATAATAGCGCCTGTTTTACATCAGAAAACAGGTTAATGAAACAGTTGATTTTCACGAAATCTTAGTCGTAACAATAGATGATCGTTCCTGAGCTAATCACATGAGCAAGCTGTGTAAAACTGTTTCAACAAAAACTATTTTGTTTATCTAAAATAAACACATCTTGAACCTAGAATCAATAAAATTACTTCTATATCCACATATCCAATTATTGATGACTATGACTATGCTGGGGACGAGGAGGGTGGGGGAGATGCTAGGGGCAACGAGAGATAGAGACAGATGGAAGACCATGATCGCCAACGTCATGCGGCAGGGCACCTGATGATGATGATGATGATGCATCTACTCTTCGGTATTCAGCCAGCAGTAACGTTCTCAAACCTCTCATTAGTCTCCATGAACGATCTTTAAAATTCGTTCTTTTGAAAAAATACTCAATACAATAAACTCCAACAAACACGGAATTAAATATTTCACCATAAGAAATTGGACTTCAGAATAACAAAATCTACTTAGGCACAAAACAATAAATGGGCATAAGGACATGCTTCAGATAACACAATAGACACTATCTCCATAAATCTCACACTCAACAGGAGAAAAATCAATTTCCCCCTCCCAAAAAAATAACCTCTTTAAAACCTGCGTCACATACTCAGGAGCCACTCTCCGCAACATTCTACCGAAAACATGCCATAATGTCTCATTTCACTATATTTAAACAGAACTATTTTACATATTTTCTGTATTAATCAGCTCTTCACGTACTTTTTACTCAGCTCAGTTACTAACAAATTGTACCGTACTTTACTACTTAGTACAAAATCTTCAAAAATATTTCTTTGACCAAACATTTAGTGTTTGCCTTGTTGTTGGGTCCCATAATGACAGCGATACAGAAGAGTAGAACAGAAAAGGCCGTTCCTGACTTAATTGGCCAACAGGTGAAAACGATCAAAACAAAAGGTTTTGTTCCCGTGGCAACTGGACCTTTCCCCAGATACAGGTAATATCATCTCCATTTCATTTGTCCTTGAAGCAAGCAAGCAAGCGCTTGCATGTGTGTGACTGTGTGCGTGTGTGTGTGTGTGACTGTGTGTGTGTTTGTGGTCGTACATGTGTTTTTGTGTGTGTGTGTGTGTGCGTGTGTGTGTGTGTGTGTGTGTGTGTGTGTGTGTGTGTGTGTGTGTGTGTGTGTGTGTGTGTGTGTCTTCGTAAATGTGTTTGTTTGTTTGTTTGCTTGCTTGCATGCTTGTTTGTTTGTTTGTTTGTTTGTTTGTGCGTGTATGTTTGAAGAGAGTGAGTGTATGTGCAGTGCATGTGTGTGTGTGTGTGTTCTGAGCGCGCGCGTGTGTGTGTGTGTGTGCGTGTGCGTGTGTGTGTGTGTGCGTGTATGCGTGCACGTGCGTGTGTTTGAGAAAGGGAGAGAGAGAGTGTGTGTGTATGCGTATGTGTTTGAGATGGAGAGAAAGTGTGTGTATGTGTGTGTGTGTATATGTGTGTGTGTGTATGTATATGTGTGTGTATGTGTGTGTGTGTATCTGTGTGTGTGTGTGTGTGTGTGTGTGTGTGTGTGTGTGTGTGTGTGTGGTCTGTGTCTGTGTCTGTGTCTGTGGGTGTGTTCGTGTTCTGATTCAAAGACATACAGGTTCTGAGTGGTTTTGATAAAAATAAAACTCTCTCCCCTTCTCTTTCACTCTCACTCTTCCCTTTCTTCTCTTCTCTCTTATTTGCTTGCTCGTCTCATGGGGATTTGCCATCTTGTGTCGTGGTTGGGAGACTGGAGGTCCCGATGATCCTTTGATACATGCTGGCGAGAACTACCGGCTGGAAATCTTCATATTCTTATTGGCCATAGTCCTGAAACAACCTACTGAGCTGGACCATAATTAATTGAGCTTTAACCTTTTGACTCCACCATTTACACAAATTTAACCATTTGACTCCCGCACCTAATCCATCAATTGCACAAATTTAACCCTTTGACTCCCACACCTAATCCACCAATTGCACAAATTTAACCCTTTGACTCCCGCACCTAATCCACCAATTGCACAAATTTAACCCTTTGACTCCTGCACCTAATCCACCAATTGTACAAAGTAACCCTTTGAGTCCCTCACCCTACCACCAAATGCACAAATTTAACCCTTTCAGTCCCTCACCCTACCACCAATTGCACAAATTTAACCCTTTCAGTCCCTCATCCTATCAACCAATTGCACAAATTTAACCCTTTCAGTCCCTCACCCTATCCACCAGTTTTGTGATTGCCTTCCCAGAGAGTTTTGTCGGGAAGATTGTTTCTTTCCAAACCTTCCTCAGGATACATATCCAGAAATGTTCAACCCTTTGACTCCTGCACTCTGTTAACCAGCATCCTGCATTGTCAACCCATGCTGGCAAAGCAAAAACTTAACCCTTTGATTTCCTCACCCTATCCACCAGCTTCCTGCAGGAAGCTGTTGGATAAGGTGAAGGAATCAAAGGATTAAGTTTTTGCTAAAGCTGGTGGATTGGGTGAGGGAGTCAAAGGGTTAAGTTTTTGCTTCATAATTATAATAATAATTACAATATTTATATAGCGCAAAATCTTGAATAGAAATCAAATCTAAGCGCTGAACATACGCATACGCACGCATGCACACACCACGCGCACACACACATACACATGGCTACACATGGAAAAAGAAGAAAAGCAATGGAAAATTATAGAAAACTATATTATATACAAATATATATAACAATGTGATTCCACACCGTATGGAGACAGGCTGCAGTGGGGGTTGAAGTGAGGTCAGGATTTTATGCAGAGGAGAAAAGGTGAGTTTTGAGAGCGGACTGAAGGAGACAAAAGTAGGTTGCTGACTGAGAGAGGAAGTTTGTCCCAGGAGAGTGGACCAGAAACAGAGAAGGCTCGAGGACCATAGGTAGTATTTGTGTGTGTGTGTGTGTGTGTGGTGTGTGTGTGTGTGTGTGTGTGTGTGTGTGTGTGTGTGTGTGTGTGTGTGTGTGTGTGTGTGCACTAGCTTTGCTAGTATGGTTGACAATGCAGGATGCTGGTGGACAGGGTGCGGGAGTCAGAGGGTTAAAATGATGCCCCAGTAGGGGCCAAGGGGGAGAAATCAGACTATGCACGGTCCCATCTTCATCCCCATTTTTTTTATTTTTTTTTTATCATTTTTATTTTCATATTCACGAATGGTTGCCGTAAACAACACGTCACTAATTCCGCGCTCGAGTTACTTGGCCTGGGGTGAATGACTGTACTTTATTCAGTCGCGGAAACACACAGTCTTAATTCACACGGGACGGTTCCAGTGGATGGAAACCATGTGAAAGGTTATCAAGTTTCTCTTACCCAGCACAACGGCTTATCTGGGTTGACCGACTTCACTCTGCTATCGTTGAGCCTACGCCCGTTAATGCCTTATCGATATCCATACGGCAGCAGGTGTTTTGCAGCCCACACATCCCGACTATTAATTCTTCCCCAAGAACAGGGTATCTTGAGTTGATAAAAACTAAGCATTCCAGAAGCCAGATGTGAGTTCTAGACAAGACGGGCTGAGGATGAAGAGCGCAAACTGGAACTGTTAAACGCATCTCATCACTGGTACCGAGGATCAGCCAGCGCGCACAGCCATACAAAAATAAGCACAGTGTACTTGACATTTCGTGTAAATTCTTCGTATTTTATAAACATTACGAACTTGTTCATATAGAACAAATTAAAAGAAGATATTTTCTTTAGTGTACTTAAGATGAACCGATAATGTTATACGGTTGTGAGGTGTGGACAGTCAACAAGCAAAGCCAGAACAAGATTGAGGCAGCCGAGATGTGGTTTCTAAGAACAATGTTGAGAGTTCCATGGACAACAAATAACACAAACGAGATAATCTTGATGGAGACAGACACAAGAAGATCATTCATAAGAAAGGTTAGGAAAAGACAGGCAACATTTATAGGCCATTTTATGAAGAAGGGGAAATAGAGCACCTGGTCACAACAGGAAAACTGGAGGGAAAGAGAGCACCAGGTAGACCCAGGGAGAAAATATTGGAAAGGATTTGGAGGGTGGTTGAGGACAGAGAGAGTGGAAATTGTGCTTGCAGCGACAAGGGATAGATACATATGGAGGGCCTTGATCGCCAACGCCATGTGGCAGGGCACTTGATGATGATGATGATGACTTAAGATGAAATATGGCTGTTTACCGAATTGATGAAATGGCTGCAATAACTTGTTGGGGGTACAGAAAAAAATGTATCACCGTCCACTGTACAAGCAGGTGAAACCAAAAGTAGGTTGAGACAGGCAGGCCAAACTGTACCAACGAATTTTCAAAAACTGCATTTATAACTTAACCGTCATCTTTGAGAGGCCAAATTGTACCAACGAATTTTCACAAACTGCATTTATAACTTAATTATAATCTTTGAGAGGCCAAATTGTACTAATGAATGTTCACAGACTGCATTAACTAATTTATAATCTTTGAAGGCAAAGTCGTGAATGTTCACAACGTTTATAACTAATTGTTTTCCTTATTGTGTAAACATTCATAATCTTCTGAAGCAATATGTTGAAACGTTAAGCTTTAAAATTCATAACTATTGTTGTGGATGCTGTTTTCAACGAAATGTACCGATACGGTCAAGCATACTGATAAAGTGTTAACATGCGCTTCATGTCAAAAACTAATCAATTCAAAAGAAGACAACTCATACGATGGCTGACTTGGATTCGGACACAGAAGTTTGTCTGGTGTCAAGGTTTAAGGCTGTATGGCTAGTGGTTGAGGAGGGTGATATAGACAAATATTGTCTGTGCTCACCCTTTTGCCATACATAAAGGATTCCATGGCCTCATAAGTAGTCCCGAATCCAATAAAAGAACCAGAAACGGGCCATATTTGATAGTGAAAACAATCCGAGCGACTTCTAAAGGTGACGTTGTTGGTCGACTGTTGCATCAAGATGTCTCAGAGGGGACTTAAAACACATCCGTGACAGGACACGACTATAGTCGTGAACGCCGAGCTTCACCTACTGCCGGGCCGCGCTAAAAGTCGTTTCGTGATATATGGTACAGAACTGGATGGCGGCTAAAAACTATTTAAGTAATAGCTTTATAAATAGCACAGCTAAACTCAGCATCCTTATTTTATTAAGTACACAAATTTTGGTGACAATTGGACTTCATTCAGGCCTGCTAGAGAGTTGTTGTTTTTTACAACTGCTTGAAATTTTTTGGATGCGGCTCAGGCTGGCCGGAAGTTCAGGCAGAGGCAGGGCCAGTCACAATAGTGATATTATTAACAGCACAAAGGGAGTATAATATAAAGTGTCCTGAGATAAAAGGGGGTACCTGAGGAAGAAATCAAAAAGGAACTCAAATCCCAAGGCGTGTTGAGGTACGCCGGGCATGTGGATCAGAAAAGCACCAAGTAACAATTTTATTTCTCACGTTTTGCTCACCAACTTTGCCGCAATCTATCAATGACGGATATCTGAATGTAAAAGTCATGTTGTAAATACCATCTTCCTGTGCGCTACTTTAAATGCCAAAACTTTGGACATGTCAGCGACCAACGTCTTGATACAGAAATATGTGGAACATGCTCAAAAGCAGCTCATAATGGAGTATGAGATGGATCCACAATCTGTGTAAATTGCGGGAATAATCGTGCTTCCTCCTCCAGGAACTGCTCCACAAGGAAAGCTGAGCAAGAAATCCAGAAGATCAGAGTAGAGAAAAAAAATCCTTTCTTTAATGCAAGAAAGATTGTGCAGACGTGTCAGCATGTTTTTAAATGAATTACATCAGGCAGCTATGAGAAATGTACAGATGGTGTCTACATTCACCACATGGACGTCTCACCATCTCAGCTGTCGGCGTCAACGGATTCCGGTTGGCTGCTGGACACTTTGTCACCACCATTTCCTCCAGGCCACTCTGTCTTGATTTTTGTGGACAATTTCTTCAATATTTAGGCCAGTGATGTTGGTTATGTTCTCGATGTATGAGATCGGAGGTTTGCCTTTCTTCAGATGGACCGTATTCTGTGTTAATAACTTCAAGACATTGTAAAAAAAGAAATTAATGCCCTTGGTGGAGACGAAAAATCCGCCACTTCCCAGGCTGCTCAGCGGTCTAACATTCCCACTGCTGGGGGCCTGGGAAACCACCCATCCTGCCTTGACCATCCGGCAGCAATGCTTGTGCAAGCAGGAAGGGTTATAAACTGGTGATGGTGGAGATAACGAAATCCCCACTCAGTCCCACAGGCCTAAAACTGTCTCTGCCTGCTGATGGACTGGCCACGAAGTCAGGAGAATAACACATACCCCCCTCCCCCCCCCCCCACCAAAAAAAAAAAAAACGTGGAGCAAAAGTTTAAAAACAAATAAATATGCTTCCTTACAGGCAGAATATAAAGATTTTTATAATGAAGTTGTCTGCCATTGCCTTGCGTCTTCCTTCTAATGCCCAATGTGGAGCTGTTTCTGTGATGTTACCCTACTCTCTGTGGATGATGCACCCAATCCATTTCTCTATCATCTCTTCTTCTGATGACGGTGTCCATACTCTCTTGTTTGTTTTCTCGTGATCTTACCTTTTAATGTACTATTTTCCGTTAACTTAATTATAACGGATATTATCATTGGAGACAAAAAAATAAAGATCCTTGTTTCTTGGAACCCATAATCACAAGTTGGTCTTTTAGCTCAGTGGTTAGAGTGCCACGCTCATAACGCGGGGGTTGTGGTTCGACCCTTGGGCAGACCTCGTTTTTCTAGGAGTTCTTTCCTAATTTCGACCTCTGGTATGACAGGGATGGCTTGTAAGTCATCTCATAATCACAAAGTCTTTATATGTAAAATGACAAGGGTATGTATATATTGGGTTCTGTGATCCTCAGAACCTAAGGGGTGTGAGGTAGTAGAAAACTCAACTTTTCCCTCCGCATAAAGATGCTGGGTTCTGTAATCCTGAGAACCTAGTAGGTGAGGTGGTAGAATACTCAACTTTTCCCTGGCATATAAGATGCTGGGTTCTGTAATCCTGAGAACCATAGGGGTGAGGGTAGAATACTCAACTTTTCCCTCGGGATTAAGATGCTGGGTTCTGTAATCCTGAGAACCTAGGAGTTGAGGTGATAGAAAACAACTTTTCCCTAGGTGTTAAGATGCTGGGTTCTATGATCCTGAGAACCTAGGGGGTTGAGGCAGTAGAAAACTCAACTTTTCCTTTGGCATTAAGATGCTGGGTTCTATAATCCTGAGAACCTAGTAGAGTGAGGGGTGGAAAACTCAACTTTTCCCTTGTGTTAAGATGCTGGGTTCTATAATCCTGAGAACCTAGTAGAGTGAGGGTAGAAAACTCAACTTTTCCTTTGGCATTAAGATGCTGGGTATAATCCTGAATAGTAGAGTGAGGGTAGAAAACCATTTCTGGTTAGAGGGTTCTATATCCTGAGAACCTAGTAGAGTGAGGAGGTAGAAAACTCAACTTTTCCCTAGGTGTTAAGATGCTGGGTTCTATAATCCTGAGAACCTAGTGGAGTGAGGCGTAGAAAACTCAACTTTTCCCTCGGCGTTAAGAGGGTGGCGCCCATTTCCTTTCCTTTTGCTGCTCTACTTTCCCTAATTGTGAAGCAAGTCAGATTGCCGCTTACTGTTGAAGACAGCACTCACGTGTATAAAGTTTACCGGGCGTGATTGGCATTCGTGAAAACTCGCACAGGCAGACTGAAAGATGACTGCTCCATCTCTGCGGTAACTATGTCCGATACTGTGGTAGGTTTATCGAGACATTTTACCTTTTGCATAAGAATCGTGTTTATTACTAAAATTTTAAATGAATTTGAATGAGGGTAAGAAGAGAGTTGCCAGGCATCTCTTGGACATCAGTATGTTACAGACTTTAGATTTTGAAGTGAGCATTGTTGAAACACATAAACAACTCTTATTCTTCTTCTGTAAGGACTTAACAGTTGCAGTAATTACTCAAACAATTGTCTAAGTACTTAAACAAGTGTACTAATTACTCTAACAACTGTACTAATTACTCAACAAATTTACTTATTACTCAAACACTCGCACTAATTACTCTAGCAATTGACTAAGTACTCTAACGATTATACTAAGTACTAGCAATTGTACTAATCATTCTAAGAATTGTACTAATTACTCTTTTCATTCCTTCACACTATCCACCAGCTTTCTGTATCATGAACTACGATAACAAAACAAAAATGTAACCCTGCCATCCCACCCCCATTCCCACCCCCATAGGGATTAGCCGGGGGCTCTTTCAGTATAATTAGTATCCCCACCTTCTGGAAATTCTGTGGTAGAAGTTTCCTCTTTTATGTCATTCTCTTTGTTTCTGCCTTGTTCCTTTGCTTTCTATCATTTCTTCCTACCATTATCTGCCTTGCTGATCCATTCACCTGTATGTGTTCGATAAAGTCCTACGTACTTTTTCTTAAGATTGATAATAATGGTATATATATATATTAAGTGGCATTTTTGGCTCTAGGGAAATGAGATATGTGGAAGCAATTCTACGTAATTTAAGCCCGATTTTATGTATGTTTTGGTGTCCGCAGGTAGGCTTAAATTTGTATTCAGGTGTGTTTTTTAAATCCTCCATTCAACAAATTGGACGGAGTGGTCAACGCCAGGTGCATGTCCGTAGATTATGTTCGTGAATGCATTGATACGTGCACTTTTTTTTTTTCCCCAGTTGAAGTTTTGTATGTTTTGAAGCGATTATAGCTCTGATATGGCTCTACGCAGTCGCTGGGCTTTAAACAACAATAACAATAACAATAACTCTTCAGCAGTCTTCCTGCATTATTCAAGATGGAGCAGTCATCTTTCAGTCTGCCCCTGCGAGTTTGCACGAATGCCAATCACGCCCGGTAAACTTTTATACACGTGAATGCTGTCTCCACCAGTAAGCGGCATTCCGACTTTCTTCAAAATGAGGCAAAATAGAGCAGCAAAGGAAAGGAAATGGGCGCCGGCCTCTTAATCCCGAGGGAAAAGTTGAGTTTTCTACCGTCTCACTTCCACCCCCTCCCCCCCCCCCCCCCCCCCCCCCCCCAGGTTCTAAGAATTACAGAACCCAACGTATACATCGACACATTGTTTACTGGGTCAAAAACAGTGACTACACCAGTCATGGCAACGATGTGGTTACGCAAAGGACAGACTAGCAGGGAGATTGTGGATCTGGTTCCCAGGGGGTCAAAACAATATATTGTATCGTCTAAAAAGCCCTATGTGAAAAGACGTTAAAAGAAATAACGAACGAACAATATACTGTGGTTTTTTTGTTTGTTTTTGTTTGGGGGGGGGTCTGGTTTTACCCAAAGTTGAAAAAGTTACGGGATCAAAGGGAAGACCGGAACCTCAGTCTCATCTTCTTTAACTCTTTGACTCTGTGCATCCTATCCAACAACTACAAAAAGTTAATCCTTTGACTTCCTCACACTATCCACCAGCTTACTGCAGGAAGCTGGTGGATAGGGTGAGGAGTCAAAGGACAATACAGGATGCTGGTGGACAGGGTGAGGGAGTCAAAGGGTTAACTTTTTGCTTTGCTTGCATGGTTGACAATACTGGATGCTGGTAGACAGGGTGCAGGAGTCAAAGAGTTAATGGTGCGTCGATGAGAGTGTTGCTCAAATTTCCTGACTGTATCTGTCGGAATGGTTGAAACAAGGATAGAGTATGATAGCAAGTTTACCCGACCCAGTCACGCAGTCTTAATTAATCCTTATTGGAACTCCATAGCATCACGATCCCTATTATTGTGAATTTTTTTTTTTTTAGGATCATCGCACTCAGGGAGGTTACCTATGTGCTCACCATTATTTTTTTTTTTCGTCCCGTTTTCTACGCCACCTTAATGGCCACACTTTTTACAATGCGATGATGATGATGATGTCAATGAGAATGATAATTATGATGCTAGGCATTTCCCCAGTGACCACAATTACTGGACTTGCTCTAAGTACACTTATCAGTCAATGTAATCTAATGAACACATATCAAGGCGTTCTTTCTGTGGATTTTAAGCAATCTATTTCTTTTAAGTCAGATTAGTACTATACATGTGGGTTTACTGTACATCTATTATAAACAGCTCTGAAAATGTGACTACTGTTTTATCGTTCATGCCATAGGGTTTCAGTCCTAGTTTTCTTTGTTCGTTGTTGTCCTCTGTTTTCTATCAATCTCTCTCTCTCTCTCTCTCTCTCTCTCTCTCTCTCTCTCTCTCTCTCTCTCTCTCTTTCTCTTCTCTCTCCCTTTCTCTCTCTCTCTATTTTCATCCCATACATGATAGATAGACAATCTTTCAAAACAAAATGTTGCAAAATATGGATGGTAAAAAGAAAATCAAGGAAGGAAAGAAGGAAGAAAGAAAGAGGAGAGGGAAAAAGTGAAAGAAGAAAAATAGGGAAACCAAGGTGATTAAGCCATTCTAGTAATCTAATTTTGTATACAAATCTTATTCTTGAAAGTCCAGTCTGTACTTCTAGGTAACAATTACTTTGAAGAGTCTTCGATTGAAACGAAACTTGACGTGCATTGAGAACAACTGTAGAACGTCGCAGCAGTGCAAAATAATTAAATGTTAAATTTTGTCAGAAATTCCTTGTCAGAAAATAATTTCGCACGCCGTCCTCAAAAAAAAAGGGCTGATTATATGCGCTTTTGCATCCGTGTGATCCTGGTTGTTATACCATATCCTAAAACCAACATTCACGACTTCTCAAAGGTCCATACTTTTTTTTTTTATCAAAATTTGGTAAAGTATTCTTTCAGAAACAGCTGAGGAAAATCTTGATAACACTTTGGTAACAGACAGAAGACGGACACCCACATCCGTAAACCCTCCTCACCCCCCCTCCCTTTTCCCTCCCCCCTCCCCACACGTCCCTCTCAGATAATATTATCTCCCATTTTTGAAACAAAACGAGACTTAAGAAAAAAAAAAGGAGCAGTCCCATTAACACGTCAACAAACAGAACATCCACCTCCTTTTTCTCAATACCCAGATGACATCGCTGTCCATTCTTTCATTTAAAAACTATATTGTTTGTATCGAACTTGTCTTTGAAAGAATAGGGTTGTTGTTTTTTTATTGTTGTTTTTTTCACGAGCCGATTACTCAATAGCAACTGACCACCAATGCCAGGAACAAAGAGAGAGAGAGACAAAGAGAGAGAGAGACAGAGACAGAGAGAGACAGAGGTGGGGGGGGGGTGTAAAAAGCAATGGGCAAAGAATCAAACGAAACGACTTTTACTGCTATGAGAAAGCTAATCAAAAACCTCTGTGCGCGGGAGAAGAAACGCGCATTGTGAAAGACACTGAGGAGTTGATCATTCTTATTATTGTCCTGTTGCAATTTGAAATTAATAATTCACATGGCATCCATTCTATGTTTAATAAGGTTTGTATTTTCCATCAAGGAGACCTTCAGATCGATTTTTGAGTCTTGTTTGGGTTCTCTATTGTATCCTGCAGAGCGAAAATGAAAATGGCATTAATTCTCGACTTCCACAGACTTAACACACAATCGTAGTCGCGCAAGACACACACGCAAACCGCACACGCACGCGCACACATGCGTGCACGCTCACATACACACACACACCACACACACACAGAGAAAGAGAGAGAGAGAGTGAGAGAGTAACGCTAGGAAGAGAGACAGACAGAGAAAGAGAGAAACACACACACACACTGAGACACAGACACACAGACACAGACACAGACACAGTCACACAGACACAGACACAGACACACAGACACAGACACAGACACACAGACACACACACAGACACAGACACACAGACACAGACACAGACAGACACACACAGACACAGACACAGACCGACACAGACACACAGACACAGACACAGACACACAGACACAGACACAGAGATGGTAAGAGAGAGGGAGAGAAAGGGAAATGATGAAAAGATGATGGTGATGATGATGAGGTGATGATGATGATGATGATGATGATGATGATGATGATGATGATGATGGAGTTTATTTCAAGTTTTGTCCAAGAGGGAATCAACGCACTCGGGCCATTCCATATGCGTTCCACGCAAATCTACCATCAATTATTATCTGGCAGAGTTCTTGAGCCTACACGCTAGCAAGATCTTGGATTAAATGATTATGGCAATAATACTAACAGTGACATTTATAAGGCGTAAAATCTTGTTGTAAATTCAAGAACCAGGAAAAAAACACGAGAAAAGAATAAGAACGCGTATTTAATACAACCAGATAAGACAGAAGCAAATTTTCGGCCAACTGGCTTTAAGCTTTGTCAAGCGTAAGATCACAAACAAACAAACACCAGATACAAAAATTAGGTGAAAAAGACTGAAACTTCCCTGCTGCTCCGTCCAGTCTGAGAAGAGACAAAGACTGAAACTTCCCTGCTTGCGCCGTCCAGTGCGGTAGGATTCCTTTTCTCACACTGGATAGAGCAGCATGGAAGTTTCAGTCTTTTTCTCCAAATTTTTATATCTGGCGTTTGTTTGTTTGTGATCTTACGCTTGACAAAGGCCAGTTGGCCGAAAATTTGCGCCTGTCTTGTCTGGTTGTATTAAATAATTGTTCGATTCTCTTTTTTTCGCGATTTTTCTGGTTCCTGTTCGTTTGAACGCGGGCAGTCACACTTGTTTTCGATTTTGTAAAAATCAAATCAACGCCCGTAATCTCATCATTCAACACAGTATTCACCCACAATGACCAAAACACCAGGATACAAAACACACACAAAACTGAGAGAGAGAGACAACAGGACGGGAGTGAGACGACAGGGTGAGCACGTACTGGGGGCGAAATCACTGCTGGACAAAAAAGATACGTTCAGTCTTAATCTTATTGTTGTTTAAAGCCCAGCCGACTGCGTAGAGCCGTATCAGGGCTATAACCGTTTCAATACACACCGCACAGTACTTCAACAGGAAAAAAGAAAGGAACAGAAAATTAAATACACATATCAATGCATTCGCGCACATAATCTAAGGACATGCCCCTGACGTTAACCACTCTGTCGATTTCATCACATAGGAGATTTAAAAAAAATACCTGAATACAAATTTAAACATAATTAAGGACATTAAAACATATCTAAAAACGGTCCTAAAGTATCTAATATTGCTTCCGCATATCTCATTTCCCTAGAGCCAAAAAATGCTCATAACACATATACCCAATTATCAATCCTAAGAGAAAATGATTATTCTCAACAGGATTTTTGTTACATGACTCATCAAACTGATTGTGCGATGGAGTTCGCATTCTATAGCCCCTGTCTTCTTTGGAAGTGCAATGAAAATTGATTTTGACATATCTTTGGGGATTTTTCCAGTGTCGTAAATTTCATTTAGGAGGACTGTTATTTTTTCTATTCCAAATTCCTCCAGGGCTTCAATCATCTCTGTAGTAATGTTGTCTGGTCCTGGGGCTTTTCCTGGTTTCATCTTTTTCAGTGCTGCTCTAATTTCATCTTCATCTTTCATCATGGGTGGTCCTTCAAAGTTCTTTTTTATAATGTGTTCTACGTTTCTGTCATCCTCAAAAAGGTCTTTAATGTTCTCTCCCCATCTGTCTAATATTTTGTCTTTTTCCATGATATTGAATGTTATATAGAACCAATGCTGTTGTACGGATGTGAGGCGTGAACAGTAAACAAGCAAAGCCAGAACAAGATTGAGGCAGCCGAGATGTGGTTTCTAAGAACAATGTTGAGAGTTCCATGGACAGCAAAGAAAACAATCGAGACAGTTTTGATGGAGGCCGACACAAGAAGATCATTCATAAGGAAGATTAGGAAAAGACAGGCAACATTTATAGGCCATTTTATGAGGAAGGGGGATTTGGAGCACCTGGTCACAACGGGAAAGCTGGAGGGAAAGAGAGCACCAGGTAGACCCAGGGAGAAAATGCTAGACGGACTTGCGGAGTGGCTGAAGACGAGGAGGGTGGAGGAGATGCTTGGGGCAACAAGAGATAGAGACAGATGGAAGTCCATGATCGCCAACGCCATGCGGCAGGGCACCTGATGATGATGATGATGATGAAGAGAAAATATGTCAGACTTTATCGAACACATACAGGTGAATAGACCAGCAAGGCAGAAAATGATAGGATGAAATAACTGAAAGCAAAGGGAAAAGGCAGAAACAAAGAGAACGACAAAAGAGGAAATTTCTGGCACAGAATTTCCAGACAGTGGAAATACTATTTATATTGCAAGAGCCCACGGCATACTCACGGGGTGGGGGGTGGGGGGTATATGTCTTCAAATACGAATCAGTAACACACACAATTAAAAATAGAACGCTTATTTGATATAACGAAACAAGACAGTCTCAATGTTTTGGGCCATCTGGCCTTTGTCAAGACTGAAAAGAACAAATGCATAGCAAAAACAAACAAAAAAACAAAACGAAACAAAAAGTCAACTTCCCAAACGTAATGTCCTGGCAGGAGAAAATGACAAATGTGTATAATTGTATCAACAACAACAACAAAAAGAGGAGACAAATGTATTCTACAACATAAAAATGGTTATGTCCTGTAAAGTATTTTAACCTTGAAGAGGGCTGGGGTCCAAATATTGGAAAATAAATGCAGGAAATTGCAGTCTAAAATTAACTATTTGAGTGTCTTGGCTTGATGGAAAGTATAATATATATATACATACACACATATTATATATATATATATATATATATATATAACTTATAAATAAATAGATAGATGTAGATATATACAGAAAACTTACATAGACGATTAAGTCAATGAAAAAATACGACTGTGAGAGAGGTAAGGCTGATGTAAGTGTATTGTGCCAAGTGCAACAAATCCAGTCTGACCTAGGAAAAGGAACAAAAATCATCCAGATCCAACAGCCAAGGAACTGATGGGAAAACTGGAGTACCCAAGAAAAAAAAAGCACAACCCTTGATTAGACGTGACAGGGCCTGTGTGTGTGTGTGTGTGTGTGTGTGTGTGTGTGTGTGTGTGTGTGTGGTGTGTGTGTGTGTGTGTGTGCGTGTGTGTGTGTGTGTAAACATATATATGTGTACATATACACATATATATATGTACATATACATATATATGTAATATATGTACATGTATATATGTATATATGTACGTATATATACATGTATATATATATGTATATATATATATATATATATATATATATGTGCGTACGTATTGTATATATATATGTGGTGTGTTTGTGTCTGTGTGTGTGTGTGTGTGTGGCGTGTTTGTGATAAAATGACTGTCTGGGACTTGCATGCAGAGGTATGTAATTTTATTCCCAAGAGAGGTAAAGGACAGCACATTAGTAAGACCAAACAAAAAGAGGAAAATAAAAAAGCAAGTAAAAAGATTGTTTTTCCTTAACAGAGTTAACTGTCTGATCGGAAACAGCACAAACGAAACAGACATCTGGGAAGAAACAACGCTGCTGAAAAGTTCGTGCTGGAGGGGGGGGGGGTGGATCAAGAACGGTCCTTTATGACCAGCACTCTGAAATGCAAAACAAGTGTGACTGCCCGCGTTCAAGCAAACAGGAACCAGAATAGTAAAAAAAAAAACACACGAAAAAAGAATCAGAACGTGTCTTTAATACAACCACAGACAAGACAGAAGCAAATTTTCGGCAAACTGGCCTTTGTCAAGCGTAGACGTAAGACCACAAACGAACAAACACCAGACACAAAAATTAGGAGAAAAAGACTGAAACTTCCCTGCTGCTTCGCCCAGTGGGAGAAAACTATTAAAATGACATCATAATGTGTTTGTGAGTATGATGTCAGAGGGTAAGTGAGATAAATTCTGCAATTTGAAAAGTGGTCATGCCATAGTTTTAT
>JAPXFY010000024.1:25786916-25789416 GCA_030674185.1 Monoplex corrugatus
AAAAAAGGTGAGCACAAAGGTAAACTCCCTGAGTGCAATGATCCTTAACAATAAAATATTGTCCCATCACAAACTGTAAAATTGTTCTAAATTGTTCCATCACAAACTGTAAAATTGTTCTAAATTGTTCTATCACAAACTGTAAAGTTGTTCTAAATTGTCCCATCACAAACTGTAAAACTGTTTCTACAGTAAATTGTCCCATCACAAACTGTGAAACTATTTCACAGTAAATTGTCCCATCACAAACTGTTAAACTATTTCACAGTAAATTGTCCCATCGCAAAACTGTAAAACTGTTCTACAGTAAATTGTCCCATCACAAACTGTGAAACTATTTCACAGTAAATTGTCCCATCACAAACTGTGAAACTGTTTACAGTTAACTGTCCCATCACAAACTGTGAAACTATTTCACAGTAAATTGTCCCATCACAAACTGTGAAACTGTTCTACAGTTAACTGTCCCATCACAAACTGTTAAACTATTTCACAGTAAATTGTCCCATCACAAACTGTGAAACTATTTCACAGTAAATTGTCCCATCACAAACTGTGAAACTATTTCACAGTAAATTGTCCCATCACAAACTGTTAAACTATTTCACAGTAAATTGTCCCATTGCAAACTGTGAAACTGTTCTACAGTTAACTGTCCATCACAAACTGTGAAACTATTTCACAGTAAATTGTCCCATCACAAACTGTGAAACTGTTCTACAGTAAATTGTCCCATCACAAACTGTGAAACTATTTCACAGTAAATTGTCCATCACAAACTGTGAAACTGTTCTACAGTTAATTGTCCCATCCAAACTGTGAAACTATTTCACAGTAAATTGTCCCATCACAAACTGTGAAACTATTTCACAGTAAATTGTCCCATCGCAAACTGTGAAACTGTTCTGGAGTAAATTGTCCCAAAGTAACAAAGAGTAATAGTATTTACCTACATGTGACCAGAAAGCAAATCAGCTTGTATTGCAAGGGATGAAGTGGAATAACTATGGCAAAAAAAGACACTGTCAAACAAAACACAAACACCAAATTGTCTAAAAGCACTTATGTGAATAGACGTAAAAAAGAAATAACGAACGAACAAACACCAACCAACTTATAACTGTTATTGTGATACATATAAGGACTGTCAGCCCAACAGAAATTTTTTTTTTTAAATTTAAGAAAATACGCAAAACAGAGAAATAAAAACCAGTTCAAAACAAACAAGACAGACACGGAGTTTTGATAGGAATTTGTATAACCTCGGTTAAAACTGTAAGCCTGCCGTATAATTTTTAAAAGCAAGAACCCGGCAGCGATGTTATATGAAACCACATTAAAACACCATGAAAGAAGAAGAAGAAGAAGAAAAGAAAAAGAAGAAGAGGGTAGATGAAGAGGATGAGGAGGAGAAAGCAGAAGAAGAACAAAGACGCACAATGTATTGAGACTGTATCTGAATTTTTTAATCAAACGAAATAAACCATACCAATCTTGTGTGTGAAGGTCTAAACACAATCGATTTCACAAGAAGACAAGAGAAGGCAATTGAAATACAAAGATGAAAGAAAAGGACATAGAATCACAGGAAACTTTATCTGTATTTCCAGAAACACATAGCCTATTAATGTGGAATAAAAGCATGTACACAAAATATATAGATAAGTTAAATAACTAATTAAAACAAAACAAAATCGAACAAACAAACAAAAATACCAGCCTGGCATATCTTTCAATACCCCACTTCCAAAAAAGAAATGCTGAAACATACACCGCCTAAAAAAGAAAAAAGAAAAAAAAACCTGCAACACTAAGCAACAGCAAACAGTCTGGCGTTCCTCAGAACACCCCCACCCCCACCCCGACCCCCACCCCAAAAAAGGAACAAAACAAAACTTTAAAAAGTCATATTTTACTATTCTCAAAAGCACCAACCTTGGTATATGAGTATATCTTTTTAGAAATAAAACGGTGATGTCCTCAGACTGTCTCTTTTGTGCTTGTGGTTTCAGAGAACAAAGACACCCGGTCTCCCCTTCCTGCGGCTGTGCGAAGTCAGTGGCCGAACCTCAGCAGCGGTCAAGCCTTTATACTCCTCACTCGACCGAGAGGGAGACTCGGGATTGCAAATGAAAACACTCCCTAGAATTCCGCCGAATATTGGATGCTTTGTTGATTGGTTGGTAAAGGGCGGGGGCGGGGGGCGGGGGGTGGGGCGGGGGCTAGAGGCGTGATGTGAGGAACACGGAGGGTGAGGTTGTTGAGTCACGATGTGCAGGGCTGGGAGATGGAGAGAAGGGAGAGAGAAGGAGAGGAGGAAGGAGACAGAGAGAGAGAAAGAGGGAAAAAACATGGGAAGAAAGAGAGAGAGAGAGAGAAGAAAAATCTGGAAAGAGAGGGGGTGGACAGCGAGAGAAACAGAAGAAAGAGAGAGGGGGAGAGAGAGAGAAGAGAGAAGTCTGAAAAAAGAGGGGATGGACAGAAAGAGAAAACAGAGAGA
>JAPXFY010000024.1:25794416-25801916 GCA_030674185.1 Monoplex corrugatus
ATTGACCTCTCTATGATAGTTCTTAGGATGTATATGGCATTAATAGTTCCTTTCCCTTCCACAAATCCACACTGTTCTTCTGCTATTTTTCTTTTGATTCTATTCCGTGTCCTCATCATAATTATTCTTAACAGGATTTTTGTTACATGACTCATCAAACTGATTGTGTGATGGAGTTCCCATTCTATAGCCCCCGTCTTCTTTGGAAGTGCAATGAAAATCGATTTTCACATATCTTTGGGGACTTTTCCAGTGTCGTAAATTTCATTTAGAAAGACTGTTATTTTTTCTATGCCAAATTCCTCCAGGGCTTCAATCATCTCTGTAGTAATGTTGTCTGGTCCTGGGGCTTTTCCTGGTTTCATCTTTTTCAGTGCTGCTCTAACTTCATCTTTCATTATGGGTGGTCCTTCAAAGTTCTTTTTTATAATGTGTTCTTCGTTTCTGTCATCCTCAAAAAGGTCTTTAATGTACTCTCCCCATCTGTCTAATATTTTGTCTTTTCCATAAGCGTGCCATCTTTCTATTTTAAGCAACCAGTTAATGTGTATGGTTTTTTCCTGTTGACAATTTCTTCGATTCGTCTGTACATACCCTGAGGATCCGTTTTGTGTTGGTCTTCTATTTCCTTGCATTTTGTTTTCAGCCAAGCTTCCTTAGCTTCATTGCACCTATTCCTGATTTCTTTGTTTATCTTCCTGTATATCTCTATGTTTCTCTTTGCCTTCCTCCTTTCCTCCATCATGACCAAAATTTCTTTTGTCATCCAGTTCTTTTTTGCTTTTCTATCTGCCTCAGGGATTTCTTCACAAGCTTTATTTATCGAATTTCTCAACTTTGTCCATTGTTCTTCACTGTCACCAATGTCTTCCAGAGCACTGAATTTGTTTTGAACATGTACATTAATTTTTTTACGTATCACTTCATCTGTCTTTAAGAGACCAAGATTTAGTTTGATGTTGCTTTTGGTCTGTTTTCTTTTCCTTAATTTCAGCCTAAATTTTCCCACTACAGGATTGTGGTCACTGTTGTAGTCTGCTCTTGGTAGTGTTTTTGCCGACAGTAGATATAATATATCATCATCGTGTGCTCTGCCGCATGGCGTTGGCGATCATGACCCTTCATACGAATCGATCCTTTGTCGCTGCAAATACGTCTCCACCCTCTCACCCTGTCCGTCCAATATTATCTTCCTGGGTCTACCTGGTGCTCTTTTTTCCCTTCAGGTTTGTGTTATGACTAGGTGCTCTAATTTTTCTTGTCTCATAAAATGTCCTATCACTGTTGCTTGTCTTTTCCTAATCTTTTTCATTGATGATGATGATGATGATGATGATGATGATGATGATGATGATGATGATGATGATGATGATGATGATGATAACAATAATAGTATAGTAATAATAATGCCAATAACAATAACTACAATAATAATGACACTACTGCGACTACTACTACCCCCAGCATTACCACCACTACTACTACTACTTCTACTGATACTACTTTTACTAGCGCTACAGCTACTACTACAACTGCTACTACTATTACTATTACTACTACCACACCACTATCACCACTACTACTACTACTATCAATAATAATAATAATGCTAATAATACACTATGATTATTATGATACAACAACAACAATAATAATAACAAGAACAACAACACCAAGAAGAAGAAGAAGAATGCCGATAACAACAACAACATAATAATAATAATAATAATGATAATAATAGTAGTAGTAGTAATAATAGTAGTCGTAGTAGTAGTAGTAGTAGTAATCATTATCTTCATCATCGTCATCATCATCATCATTATCATCATAACAATAATTCTAATAAAATAGTTTCATAGATAGATAGATAGATAGATAGACAGATAGATAGATAGATAGATAGATAGATAGACAGACAGACAGACAGACAGACAGATAGATAGATAGATAGATAGATATATAGATAGATAGATAGATAGATAGATAGATATATAGATAGATAGATAGATAGATATATATATAGATAGATAGATAGATAGATAGATATATAGATAGATAGATAGATAGACAGACAGACAGATAGACAGATAGATAGATAGATAGATAGATAGATAGATAGATAGATAGATAGATAGATAGATAGATAGATAGATAGATGGATAGAGAGAGAGAGAGAGATAAATACAAGAAAGCAAACATAGGCATAGTAACAATAAATAAAGCTACTACACTAGCACAAAGGTATATAGAGAAGATAATCATAAAAAAATTATGTATGTTTTTATATGCATTAATCGCGGATTTGTGTATATACAAGCAGATATGAAAACGCATACACATACAACATGAAAATCAGCGCCCCGGGGATGGTAGGTGATGGAGTGTTCATTCCAAAAGAACAGCACTCGAGTGACATCACCAGTGTAGACCAACACCACTTCTGAACGTCAAAGAGAAAATCTTCTCCATCACGGCAGCAAGGTTGGCTAAGTACTTCATGTAAAATGAATCCAGAAAGGAGGTATCTCCGGAATGTCTGGCTGTGTAGAGCATGCAACGATGATCTGGGAAACAATCCGAAGAGTTCTTGCAGAGAACAGAGACCACAATGTGGTATGGCTCGATCAGGCATTTGCGTATATATCAGTCCCACACGAGATGATTCAACTGGTTCTCGACTTGTATTATGTTCCAAAAAAAACAATCGAGAAATGTTGATGAAGTATTTTCTTGGCTTCTCAATTCAATTATCAATAATGATGATGATGATGATGATGATGATGATGATGATGATGATGATGATGATGATGATGATGATGATGATGATGATATGATGATGATAAAATTTCAATAATAATGACAATAACAACAACAATGATAATTATAATAACCACAGTGATAAATAAGAATAAGAATAAGAATGATAATAATAATAATATAATGACAATAATAATGAATCACAGACTGGATCAGTTTGGAAGTTTCTTTTGCTGCAGTGTTCATAAGATACAACAGCCTATTAAGAAGTTATAAATTATCAGAGTTTTACAAAGATGATAAACATGAAGTTTCCATGTAAGGTTTTCCTCCATGTAGACCTCTAGTACACTGCATTAGAAAGATGTTCTACATTTACGCCATCTAAGTTTAATTGAAGATATTGTTTTGGAAGTACGCCGGGGGGGGGGTTGTTTGTTTGTTTGTTTGTTTGTTTGTTTGTTTGTTTGTTTGTTTGTTTGTTTGTTTGTTTGTTTTGGCTAGTTGTTATTACCATTAATTTGTTTTTGTAAGACTAACCTGCATATGGTTTGCATCACATCATTCTGATGTTTGGTTTGTGCATAATTGTAATGTGTCTTGGGTTTCATAAACCTGTTTCCCAGGTGTGATGAGAATAGTGTCGTCAGCAAGTACATGACATTCAGTCGAGTTTGATGTTATGTGTAAGGTAGGTCATTAGGTATAGATATGAAATAAGATTGAACTTAGAATCAAACCTTGTGGTACACCAAACGATACTCTTTATTAGAAAACCATCAAGAAAAGACTGAAAGAAAGGAAGTATTAGGAAGTATAAAGGAAGTATATATGAGAAGTTCTTACAACATGGGAGATAATTCTCAAGAGTTGTGTCCTTTGATTGATATTAGAAGTATTAGGGAGTTATTTAGATAGGCATTAAGTTTTGAAAAGAAAAATGGTGTTATGGTCAATGAGGTCATATGCTTTTTGAAAGTTTAGGAAGAAGGCTCCTGATACACTTGTTTCATTTATGGCTGATAACAAGGAGTTTGTGTATTGCTAGAATGATGTCCATGGAATCCTGGTGGAAGAAGGTAAAATAGTATGATTTTCCATGATTTTCATCATGTATTTGTGAACATGTATTTCAAGGGATTTAGACACCGCAGGTAATAGTGATAGTAGTCTGAAATTGTGTACAGTCTGTTAGTCTTTTGTCTCGTGCAAAGAACTTATTTTCCTTTCCTTTTCTTGTTCTGTTGCGAATATCTTATGACCAATACATAAATTAAATTTGTAGACATTAGTGTTTCAACAATGCGAAGCAATGATAGTTTTAAAATTTTGCCACAGAGTTCATCCAGGCCAAGTAATTTTTATTGTTCATATTGGAGACATATTTTGCGATGTATATGGATAAGGTGACTTGTGATAAACATTTCCCCTTTATTGACTGCCTGCTGTGCCGTTAACATGTAGAGCAGCACGCTGCTGTTTAGGAAACAGGACATTTTCCGGGCACTGAATATTTAGCCCTGTGCCCAACCCCGAATCTGAAGGAACACTAGATCTCACTGTCAGGCCTCTACCCTTTGTTTGGCTTGGGTAGAGAGATCTTATTTATATAGGCAATTAGCTTGGATGGCCCTACCAGTAGCAAAAGCGTAGCTCTAGTGATTCCAGAAGCTTGTAAACACCTCAGACCCCAGCTACGACAATCTGGCAAATCTTTGGGCACCTGTAATATTCCAAGACAGGTTTCTTTCCTAAGTAAAGACTTTAACTGCATGACTGCAAACTTTTATTCCTACATGTCATCTCATCTCTCATTTCTCTCCCTCACCGGGATCGACGGTAGGAGCCACGCTCGACGTCACAAGTTTTCTCCGGGTGACACGATTGGGACATCTGTGGGCGACCTCCTCAATCTCCAAACACAGACTTCAAAATGGTGTGCGGTCGTCCTTTTCTTCTCCTCGCCTCAACTTTCCCCTGCAGGATCGTTGACATCAGATCTGTTTTGGTGTTTCTGATCGCATGGCCTACGTATTTCAGCTTTGTTTTGTTGTTCTCTTTCAGCAGCTGGCACCTGACATTAAATTCTTTTAACACGCTATTTATACATGGTCACTAGAAAAATAAAACTTCAACACGCTATTTATACAGAGTCACAAGAAAAATAAAGCTTCTTGTCAACTTGCTGGCTCTGGTTTTATTTTACTGCCAAAACGTTCACGTATTTCGAACAAATCCTTCCGAAGATAAAAGGCTTTTTTTTTCAGTAAAAAGACTGGGCCCATATAAATGCGTTTTATTCACTGCGGGATAGTTCAAGGGAAGAAGAACATGGTTCCTTTTTTTGGTTGGAATTAATCCATTTGTAACCACGCATTGTATTAGATTCATGATGAATCGATTGTCAAGAATTTCTAATCAATAATTTGATATTGTTGACTATTCCCCGATTTGTTTGTTGTTGTTTTAGAATGTGTTGAATATTTGTGATTTCAATAACGTCTGTGAACTAACTAACAAAACTACGTTTGAAAAAGAAAAACAAAATTATCATTGTGCTGTATTATTGCCATTTTTGTGTGAAAATAAAACTCTCTCTCTCTCTCTCTCTCTCTCTCTCTGTCTCTCTCTCTCTCTCTCTCTGTTTCTCTCTGTCTCTCTTTCTCTCTTTTCTCTTCTCTCTCTCTTTCTCTTCTCTGTCTCTTCTGTCTCTTCTCTCTCTCTCTCTCTCTCTCTCTCTCTCTCTCTCTCTCTCTCTGCCTCTCTGTCTCTGTCTCTGTCTGTCGCTGTGTGTGTGTGTGTGTGTGTGTGTGTGTGTGTGTGTGTGTGTGTGTGTGTGTGTGTGTGTGTGTGTGTGTGTGTGTGTTGTGTGTGTGCTTGTGTGCTTGCGTGCGTCCATGAGTGTTTGTTTTTGTCTCTGTGTGAGGGTGTGTATATATGTGTATATGTATGTGTGTGTTTGTATGTGTGTGGTGTGTGTGTGTGTGTGTGTGTGTGTGTGTGTGTGTGTGTGGTGTGTGTGTGTGTGTGTGGTGTATGTGTGTGTGTGTGTGTGTGTGTGTGTGTGTGTGTGTGTGTGTGTGTGTGTGTGTGTGTGTGTGTGTGTGTGTGTGTTAACTTTCTTTTCTTTCTGTCTTCGGCAATTTCTATTTTGTTCGTAATACCAGTTTAATGAAAACTAAATGTTGAATAATATGTTATGTTTATGTGCTATGGAAGTAGATTCCAAACTTAAACCAGCCCTGTCAGCATTAAAACAATAAAACCAACCGTCGTGTAATTTATTAGTGACTGTTTGTACAGAATATTATACCATGATGTGTCAGATGAAAAGTGCTATTTTCCAATGTTATCTGAAAGGAATCGACGTGCAGCAGCTACTACCATCTCTTTCCGTCCTCCCTCCTTCCCACCCACCTATCCTCTCTCTCTCTCTCTCTCTCTCTCTCTCTCTCTCTCTTCTCTCTCTCCCTTCTCTCTCTCTCTCTCTCCTCTCTCTCTCTCTCTTTCCCTCTCTCTCTGTCTGTCTGTCTGACTCTCTCTCTCTCTCTCTCTCTCTCTCTCTCTCTCCCACACACACACACACACACACACACACACACACACACACACACACACACACACACTGAGGGAGAACGTGAGAGCACAGACATATGGAGACACATGAACTCTTTTCCAAAGACAACAATGCACTTTGCCTAATGTGTTTGTATTTGTTCAACAACCGGTTACCATCGCAAACAAAGAGAAGAAAATTTTGCCACGGCAAGGTTAGGGGTTTTTTTGTTTGTTTGTTTTTGTTTTTGTTTTTGTTTTCTTTTTTTTTTTTTCAAGCGCCTCAGAATTAACCATAACATTTTACGTTGTTTTCTAATGTTCAAGTGTCCACGATTTTGTATCACCACAACACAGGCTACTTAAACATCATATCACTCAATCCTCTCCTCTCGCCTAAATCTCCTATTGAAAAAATTTTCTTCCTTTCTTCGTCTGTCCCCGTGTACATTCTTGGGTGTTGCTGAGAGATTGGAGCCGACGGTCAGCAGCTATCTGCGAGACTCTAAGAGGAGAAATGGCACGTGGTATCAGTCTCTTCGGTACTGATCCAGACCTTTCTGGGTCTCCCTGTTGCTTTACACCCGTTGTCTTTTTGTTGTATGGGTGTTGTTGTCTTTTTTGTTGTATGATTGTCGTTATCTTTTTTGTTGTATGATTGTCGTTATCTTTTTTGTTGTATGATTGTCGTTATCTTTTTTGTTGTATGATCTTTTTTGTTGTATGATTGTTATCTTTTTTTGTTGTATGATTGTTGTTATCATTTTTGTTGTATGTTTGTTATTTTTTATGATCGTTATTATTTTTTTGTTGTATTATTACGTTTTTGTTGTATGATTGTTGTTATCTTTCTTGTCGTATGATTGTTCTTATCTTTTTGTTGTATGATTGTTGTTAACTTTCTTTTTCTATGACTGTTGTTATATTTTTGTTGTATGATTGTTGTTATCTTTCTTGTTGTATGATTGTTGTTATCTTTATTGTTGTATGATTGTTATCTGTTTTGTTGTATGATTGTTGTTATCTTTTTGTTGTATGATTGTTATCTTCTTAGTTGTATGACTGTTGTTATCTTTTTGTTGCATGATTATTGTTATCTTATTGTTGTATGATTGTTGTTATCTTATTGTTGTATGATTGTTGTTATCTTTTTGTTGTATAATTGTTATCTTCTTAGTTGTATGACTG
>JAPXFY010000024.1:25806916-25826916 GCA_030674185.1 Monoplex corrugatus
TTACGCACATGGAGAATATCAAATACGCATGTTAAAAGATTCTTTATGTCATAGTACCGTCAGTATCCGGTGGCTCATGGCAACATGAACACACCCAGAATTCATGGCCACGAAAGATAGAGTATGCAGATTGTGCAGCAACACATTGCCTACACGGTGTGGGAAAACAGTGTGTATATATACACACCATCTGATAAAAATCTGTGTATTTGCTGTTTGTTCGTTTGTGATCTTATGCTTGACAAAGGCCAGTTGACCGAAACTGTGTGCCTGTGTAGTCTGGTTGAATTAAATACGTGTTCTGATTATGTTTTCGTGTTTGTTTTTCTTCTTGGTTCCTGTTTGCTTGAACGCGGGCAGTCACACTTGTTTTGGTTTTAAAAGAAAGTTGAATTAATCCAAAACAAGTGTGAATGCTCGCGTTCAAGGGAACAGGAACCAGAAAAACACGAAAATAGCATCAGAACGCGTATTTAACACAACAAGACAAGACAGGCCCCTATCTCGTCTTGTTGTGTTGAATACACGTTCTGAATCTACCTGTCTTGTCTTGTAGTGCTGTGATTATATTTTCGTGTCTTCGCGCCTGTCTTGTCTTGTGTCAAATACACGTTTTTGATGCTATTTTCGGTTTTTCCTGTTCAAATTTAAATTGAATTTAAGAAAAAGGAAACAGCTGGAAGAAACGAAGGAAGAAAAACAACAGGCGGACGAAGAGGGAAAAATACGAGAAGTGAAAGCGCGGCAGGCAAATGAGAAGACACAGGAGCAGGATTAGTTCAACATAACAGAGAAAAGCCATGGTCAGACGTAGAGGAAAAGGCAAAGCTCCCATGGTGAGTGGACGTACTACTCATCACCATTGCTTTCAGGAAACGACTCAACTCACTGATTGCTTTCCTTCTGGTTTCCTGCAGATCATGGAAAGAAAAAAAAAAGAAATGTGATCTTATTTCTTTGATATTACCTATATGCCTTGGAAGCAACCCTGCATGTGTTCTGTCTTGTCTATGTGTGTGTGTTTGGTCAGTTCAAGAATAAAAGACTATGTCAATCTTGAACATGAAGACCAATATATTGTATGTATTTCTCTCCTCTCTCATAGTTGTGTGTAGGGTAGTTGCAGAGTATAAAAGTAGGCTTGGGCGCTCTTTTTTTGAGGAGTGTTCTGAGCTTACGGTTTTTGTGGTTTGTATCTGCTTCTATGCTAGCTGAATGGGTAGCGCAAACTTGTTAGATTTGAGAAGTTCACAACATGGGAGATAATTCCTACGTGACTCTCAAGAGTTATGTCCTTTGGTTGATCATTCAGCCTTTGGATCTATTGGTGATAAGTGCACTTTTTCTTAGTTTGTTTGTTTGGTTTGTTTTTTTTTACCCTTTGACTCCTGCACCCTGTCCACCAGCATCCTGCATTGTCAATCATGTTAGCAAAGGAAAAACTTAACCTTTGACTCCTCACTCTGTCCACCTGCTTCCTACAGGAAGCTGGTGGATAGGTGAGGGAGTCAAAGGGTTATAGTTTTTGCAATTGGTGGATAGGGTGTGGGAGTCAAAGGGTTAAAACAGATTTTGAAGCTCCAATATTAGTTACTGATTTCTACAACGAGAAAAAAAACCGTGTCATTTACTTATTCATTTTTCGTGCTTGGCATAGCTACAGTGAAGTTTGTGTGAAATATTATGGCCAAAATCTTGAGTTATGGCCATTAATTAATCTTACGAAGTTTAATGGACCAAGCAAAAAATCAAAACAGTAATCTTTCATATAATCAGACCAGGAGCGTGACGAGAATTGTCATATCTTAACAAGCAAAGCAGATTACCCGACTTAGAATGACAGTAAATTGGGGGGAGTGTTGTCCTCAGTATTACGATTGCCAAGCTGGTAAAGCCGTTTAGGTCCAAAAGACGCTCAGAATTTCAGCAGTGAGCACAGGAAGGCGTCAGGTGTGCTGGATAACCCGTGTCACATACCATTTATAGGTATGACAAGTGCCATAAATTCACAGTACTCATTTAAGTGTAAGGGTTTAAAGCTTGCATTTTCTACACTCTCTTATAAGGCAACGAGTCCTAAAACCAGGGTTTTTAAGTGCAAAGAGAAGATAGTAGCTTTTGCGCGCATCATCTGCGAGTGTGACAACCTGAACATCTCATGGTATTGGAATGCCGTTTTCCTTTTGATGGAGAAACCTCTCGTTTTGACTTTGATGACGTTTCTACATAACCTTCTAAGAGATACCCCATGTGATTGGGATAGGCAAAAAAATCAATGTAAAGTGATACCCAGGGCAAACCAATAAAGACTAGAGAAATGAAGATTTCATCAATTAGAGTTTTGCTGACAAAGATACGTCCTGGAATGGGATGATGAAAGGCATTTTCTCTGGCAAAAATCACGTATTTCCCTAGTTTTATATTAAGGACGTTTGCATGCATGATCTCAAAAGGAAACCTCTCAGATAAGCCAAATATAGTTAAAATGTCTATTTTCAATCATGTGTTGGCCTACATAGTGCTAACAGACGCTAGACTATTGTTAGACATCATCATCATCATGTGCCATGCCTCATGGCGTTGGCGATCATGGCCCTCCATACGAATCTGTCTTCTGCCACTGCGAGAAGATCTCCTACTTTTCCGTCTCCATCCATTCTGCAAAACTGTCTATCTGATGCTCTTTTTTCGTTCTAGCTTTCCTGTTGTGACTAGGTGCTCTAATTTCTCTCACCTCATAAATGTCCAATAAATGTTGATTTGTCTTTTCCTAATCTTCTTCATTAATGTTCTTTTATGCGTTTGCTTCTTTCAAGACTGTCACCTCTGTTGTCCTTGCTGTCCATGGAACTCTAAACATTCTTTTTTTAGAAGCCACATTTCAGCTGCCTCAATCTTGTTCTGACTTTGCTTGTTGCCTGTCCAGGCTTCATTTCCATACAACAGTATTAGTTCAATATAATACTGAAGAACTCTCTTCCTGATGTTAATTGATAGGCATTTGTTGGTAAGAATGCTTTTCATTTTCTTGATTGATGTTTTAGCTTGGCCAAGTCTGCTGGTTGTTTATTTGTATTGTGCATCTACCGTCTGTTGAGATGACCGTTCCCAGATACTTAAACTTATCAACTTGTCTCAATGTTGTGCCATTTGCTGTTATTTTACTTGAGGGGATATTTTCTTTCTTCCTTTTTTTTTAACTGATTACCACGACTTCTGCCTTCTTATCATTTAGCTCTGTCCCTTTATTTCTGCGAAGAGCACAAATTACTTGGGGGGGGGGGGGGTCAAAACTGAATGATGGCAAGAGAGAAGCTTTAAGTGATCAAGCAAAGTACATGTAGTAATAGATAGATGAATAAATGAATGGATAAATAAATGAATAAAAATATCAATCAATCGATCAATCAATCAATCAATCGGACAAAATAAATGAATGATAAACAAATGAATGAAAATATCAATCAATCAATCAATCAGACAAAGATCTTCTTGTGCTTTATGACGAAACAGAATGTAAACTCGGATTTCCATTTTCAAGATTACATTTTTTTCTTTCATAGCAACACAGGTGGGTGAACGACTTTCCTTCACCCACCTTGTCCTCACTTCACGTAGTTATCCTTCTTCACCAAGTGAACAACTCTTTCTTGTCCATTGCTCACAATGCAGGTGACTGAAATGGAAGACTCCCTATCGTTCCTCTATTCTCTCTCTATCCCAACCACATTCACCGACTCTCCCCTATGACACCATATGGCCGTCATGTCAAACACACGATGTGGCCACCTGTCGACGAACACAAGGGAGGAAACCACGGCCGGAAGTCACGTCACAACTGCACTCTCGCTGAGGACAAGTTGAGGTTGGTGTGGCTGCGGTGACTTCCGGTCGACCTAGCGATTTAATGGAAGACGGTGATTGCGCCTGCTTCTCCACTGTTGGTGTTGATATGAGACTTTGGTGGGATACATGACTGTGATAGGAAGCACTTTTTGATGGAAGTGAACTGACGAGTTGATAAGATCGTAGAGACGTTGATGTGGTGGGACAATCTGAAGGTCTAGAATCTGATCTGATCATGCTGTGATGCTGGGTGTGTTAGTTTTATTACTGTGGTATTGTTGTCATCAGTTGCCTGAAACCAGTTGTAGTTCCTTAAGTGATAAGCGGTCTTTGTATTCTCTGCTGCCTGCCAGTGCTCTCTCTCTCTTTCTGTCTCTCTCTGTCGCTCTCTCTCTCTCTCTCTCTCTCTCTCTGTCTCTCTCTCTGTCTCTCTCTCTCTCTCTCTCTCTCTGTCTGTCTTTCTCCCTCTGTCTCTGTCTCCGTCTCTGTCTCTGTCTCTGTCTCTCTCTCTCTCTCTCTCTCTCTGTGTCTTTCTCCCTCTGTCTCTGTCTCTGTCTCTGTCTCTCTCTCTCTCTTTGTCTGTCTTTCTCCCTCTGTCTCTCTCTCTCCCTCTCTCTCTCTCTCTCCCTCTCTCTCTCTCTCTCTCTCTCTGTCTTTCTCTCTCTGTCTCATCTCTGTCTCTCTCTCTCTCTCTCTCTCTCTCTCTCTCTCTCTCTTGAAATATCCCCTGTCCCCTTTCCCACCCTCTTCCTTTTTCCAGGTATGAGTTCCAAATGTCGCAGGAGGTCACTGGCCGTTACAAAATTAAACATTTATTAAATAAAGTATGAGTTGTGTCAGTGTCAGTGTTAGCGTCTCTTGGGACATTATATGCAAAGTTGTACGCAATTTTCATAGATAGTTCGAAAGCCTTATTATTGAAATACACTGGAAAAGTCGACCTGATCAAAAAATACTTTGATACTGAGATTTTTCATATATGAATTCTACAGTATCATTGTATTACATTTTTCATATGTTCGTTCTTTGATTTAACGTCTTTTCATTATGAGTGATATTAGACGGAATTTTTCATGTGTGTGAATTCTACGATATTACTGTATCAATTGTTAAGTAAAACGTCAATCTGTGATTGAAGTCATTTTACATGTCTTTTTTTTTCTCATGGAAAATGATACAGAATGTGGATATCATTACACCTTAAAACTCATTTATACCCGTTTATCTATAAAAGGACAGTTTGACATTTCTGTTCTTCTTTTACAAATTGATATGTTGACTTGGATTTTTTTCATTCTTTAGATTTTCAAAATCTTTGGGGTTTGTCAGTAGTTTGTATATTGGATTACGATAGCAGGCTGTAATGTCTTGAGTTGTATTGACTGCGGTAAATGGATATGTCAATCTGAATCAGTCAGGGGTGCCTCCTCTCTCCACTCGCTTTTAGGTAAGTAATGGAAATCTTTTTTTCTTTTTCATCGTCATCTTCTTCTTTTTATTCTTTGTCCTCTTATCCCTTAACTTTGTGAAGAGTCAATGGCCGCCCCGCTCTGAAGAATTGTTCATGAGATACCTACAGTTCTATAGGTTACGTGCCAAAGCCTGAGTATCTGCAGATGGTTTCTCTGTCCATTCTGTTAAGTCGGACCCTTGTGGCTTCTGGCTGCGCACGCTCAAGATCCCACGGCAGTTGAAAATCATGATGTGCAGGGCATTGCCCAGCTGCCTTAAACTTGGTGTAAAAATATTGGAGAGATAGGTTGATTTCCCAGGTCCCACCCCTTGAAGACCAATAACCCTGCTTGCCTTTCTGAAGTCTTTGTTAAAAAATGATATGAATACGAATTTGAATCGAGGGAGAGGGAATGGGCGCCGCCCTCGTGGTGCTGACCCCGGGAAAAGTTGAGGTCTGTGTCATGTAGAAGATAGATAGATAGATAGATAGAATAGATAGATAGAAATAATATATATAATATTAATTATATATATATATATGGGGAGAGACAGAGACAGAGAGAGACACAGAAGAGAGAGAGACAGAGAGAGAGAGGAGATTCAAAAAGAAAAAAAGAAACACACACCACACACACACACACACACACACATACACACACACACACACACACACACACACACACACACACACACACACACACACACACACACACACACACACACACACACACACACACACACACACACACACACACACACACACACACACAAAACGAAACAAAAAGGTGTAGTCATACTAGGGCGGAATATTAAGAAATCAGTTAGTGGATAGGGTGGAAGCTGGTGGATAGGTTGAGGGAGTGAAAGGGTTCGGTTTTTGTTTTGCTGTCCTGGCTGACAATGCAAGACGCTGGTGGACAGGGTATGGGACTCAAAGGGTTAATGTGTGTGCCCACCTATATGATTACACATTTTTACTGAAAATGAAATGGAGGGTGATCATAAGATCTTAATGGGCTGACGCGGTTTACAAATAAAGTTTATTTTCATATCTCTCAAAACAATGTTAAAAAGTGCTGATGATTCCACACGTGCTGCACACACCTGTTATACAATAGGGTTAGAGAAAAGTCATGGCACATGCCATACCAAAAATTGACAATTTAACTCCTCTTCCCACTAGCAATTTTCAATAATAAAAAAAATCCTAATAAACAGAAAAAAAACAAAGTGAGTTAATTTCTTCTATCCCCCGTGGGGATGCCGGGGCCTCTTTTCAGTATAAATACTATCCCCACTTTCTGGAAATTCTGTGCCAGAAATGTCCTCTTTTCTGTCACACTCTGCTTCTTTCTTCTTCCTCCTTTGCTTTCTGTCATTTCTTTCTATCATTTTCTGCTATGCTGGTCCATTCACCCGTATGTGATCTATAAAGTCTTACGTACTTTCTCGTAGGATTGATAATTGAGTACATGTGTTAAATGCATTTTTTTGGCTCTAGGGTTATGAGATATGCGGCAGCAATTTTAGGTAATTTATGCCCTTTTTTATACATATGTTTTAGCGTCCTTATTTATGTTTAAATTTGTATTCAGGTATGCTTTTTAAATCTCCTGTGCGATAAATTGGACGGAATGGTCAACGCCAGGGGCATCTCCTCAGATTATGTACGCGAATGCATTGATATGTTCTCTTACTTTTCTTTTCCTTTTTTTTCCTGTTGAAGTATTGTGTATGTTTTGAACTGGTTATAGCCCTGATATGGCTCTACGCAGTTGGCTGGACTTTAAACAACAATAACAACAGTAATACTCTCTTCTCATTGTGTCATTCGTGAGGACAAAGGAACAAGCGTCAGTCACACAGGTCCAGTCTGATATTCGCAATCTCTATACCGGAATCAGAACTCTCCACCTTCAAAAAAAAAATCGCGCTTGTAAGCGTTCATTTTGGAGCTTCAGGATACCAGACTAGAGGTCAGTCACGGCGCAAGACTACTGGTAGCCGGGGATTGTTTATGAGCTGAGAGGGACGAAAACAATGAATCAAAGCTGTCCACACACCGATCTCCTGGCGCTCCATAAAAGTGGTCAAAGCTCGGGGGCTGCTACCAGCCAGACAGACAGACAAGCGCTTCACGTGCAGCGAGTTACCTTGTCTTCCCTGGTGGGCTAATTTGGGCAGACAGTAGGACGCACCGTGGCTTTCTTTTACCATTTACTATTCAGCAGGAACGAATAGTCCAGTCACTGTTCAGAGTCCGCTGTTTTCTGTTTTATTTGTTCTTTGTACTCATGTGTTTATCAGTGCATATTAAATGTGTATGTAGCAGAGGTGTCTATGTTTTGTGTCCAGTACTCCTGGTTGGTGTATTTTATTTACGTATTACAAAATCAGGGTCTAAGACGATAAGACTGTTTAGTTTATTTGGTTTGAGTGCCATGAGGTTCAAACCTCAGCGTTATGGGTTTCACACCTCACCGTTATGGGGCTCACACCTCAGCGTTATGGGGATCAAACCTCAGGAAGGCCACGTGTTCTTGCACAGCCCGGCTGGCTGTTTGGATAAAAAGTGCAGACTCAAGATCTGATGTCTCAAATTCAGTTCCACCCTACAACATAAAAGTTGACTTGTTTGATATGTATCTTAATGCACCTATCATTCTGGTGGGGGTCACCCCATCTCCCCTTTTTAAGACCTCAACGGCACACAGGGTTTTGCGCAGGCCTCGAAGAACATGCCAGAGAGCTGCTGGAGGATTTGAGTTTAACACGTACGGACTGTTTGAGTGTGATGAACCACTCTTGAACAAAATTCAGACTCTTTTGCAGATAGCACATTATTCATACATACATCACATCTTGCCACGTTACAACATTTTTCATTGTTATTGTCATTTTGCGACGTCAAGGACCAAGATCTGATCTCAAGAAGGTGAAATAATTGTCATTATGTGACGTTAAAGACCAAGATCTGATCTCAAGAAGGTGAGATAATTGTCATTATGTGACGTTAAAGACCAAGATCTGATTACAAGAAAGTGAGATAATTGTCATTATGCGACATCAATGACCAAGATCTGATCACAAGAAGGTGAGATAATTGTCATTATGCGACATCAATGACCAAGATCTGATTACAAGAAAGTGAGATAATTGTCATTATGTGACGTCAATGACCAAGATCTGATCACAAGAAGGTGAGATAGTTGTCATTATGCGACATCAAAGACAAGATCTGATTACAAGAAAGTGAGATAATTGTCATTATGTGACGTCAAAGACCAAGATATGATTACAAGAAGTGAGATAATTGTCACTTTGTGACGTCAAAGACAAGATCTGGTACAAGAAGGTGAGATAATTATCACTTTGCGACATCAAAGACAAGATTTGATCACAAGAAAGTGAGATAATTATCATTATGTGACATCAAAGACAAGATCTGGTTACAAGAAAGTGAGATAATTATCATTATGTGACATCAAAGACAAGATCTGATCACAAGAAAGTGAGATAATTATCACTTTGCGACGTCAAAGACAAGATCTGATCACAAGAAAGTGAGATAATTATCACTTTGTGACATCAAAGACAAGAGCTGATTACAAGAAGGTGAGATAATTGTCACTTTGCGACATCAAAGAAATCTGATCACAAGAAGGTGAAATAATTGTCATTATGCGACGTCAAAGACCAAGAGCTAATTACAAGAAGGTGAAATAATTGTCATTTTGTGACGTCAAAGACCAAGATCTGACTACAAGAAAGTGAGATAATTATCACTTTGCGACATCAAAGACCAAGATCTGATCACAAGAAGGTGAGATAATTATCACTTTGCGACATCAAAGACCAAGATCTGATCACAAGAAGGTGAGATAATTATCATTTTGTGACATCAAAGACCAAGATCTGATCACAAGAAGGTGAGATAATTATCACTTTGCGACATCAAAGACAAGATCTGATTACAAGAATGTGAGATAATTATCACTTTGCGACATCAAAGACAAGATCTGATTACAAGAATGTGAGATAATTATCACTTTGCGACATCAAAGAAAGATCTGATTACAAGAAGGTGAGATAATTATCACTTTGCGACATCAAAGACAAGATCTGATCACAAGAAGGTGAGATAATTATCACTTACAACATCAAAGACAAGATCTGATCACAAGAAAGTGAGATAATTATCACTTACAACATCAGACAAGATCTGATCACAAGAAGGTGAGATAATTATCACTTTGTCACATCAAAGACCAAGATCTGATCACAAGAAAGTGAGATATACATCTACAGCAATCGTCTCCATACATAGATCTGTACTTGACTGCTATGTTATGTGATGTACAATGTCGGTGTATGTCTTTTTTACCAGCTTAACAGCCTTACATGCTTGAGTGAACCCGCTATCAGCGTTTCACCCAATTTGTGTTTTTCTGTGTAATGACTTAAGTTAATGTGATGGTCTTTGTGAAATACGTGCAATGCCCTGGAATTATTCTTCTTCTTTCCCTTGGCTACCGCCTTCATCATAGTGAAGATTCTGTAGACTATAAGGGGGGTCTGCATGCAGTTTTAAGTTTCCTGAGCAAGAGTATGCTGGGCCGGGGGGTGTTTGGGGGGTGGGGACAGGGGGGGGGAGGGGTATGGGATCAGATTTGAGATTTGAAGCCTTCCAGGGTTGGGCTGAGGGCAACCTCAGCAGGAAGGCTGTTCCAGTCAGTCATGGTCCTGGGGAAGAAAGACTTTTGTCTGTATAGCGTCCTGCAGTTGGAAAGGGTGCGACCTTCGGGTTCCTTTGGATGTAGAAGGATTTTGAGAGGGTTTGTGGCACGTGTTGTTGATGAGGCTTCCATTGTGGAACTTATAGAAGTTTGTCAGCCTCGCCTTTCTCCTTCGCTCTGTGAGGAGGGGACCACTGGAGAGTCTCCAGCATGTCTTGAACGCTGGATATTTTCCAGTGTCGATGGGTAACCCAGCGAGCAATTTGGGTTGGTGGTACTACTGTGCTACTCCCATCTTACAAAACGGTTCTATTTGTAATTTTCCTGTTCGGTCATCCAACTGGCCAGTTTCAACTGCCCACCATTACTAGATCGCCATTCACATTCGCCTCGTATAACGCCTGTGTCTTCAAACCAACACACCATTAATCGCAAATCACTGTGTGTTAAAGAGTTCCTTAAACAGTCAAACAAAATCTAAAACAAGGGTGACTGCCCACGTTTAAGCAAACAGGAACCAAAAGAAAACAACACGAAAAAAGAATCAGAACGCGTATTTAATGCAACCAGACGAGACAGACGGCAATTTTCGGCCAACCGGCCTTTGTCAGGCGTGGATGTAAGATCACAAATGAACAAACTCCAAATACAAAATATTAGGAGTAAAAACTGAAACTTCCCTGCTGCTTCGTTCTGTGTGAGAGAAGGACTAAACTGACTAAAATGACATCATAATGTGTTTGTGAGTAAGCATGATGTCAGAACGGAAGTGAAATGAATTCTGCAATTTGAAAAGTGGCCATGCCATATTACTATTGTTTTATCCTGCAGAGGGTCCAGGGCTAAAATTAAAACTATGATGCACTAGCTAAGAGTAGTTTTTGGAATGTGAAGTATCCTAATATTAAATAATGCATATGAGAAAATGCAAGCATATGATCAACTGAATGGGAAATATACATAATCAAGAGGTATGGCTAATGTAAATGGATCGTGCCTAGTGCAACGAATCCGGTCTGACCTTGGAAAAGTCAAACAAAAGTTTGGTCAATGGCCATCAATTCAGCAATTGTGAAATCAGTGCACCGCACTGACACTATCACCGCTACTTCAATGTATAAAAGTTACATGTGTAGGGTATGTTGTTTACACACGTGACCCATTCCTTACTATCAAATCAGCTTGTTTATCTCACAATGCAATTTCTCGCATGAGTGAACTTGGAATGACGACGTGCTTACCAGGGAAGCACACCTGTCGTGAAGGCAGGACAAAAGAAAAACAAATACCAGTCATTACATTATATTAGAAACACCAAACTAATGTCCATCCCTTGTGTCCCAAGCCGGATCAAACCAAGAACTTCTTCAAACGCTGCTGTTCAATCTTGATAACTGTGAATACCAATGGGTCGAAAAAAATTGGGTGGCGCTACGCTGCGGCGACGCGCTCTCAAAAGGGAGAGCAGCCCGAGCCCCACTTTCACACGGAAAATCCAATGTGACAAAAGAAATGAATTATGGGCATGAATATGAATATGAGCATGAATATCAGTCGTAATCTACAGAAATAGCCGGCAGAATCAGCCAAGCCAAAACAGCATTCGGGAAGATGACAGGCATTCTTACCAACAAATGCCTATCAATTAACATCAGGAAGAGAGTTCTTTAATGTTATATAGAACCAATACTGTTGTACGGATGTGAGGCGTGGACAGTCAACAAGATTGAGGCAGCCGAGATGTGGTTTCTAAGAAGAATGTTGAGAGTTCCATGGACAGCAAAAAAAACAAATGAGACAGTCTTGATGGAGCCAGACACAAGTAGATCACTCATAAGGAAGATTAGGAAAAGACAGGCAACATTTATAGGCCATTTTATGAGGAAGGGGGATTTGGAGCACCTGGTCACAACGGGAAAGCTGGAGGGAAAGAGAGCACCGGGTAGACCCAGGGAGAGAATGCTGGACGGACTTGCAGAGTGGCTGGGGACGAGGGGGATGAGAGAGATGCTAGGGGCAACGAGAGATAGAGACAGATGGAAGTCCATGATCGCCAACGCCATGAGGCAAGGCACCTGATGATGATGAATCTACAGCGCGTATCTGCGTTTTTCAGATTAATGTGTTTTAGGCTCTCAGTCCTGTAAAAAAAAAAGGAAGTGATCTTTCTGACCTGGTCAGTAAAGACAACTAAGATTATCTGACAGAAACAGAAACCAGTAAAAAAAAAAAGACGAATAAAAAATCAGAACGCATATCTAATACAACAAGGCAAGACAGGCGCAAATTTTCGGCCAACTGACCTTTGTCAAGCGTAATATCACAAAACAAACAAACACCAGATACAAAAATTAGGTGCAAAAGACTGAAACTTCCCTGCTGCTGTGTCCAATGTGAGAAAAGAAATTTCTTTGCTGTACCCATTATCTGGCCAGTCAACTGGACACGTTCCATGGATAATTTGAGTTAGTTATTTTGTCATGTACATATTGTTTTTTTGCTTCAAAAATCATTGTAATCAACAAATTTGTTATGTACGTATTGCTTTTTGCTTTCAAAAATCATTATGTTCACCAGCAGTCAAATTTTCCAAGGAACTTGTCTGGTTGATTTACTAGATGATGGGTGCAACGATTGAAATTGTCCTTCCAAACAACGTTCCAGCCAAATGCTTCCCTCATCAACTCAGTGATTTATTCAAAGAGAGCAATAAGAAACTCTGGGAAGAGCCGGACAGCAGAAGGCCCTTACAGGAGAAACTGGTTGATTGGAAACGAGGCTTGTTTGTTGACTGACTGACACGGAGAATGAATGATATAGATTATTGGATTGAGAGAGTGGTTAGTTGATGTGGTCATTCATATTATAGAACTGATGAATTAACTTGCGAGTTTATCGGCCTTTGGGTGGATTAATGATTGCATTGTTTGTTTGATTGGATGATCAGAGATTACACGTGTTTGACACTTTGATTGCAAACTGGAATTATTTCTAGCATTTAATGATTGAATTGAAAATGATCAACAGGTTTTATGGATATTCAATTTGATTTGATGGACTGATTAACTTATCAACTTAATTGATCGATTGACTGTCTCATTAGTCCGATGACTGATGAATCGATAGATTTAATTGAGCCTGAGATATTGGCCATTTCAGTTTGATGGATTTGTCTCGTAAACTGTTTAATCTAACAAATTATTAAATTACTAATTGATTGATTAATTACTGTTTTTAGTGTCTTAACAGCTTGATTTCATGCTAGTTGTAGAATAATATGATAATGCGTGAAATTTCAGGTTAGATGACCTGTCAATCAATTGATAAGTTGATACAGTAGTTGACTGATTGACTAGCTCATTAGTTGATATTGAATAGTTGACTGATTGCTTATTTGTATGATTAACTAGTTGACTGCTGGACATTTGAACTGATGGATTAAATGACAGTCAGTGTGACTAGGACCATGATACTCCTTACAAACCCCCCACAGGGACACCGGGGGCTCTTTCAGTGTAAACAGTATCCCCACCTTCTGGAAAGTCTATGCTAGAAATTTCCTCCTTTCTGTCACTCTCTTTCTTTCTGCCTTGTTCCTTTGTTTTCTGTAATTTCTTCCTGTCATTTTCTGCCTTGCTGGTCCTTTCACCTGCATGTGTTCAATAAAGTCTTTAGTACTTTCTCTTTGGATTGATATTTGGGTACATGTCTCAAGTGCGTTTTTGGCTCTAAGGAAAGGAGATATGCGAAAGCAGTTTTAGGTATTTTAGGCCCGTTTTTATATGTTTTAGTGTCTTTAGGTATGCTTAAATTTGTATTCAGGTGTGTTTTTTTTTTAAATCCCCATGTGTGATAAATTGGACGGAGTGGTCAACGCCAGGGGCATCTCCTTAGATGATGTGCGCGAATGCATTGATATGTGTACTTAATTTTCTTTTCTTTTTTCCTGTTGCAGTATCGTATATGTTTTGAAACAATTATATCCCTGATATGGCTCTACGCAGTCGGCTGGGCTTTAAACAACAAGACAATGATATCCTGATATGGCTCTACGCAGTCGGCTGGCTTTAAACAACAATGACAATGACTCCTTACAATGTAATAGTGTAATAGTGTAGTGGTAGTATGATTATGGACTTAAGACAGAGCAGTTGGTGACTGACTTGGTACGTCACTTTGCAAAAGTCGTTTTGTTGTTGTTGTTTCGTTGTTGTTGTTGTTGTTGTTTTTTTGTGTGTGTTTGTTTTGTTTGTTTGTTGGTTGGTTGGGGTTTTTCGTTGTTGTTGTTGTTTTTTTTTGTTTTGTTTTGTTTTTGTTTTTTGTTTTTTGTTTTGTTTTTTTGTTTTGTTTTGTTTTGTTTTGTTTTCAGAATGTTGCAGTGTGTGTAAGTAAGGAGTGTGTGTATATATGCTTGTTGATAGGTAACTTTTCCTTCGCTCCAGAATTGGCAACTGCCGCCTAAAATTTATCGTTGAAAGTATATATGTTTGTGTGTGGACGTTCATATGTACAGTTGCAGAAACTTCTATTGACATATGAATTGTTCACTGTGTGTTTATATGCAAAGGGGAAAAGACCACATCCGGGTATTGTTGTACTGATTAAGTGGGATAAAGTACTCAAAATATACTGGTAACACATGTAAATGTTTCATGAATAACCTGGGTATTGTTGTACTGATCAAGTGGGATAAAGTACTCAAAATATACTGGTAACACATGTAAATGTTTCATGAATAACCTGGGTATTGTTGTACTGATCAAGTGGGATAAAGTACTCAAAATATACTGGTAACACATGTAAATGTTTCATGAATAACCTCAGCGTATCGTCTGTGAACTGTCAGGGAATAGTCTACCTACAAAAAGAAGAGACTTTTTCCAACATCGCAGACAGAATTAGTATTCTTTGTATGACACATATTCTAGTCAAACCTAAAATGCCAAATTAGGTTGGGGGATGGGGGGTAAAAGTGAATATATATTGTAGTCTGCTTTTTAACCCCTTGACTCCCGCACCCTATCCACCAGCCTCCTGCATTGTCAACCATGCTAGCAAAGCAAAAACTTAACCCTTTAACTCCCTCACCCTATCCACCAGCTTCCTGAAAGAAGTTGGTGGATAGGATGAGGGAGTCAAAGGGTTAAGTTTTTACAGTTGGTGGACAGGGTGCGGGAGTCAAAGGGTTAAGTTAAACAGATATAGTTTTAAATCATCAAGAAGTTACGATTTTACGAAATGAAGCTATTAATTTTACCCAAAATTGCGAGTCAGCAGCATGACCAAAACGCCTGTCGTAACAGTGACCTAACGATACACCATACATGTTTGGTTGTTGTTTTTGTTGTTGTTGTTGTTGTTTTCTACTTTTAGACACACTTCCGAAGTAACGACCCGCCACGCTGTCAGAGTCTGCACGCAAAAAAACTCGGTGGCTGCATTTTTCATCAACTATGTGGCATTTAGATTGATAACATCAATGTGTGAGATAGCTTCCTTAACCTGATTTTCATGTTGAACGTCGTCTGCCGACAGAGGGTCATGCATCCGTTTTGCGATTTCGATTCGAATATAAACAAAATCACGTGACACGCGCGCTCGCCCGGTATGGTGAACTGTTCGAGACAGATTGATCAAAGCGATAATATCGCACACAAGAAATCTCGAAAAAAAAAATGTATTTATATAGTTCGAAATTTTCCGGACTTTTAACGAAGCACAAAGGATATGCTGAAGGGTAGTTTACGCCAAGAAACATTTTTAAAGGAATTATTTTAAATTCAAAATGTATTTTGACTGGACTAATTGTAGGCCTACTTTCCCGCGTGGGGTTAGGGTGTGTGTGTACAGGGGAGGAGCAGGGTTTGTCATTACTTACTGCATACTGATTGCCATTCTCATCGTCATCATCATCATCATTGTCTCATCATAAAACCTGTGCCAATTAACCCTTTGACTACTGCACCCTGTCCACCAACATCCTGCATTGTTAACCGTGCTAGTGAAGCAAATATTAAACCGTTTGGCTGCCTAACCCTATTCATCAGCTTCCTGCCAGAACGCTGGTGGATAGGGTGAGGGAGCCAAACGGTTAAGTTTTTGCATTTGGTGGACAGGATGCGGAAGTCAAAGGGTTAAAGTGGCGTAGAAAATGAGACAAAAAAAAAAAGGTGAGCATAAAGGAAAAGGCCCTAAAGACAATGATCCTTGAAAGGAGAGAGAAAAAAATAAATGTTTGAACAAGACATAATAAAAAAAGAATTGTAGAAAATGTGATTTCTATGTAAAAAAAAAAACCAGTTTTTTTTAAGATTGTCGTCCAGTGAATTTCATAGAATGTGGTTTCTATGTCAAAACACTGATAGACTAATGTTAAGAGAGAAGATGTGAAAATATGACAAGATACATTAAACCATCAGTTTATTTAAAATGTTTATTTAGGGGGTGAAGTGACAATCATATTATATTTGTTCCTTATTTCTAATGAAATGTCTTAGTCTGTTGTTCGTTTTTATAGGATGTATTAATGCACAGTTCCTGATGAATGTCACAGATTTTTTGTTTGTTTGTTTGTTTTTCGTTGCTTACTTTTATTCATTGTTTATCCTCCAGGTATTTCGTGGGGTGGTTTTTTTGTTTTGTTTTGTTTTGTTTTCCTTTATGTTCTTCACCCCCCAAAAAATAGACATGTATTTAGTATTTGGTTTATGTATTTATCTACTTAGTTAGGGTTTGTGTGTGTGCGTGCGTGTGTGTGTGTGTATGTGTTTATGTGTGTGTGTGCGTGTGTGTGTATGTGTGCATGTGTGTGTGTGTGTGTGTGTATGTGTGTGTGTGTGTGTGTACGTGTGTGTGTGTGTGTGTGTGTGTGTGTGTGTGTGTGTGTGTGTGTGTGTGTGTGTGTGTGTGTGTGTGCAAGAGAACGAAAGAGAACGTAAATGAAATCACAACTGTCCTTTCTTGCATTCCCCCCCCCCCCACCCCCAAATTCATTAATTTCTGCAGTATAGTTCACCGTTTGGACTATACAAACCACCATCAAACCTGCAATATAGTGGTTTGTTTGGACTATACAAATACACCTCAAACCTGCATATAGTGGTTTGTTTGGACTATACAAATACACCTCAAACCTGCAATATAGTGGTTTGTTTGGACTATACAAATACACCTCAAACCTGCAATATAGTGCATTGCTTCGACTACACAAACCCACCACCAAACCTTCAGTATAGTTCATTGTTTGGACTATACAAACCACCCTCAATCCAGCAATATAGCGCATTGTTTGGACTACACAAACCACCATCAATCCAGCAATATAGTGCATTGTTTGGACTACACAAACTACCATCAAATCTGCAACATAGCGCATTGGGGTGTGTCATCATCATCATCATCATTCTCCTGCCCGTGATGGGCGTAGAGGAGAGATGAGAGACACTCTTGAAGCCAGCCGTCGCCAACCGGTCCTGTCCTCCGCCTGTCGCACCAGCGTGGGGCCATCCAACCTGGTCCATTCTTTGATGTTGTCCATCCAGCATTTGGCTTGTCGTCCCCTTCGTCTGCCGCCTCCCAGTGTACCCTGGAGGACCGTTTTGGGCAGTGAGTTGTGGCGTGTGACATGCCCGAACCACGACAGCTTCCTGTTCTTGACTGTTGCCAGGAGGGGTTCTTGTGGGCCTGCGAGTGTTGTTATTTGGCTCCACACAAAGTCGTTTGTCTTCCGATCTTGCCAAGAGATCCCGAGCAAGCGCCTGAAGCATTTAGTTTCAAACGTCTGGATTCTCTTGGTGGTCTCTGCTGTCATGGTCCAGCTCTCGCATCCATACAGCAGGATGGGGAGCACCAGGGACTTGTACAGCTTCATCTTCGATGGAAAGCCGATCTCTCTGCTCTTCCAGATCTTGTTTAGCTTTACCATTGCTGCTGTTGCGATCGCTAGTCTGGTCTTGATTTCTGTTGTAGAGCGACCGTCTTTGGTGAGAGTGGCGCCAAGGTATTTGAAAGCGTCCACTTCTTCAAGCTGTTGCCCGTTCATGTAGATTTCAGCATGGGTGTTGGTTGTGCTGTTGACCAGGACTTTGCTTTTTTCTGTGCTCACTTCCATTCCGTGTGCACCTGCACTTTCTTCCAGTCTCATGGTCAGGTCTTGTAGTTCTTCGTTGCTGCCTCCCATCAGGTCGATGTCATCTGCGAACCTCAGGTTGTTGATGGTTCTTCCTCCGATGGAGACAGTGGAGTGGAAGTCATGGAGGGCTTCACGCATGATGTTCTCCAGGAAGAGATTGAACAGCACGGGAGAGAGTAGGCAGCCTTGACGGACTCCAACTGTGGTCTTGAAGTAGTCCCCTATCTGGTTGTTGAGGAGAACTGCGCTGCTGGCAGTGTTATACAGCGCCTGGATGGTTTGGACGAGACTACCATCAAACCTGCAATATAGTGCATTGTTTGGACAACACAAACTACCATCAATCCAGCAATATAGTGCATTGTTTGGACTACACAAACTACCATCAAACCTGCAATATAGTGCATTGTTTGGACTACACAAACTACCATCAAACCTGCAATATAGTGCATTGTTTGGACTACACAAACTACCATCAAACCTGCAATATAGTGCATTGTTTGGACTACACAAACTACCATCAAACCTGCAATATAGTGCATTGTTTGGACTACACAAACTACCATCAAACCTGCAATATAGTGCATTGTTTGGACTACACAAACTACCATCAAACCTGCAATATAGTGCATTGTTTGGACTACACAAACTACCATCAAACCTGCAATATAGTGCATTGTTTGGACTACACAAACTACCATCAAACCTGCAATATAGTGCATTGTTTGGACTACACAAACTACCATCAAACCTGCAATATAGTGCATTGTTTGGACAACACAAACCACCATCAAACCTGTAACATAGCGCATTGTTTCGACTACACAAACCCACCACCAAACCTCTATTCATACTACTCTCACTAATCAATTCGAACAATTTCCTGCACAGACGATAAATTAGTTTCCCAGCGTGATAGCAATTCCTTGATTGTCTACTTTTAATGACCAGCTGCATCCTCTGCTTGGCGCCGACCTGGCGGTGCCGTCAGTAAGTGTACCGACTGATTTGCATAATCCACCTTCACGACATGCGTGTAAGAGTGGCATAAAGATTCTGTGACCGTTCAACATGGCAAAGTGGTTAAAGCGATGAAACTACTGACTGGGATGTCTTGAGTTTGAATTCCCGTCTGTCAAAAGAGATTCTAATGATGAGATGAAAAATCTCATTTTTGGTATCCTACTGCTACCTTCAGTCTTCCTGCTGTTTAGTTCCAACCCCTTACCTTTGCTTTCTATTTCTAGTATATTCACAAGGTTTTGTAGGTCCCTGTCATTTTCTGAAATTAGCACGGTGTCATCTGCGTATCGAATGTTGTTTATCATTTTCCCTCCAAATTAACATCAGGAAGAGAGTCCTTGAATGTTATATAGAACCAATACTGTTATACGGATGTGAGGCGTGGACAGTCAGCAAGCAAAGCCAGAGCAAGATTGAGGCAGCCGAGATGTGGTTTCTAAGAAGAATGTTGAGAGTTCCATGGACAGCAAAGAAAACTAACGAAACAGTCTTGATGGAGGCATACACAAGTAGATCACTCATAAGGAAGATTAGGAAAAGACAGGCAACATTTATAGGCCATTTTATGAGGAAGGGGGATGTGGAGCACCTGGTCACAACGGGAAAGCTGGAGGGAAAGAGAGCACCGGGTAGACCCTGAGAGAAAATGCTGGACGGACTTGCAGAGTGGCTGGGGACGAGGAGGGTGCGGGAGATGCTGGGGGCAACGAGAGATAGAGACAGATGGAAGTCCATGATCGCCAACGCCATGTGGCAGGGCACCTGATGATGATGATGATGATGATGATGATGATGATGATGATGATACT
>JAPXFY010000024.1:25829416-25836916 GCA_030674185.1 Monoplex corrugatus
TCTGGTTTTGCTTGCTGACTGTCCACGCCTCGCATCCGTACAACAGTACTGGTTTTATATAACATTCAAGGACTCTCTTTCTGATGTTAATTGATAGGCATTTGTTGGTAAGAATGCTTGTCATCTTCTTGAATGCTGTTTTGGCTTGGCCGATTCTGCCAGCTATTTCCGATGTGCATCTGCCGTCTGTAGACTGTTACAAGAATGAAAACAGAAAGAAAATAATCAAAAGGTTCCCGAGAAAGTGATGTTCCCACGCCTTATTAAAAACTAGTAAAATTTTAAGCAAACATTTGGCCCGTGTGACCTTGACCTTTGCACTACGACTTATGCATTCGGGACTCTTCAACAGTCCCCACCTTGGATCTAGAATTGGTAAAGGTTCATTCGTACAGTTTAATGTTTCGCAAGGTTCAATCCTTGGCCCAGTTCCAACCAAATTATACTCAAGACTTTTTTTCAATTTTGATCAAAAGACATTGTGTCTCCACCAATCAATTGCAGATGATACACAACTTTACGTCTCTTGTGTGTGTGTGTGTGTGTGTGTGTGTGTGTGTGTGTGTGTGTGTGTGTGTGTGTGTTGTGTGTGTGTGTGGGGTGTGTGTGTGTGTGTGGTGGTGGTGTGTGTGTGTGTGTGTGTGTGTGTGTGTGTGTGTGTGTGTGTGCGCGCGCGTATATTCTGTGACCTTGGCCTTGGCGAATTAGCTCTACATTACTTGTTCTACCATCTGAGTTATTGAGAACGACATCTCAGTTCTAATAAAACATGAATGACAGAAAGCAAATTTAAACCGAATGAGCCGTGCTCATCATGTCAAAAGAGAACATCTTCTCTGTACTTGTACAGATAACTTCCATGTGAGTTGGCAGTGCCAACAGTGTGTTCACCCCTCAGCTACACTCTTAAGTGTCACGCTCTGTGATGATGTCACTCGAGTCTCATGCCTCCAGCCACTCTCAAAAATCGTTGCATTACACTGTTGTGTTATCCGCCCATACCTGACTACTCAAGCAGCAGAACCAGCGGTTTGTGTCTTAATCTTATCAAAACTAGACTATTGCCATTCCTTCCTTTCTGGCTGTCAACAGTACATTCTATGCCAACCACAAAAAGTTGGATAAATTCTGCTGCAAGACTAGTTTTGCAAACTCGCAAACATGTCCTTTTTGAAGGAGAAATTAAACGGTACCGTTGGTTTTAATTGTTAACTTTTCATTCAGAAGTTAGAGATTTTACACTACGTTAAACGGTACAATGAATTTTCAAAACACTATCACCTTGTGATTCGTCGTCTGCCTTTGAAATAAGGACCGTAGACATCGACCCTATCTACATAGGTATCTATTATTCTTTACATCACACTTAGTCAGATCTTCAGAAAGGGAGATCCAACGCGGATAAAAGGAAGTTCTTTTCTGAGCATGGGATGAATTCAATAAAAATATGAAGACGTATTTTTGGACAAAAACAAAAAAAAATGTTCTGGACAGTTATACCTGACAATCCTTTTCAATATGTCTATGTATTTATCAGTTTTGTAAAAGTTCAGCTCCCGTCAGAAATGGAAATTGTTTAAAAACCACGCTTTTGTAGTACTGTTGTGACACCATTTTCGCCGCTGAGGCCAAACCGTTGTACATAAAAGGTTCATACTGAAGATGAAAATTTGATATAAAAACTATGGAAAACAGCTGTCGTTTTTAAGCTCATATAGAAATTCAGTTCCCTTGACACGTCTGTGGCACAGCATTTCTGTTTTGTGGAAAAGGAAAAGAGGAAAAGGAGGTCAGACTCAAGGTAAACCTGCGAGCCGTAACTCGATTCCTCTGCTGACAGGGAGGGACGGTTGTGTGTACAGAGAAAACTGTACATCCAGTTATTAGAAAAACACTTGTTTTTTCTTTTAGACAATAACATTCTGTGCGTGTGTGTGTGCGGTTTTTGTTTTGTTTTGTTTTGTTTTGTTCGGTTTTTGTTTTGTTTTGTTTTGTTTTGTTTGTTTTTGTTTGTTTTTGTGTGGGGGGTTGTTTTTTGTTTCTTTCTTTCTTTCTTTCTTTCTTCTGTTTGTTTGTTTTTCTTTTTTCGTTTTTTGTTTGTTTGTTTGTTTTGTTTTGTTTTTTAAAGATCTCAAATATACCTTTAAATCGATGCCAAACGCATTCTGCTTGGGTTTAAAAAAAAACTCAAAATAGCAATTTGAAAACGTCCACATGCTCTGTAAAATGCATGCTTTACAAGTAGACATAGGGGAATAAATGAGATTTTCGAAGAATCTTGTAAACTGAACTGATACAATTCTCCAGAAAGTTCAAGACAACGGTAATTACTTCAGTCTCTGGGTCCGTGTTATGTTTTGAGTGGCATCGCCCAGCGGGGGTTTGTTTAATAATATTGTGCAGGCACTAAAGTGGTTGTGTGAACTGTTGGAAGCAAGCTCGCGCCAGTGTCTGCCTATATTCCTACTTATTCCAAAGACGCTGAGCACTGGATGCAACCAGGCCAACCAACTTATTCAGTGAACATAGGGCAGGATATTTCATGAAGATGACAGATACACCTTTTCTTTTGTTTGTTTTTTTAAACCCTGTTATGCCTCTTAATATACTGGATTTTACACATGCATTTAAAACATTACAAACAACCTGAAAATGACTCTTTATACGATTCAGTCTTTTACTTTTTGTACTAATAATACCAGTGTCTCTACATGTGTTCAGAATGAACCTAAAATGTACGAACACAGTCTGAATCATCATCATCATCATCATGTGCCCTGCCGCATGGAGTTGGCGATCATGATCCTCCACACGAATCTACCCCCTCTGTCTTCAAGTACGTCTCACACCCTCTCTGATTTCAGCCACCCTGCAAGTCCGTCCAATATTTTCTTCCTGGGTCTACCTGGTGTTCTCTTTCCCTCCAGCTTTCCTGTTGTGACCAGGTGCTCTAATTCCCCTTTCCTTTTAAAATGTCATATAAATGATGTTCGTCTTTTCCTAAGCTTCTTTATTAAAATGATCTTCTTGTGTCTGCCTCCTCTCAGGACTGTCTCGTTTGCTTTTTTTTTGTGTCCATAGAACTCAACATTGTTCTTAGAAACCACATTTCGGTTGCCTCAATTTTGTTTTTGACTTTGCGTGTTGACTGTCCACGCCTCACAACCGTACAACAGTATCGTTTCTATGTAACATCCTGATGTTAATTGATAGGCATTTGTTGGTAAGAACACTTTTCATCTTCTTGAATGCTGTTTTGGCTTGGTCAATTCTGCTGGCTACTTCTGATGTGCGTTTACCGTCTGGTGAGATGACCGTTCTTAGATATTTAAACTTAACAATCTGTCTCAAAGTTGTGCCATTTGCTGTTATTTTGCATGAGAGGATTTCATCGTGATGATAGTTATAGTCTCCTACTGTCTTCACTTCATATCAAGTATAATTGCATTGGGTGTGTATTCAAGATGGCAATAACCTTGAGAAGTACAACATCTTGACTATCTGTTGAGCAGCGAAAATTTCAAATTCAATTTTCTCATCTGTACATGTTTTGACTATTTTGAATCATTTGGAAAATTATTATCCCTGTAGTCAATCGCAATCGTTGACACAGAAATGGTCAAGCCAAATGAAGAAATCTCTTTTTCTATTTTTATCATAATATATATATATATATATATATATATATATATATATATATACGTGTATATATGTAATATAAATATATATATACATAAATGACATAATAATGTACATATACATATATATATATATATATATGTACATTATTATGTCATTTATGTGACAGCAACATCACCATTTAAAAAAAGTGAACACAATCGCTTTCATAACTTCAGTAATATCTGGAGTGACACTCGTAAATGTCAAAGTTTGGATTACTTTGGTACAATTCAAAGATTTCAACTACAAGAATATTAAAGTATACATATCTCATAATTATTCCGATATATTTCATAAGCCAGCGTGATTGTATTTGATCGGTATAGTCGATTAAGAATGTTAAGTTTCATGGCCTCAGTATATTTTCATGTTCACCTGTGTTTTTCCTATCATCTGTATGACATGAAAGGAAGAGTATCAATATGGATTGGTCAAGTATATCAATTCTCCGACATTTCTGCCCTTCTTTGTCTTCCTTCTTTTTTCAAAAAGGAAGATTACTTCATTTCAGCTGCGGGGGGGGGGGGGGGAGAGATGTGTGAATGAGTGAGTGTGCATGTGCGTGTGTGTGTGTGTGTGTGTGTTGTGTGTGTGTGTCGTCTGTGTGTGTGTGTGTGTTTGTGTGTTTTGTGTAGCGCGATGTGTGTATGTGGTGTGTTACGTGTGTGTGCGTGTGTATGTGTGTGTGTTGTGTGTGTTGTGTGTGCATTGTATGTGTGTGTGTGCGAGCGCGCGTGCGAATTACATTTGTAATATCTATAGTCAGAGCTATTCCTTTTTTTCTTTATATAAATCTGCTCTGATGAAGAAAAACCACACAAATAGACACGACCGATTTCAACAGTGATTTCTGCCATTGTCATGAACATCGTAAGTAAGCAAATTATAATCAGTATGCCCTCAGGACCTGGACAGCTCATGGGTTTATATGTGCAGGCTTAAGGCTTGTGCCATGATCACCGTATACATGGCACCTGCGACGTTAGTGCATATGGAATTCATTCCGAGCACGGAGGCGTCCTCTTAAGAAACTGAAATTGAGACATGACGCCTGACTCGAGCTTTATTTTTCAGTTTCAAATAACGAACCCAGAACATCAACTAAGTAACATAACTCTTGAGACTCACGGAGTTATCTCCCATGTAGAATTTCTCAAACCCAACACAGTTTGCGCTACCAATTCAGCTAGCATAGACGCAGTCACAAAGCATAAAGTGGAAAGCTCAGAACATTCCTTAGCTTAAAGTGTAAGCTCAGAACATTCCTCAGCATAAAGTGGTAAGCTCAGAACATTCCTTTGCATAAAGCGGTAAGCTCAGAACATTCCTTAGCATAAAGTGGTAAGCTCAGAACATTCCTTAGCATAAAGCGGTAAGCTCAGAACATTCCTTAGCAGTCAGAAACATGACAGTATTTGTTGTTGTTTGTATTCATGAGGTCAATTTTTTTTAGAATCATTGTACTCAGGGAGGTTACCTTTTGTGCTTTGTTATTTTCTGGTGTTTTTAAGGTGTAATAATTGCGTCGATATTTAAATGAGAAGACAGAATGTACATGATGTCGTATTCATGTGCTATAGGCTTTCTACAACACAGACAGAACAGACGGTCTGCCAGCTTAAAAATTGTCATGTCTTCTTACGAAAAATATACATACTCGTGCAAACACAAAAGTGCACGTGATTCCCCCCCCTCCCCCTCTTATACACACACACATGCGCGCCTGTATGCGCGCATATTTAGACACACACGCGCGCGAGCGCGCACACACACACACACACACACACACACACGCACGCACACACACACACATACACACACACACGCACAAACACACACGTTTATCTTTCAAGAGAAGTCACCGGAAAAAAATGTTAAGGTAAAAGGGAGATAGAAAGAAACTCTAGGGAGAGCTAGACAACAGAAGGTCTTCAGAGAAGTAACCCACTTTAGACAAGTGTTTCGGCCCTGAATTCCTTACACTCTCGGGGGGCCGGGCCACATCCAGGTCATGACTCCTGGATGCCCTTCTGCTGTTGTCTATTTTTTTTTCCCACGCCGGGGAGCGAACCTAGGCGATTCTGCGCTTCAGAACTGCGGTACGCGGTTTTACCAATGTGCTAACGGGGCACACAGAATGGCATGAACTTGTTGTTTTAATATTTTGCTTTTGAAGTCACTAGAAATGTTTGTTGTTGTTTGTTGTTGTTTTTTCAAAGGAAAAGGGAGATTGACAGAATGGTGTGACCATGTTGTTTTAATATTTTGCTTTCGCGAGCGTGTGTGTAAGCAATAAGCTCAGAACACTCCTCTGAGTCTCATCTGAGTGTTCTGAGCTTACTGTTTTTGTACTTTGTATCTGCTTTTATGCTAGCTGAATGGGTAGCGCAAACTGTGTTAGATTTGAGAAGTACAACATGGGAGATAATTCTCAAGAGTTATGTCCTTTGATAAATATTATAAAAATTTCTCTGCTTCCCTCTTATTTCTTTGGTGTGTGTGTAAGCATACTGTTATTGTTGCTGTTGTTATTGTTGTCAGCTTTGTATATTTGTTTGTATAATGTTTGTTTTTCTAGGATACTATAACGTGTTTACACAGCGGCGTTTATGTATCGATTTTATGCTCTGCATTTTTCTTACCCTTTTCCTCATATGTTTCTTTGAGCCAGAACGTTTCTAGTCTAAATAGCACGTGAAAAGGTATAACATTCTGGGATTCTCTATGATTTATGATTATTATCAATCCACTTAAAAAAAAAACACCAGTCACATGAAAACTAGCCTTAAGATTTTTTTGTTTTGTTTTGTTTTTTTGTGAGATTAACTTTTTTTTTAGGATCATCGCACTCAGGGAGGTTACCTTTGTGCTCACCTTTTTGTTTGTTTGTTTGTTTGTTTTGTTTTGTTTCTTTGTTTTGTTTATTTGTTTTGTTTGTTTGTTTGTCCCATTTTCTACGCCACCTTAATGGCCAAGAAGCTGGGACAGTTTTTCCAATGCGATGATGATGATGTCGATGAGGATGATAATCATGATGCTTGGAGTTCCATCTAGGATTGAGACTGCGTGACAGGGCTGTACTCTACGCTCACTATCATAATATATCCTGGCGTCAACCAGGTCCCAGAGATACAGACACCTGCGGTGCTGGTCAGAAGATTTGAGCAACACCCTCAATGACACATCCGTGAAGTGGATGAGACTCGACTGTATGTGTGGTCCCAGTCTTCCCAACGAGCCCATAACGCGCCCAACTCTGGGTAGGAGCCGGTTAGAGCCGAAAAACCCCACAATGATATAGTTTTGAAGGGACTTATGAGGGGGATTCGAACCCACAACCCTCCAGTCGGTAGTCCGTTGTGTTAACCACTACACCACAGCGACTGGTATTTATGAGGTTAACTGATACCACGTTTCCATCACCCTGAATATGTCAAACAACCACGCTGTCTTCCGTGCTTTCAATAAGTCACACGTGTCACAGTGAGACAAATAGTTTTATTGCATTTATCGAATAAAACATACTGCTTACACGTGCATATTAATGTGCGACGAGATTATATCACTGTAGGTGCTAAACTTCAGAGAGAGACAGACAGAGACAGAGAGAGAGACAGAGAGACAGACAGATGGAGACAGACAGAGACAGACAGAGACAGAGAGAGAGACAGACAGACAGAGATAGACAGAGACAGAGAGAGATAGACAGAGACAGAGAGACAGAGATGGAGAGAGAGAGACAGAGATGGAGAGAGAGAGACAGACTGACAAAGACAGATAGACAGACAGAGACAGAAATGGAGAGAGGGACGGAGAGAA
>JAPXFY010000024.1:25839416-25854416 GCA_030674185.1 Monoplex corrugatus
GAAGATCCCACAGAAATAGTCTGATCTTGGTGTTTCTGATCACGTCACAGCTATCTTGTTGACAGCTTTTCTCAGCAACAAAAAAAAACACAATTCACAGGAACTGCTTTTGTGCTGCACTATTTCAGAGGCCAAAAAAAGATTATCGACAATTATTTTACACATTCATCATCATCATCATCAGGTGCCCTGCCGCATGGCGTTGGCGACCATTGACTTCCAACCATCTCTATCTCTCGTTGCCCCCAGCATCTCCCCCACCCTCCTCATCCCCAGCCACTCTGCAAGTCCGTCCAGCATTTTCTCCCTGGGTCTACCGGTGCTCTCTTTCCCTCCAGCTTCCTCGTTGTGACCAGGTGCTCCAAATCTCCCTTCCTCATAAAATGGCACATAAATGTTGCTTGTCTTTTCCTAATCTTCCTTATGAGTGATCTACTTGTGTCTGCCTCCATCAAGACTGTCTCGTTTGTTTTCTCCGCTGTCCATGGAACTCTCAACATTCTTCTGAGAAACCACATCTCGGCTGCCTCGATCCTGCTCTGGCTTTGCTTGTTGACTGTCCATGCCTCTCATCCGTACAACAGTATTGGTTCTATATAACATTCAAGGACTCTCTTTCTGATGTTAATTGATAGGCATTTGTTGGTAAGAATGCTTGTCATCTTCTTGAATGCTGTTTTGGCTTGGCCAATTCTGCCAGCTATTTCCGATGTGCATCTGCCGTCTGATGAAATGACCGGATACAGACCGCGTGCTAGAGCTTTGCCCTGTGCTTCCTTTCATAACCAACCCTGGCGTCGACCAGGCCCGAGAGAAACAGTCACCTTTGGCATTGGTCAGACAATCTTGACAACAAAATCTTGACGCCACCAAAATGACACAGTCACGGTGGATTCGGCAACGAGCAAGCCAGGTGTATAGTTGCAGGCGGGAACTGAACTTGAGACATCAGATCTCCAATTTTGGAGTCTTTCAACTGGTCCAGCCAGCCTTTAATTACAGAGACAGACAGACAGACAGACAGACAGGCAGACACAATAGCAGGAATCTTTTTTTTCTATGTGATGGAGAAGAAGGGATTAAAAAACAAAGAGTGAACTCACTAGACACGCTGGTAGCGACGGCAGCACAAGAAGCACAGCAGACTTTCTCCAACTGGTAACAGTCGGCGTTGTCACTGGCCACTATACTTGCACAATCAGAGGACTTGTCTTGGCATGTCTCTGTAATCATCATCATCATCATCATCATTATGTGCCCTGCCGCAATGGCGTTGGCGATCATGGCCCTCCACATGAATCTATCCCTTGTCACTGCAAAGTACACCTTCCACCCTGTCTGTCCTCAGCCACCCTGCAAGTCCGTCCAGTAGTTTCTCCCTGGCTCTACCTGGTTGTTCTCTTTCCCTCCAGCTTTCCATCAACATTTTTTTTTTTTAAATGATAATAATAAGGATATTGTTAACATTAGGCAAACAGCAACAATAACGACAATGATAGTGATTATAACTATAACGGAAATAATGATAATAGTAGCTATGATAAATGGTAATAATGATAATCATAAGAACCAGATGATGATGATGATGATGATGACGAAGACGACTACAAGAAGAAGAAGAAGAATATATGGTCGACTATCGTGGTCGATAAAGTCCAACCTAGCACTTTATTTGTGTACCTTCATGTGGGATCTCAGGCCAAAGTATGATGCACACAGGCGGCCGCATACTGAACACTCAGTGGAACACTCTGCAGAGTTTGGTTCTGGCCTTTATTGCTGCACGCTTTTCCATTTGGCTGCTTCATCTTTCATTTTCATAGGCAGTGATTGTAATAAGGGCAAAGGTGACGTTGACGACGGTTACAATTTTGGTGATGATGGTGGCGGTGATGGTGATGGTGGCAATGATGGTAACATTGAACGTGAACGTGATTGGTGGTGGTGATGATGGTGGTGGCACTAATGACGGTGATGACGGTGGCACTGATGATGGTGATGATGGTTGTGGTGGTGGTGATGGCAGTGGAGGTGATGATGGTGATGTGTGTGTGTGTGTAACAGTGGTGATAGTGATGACGATGATGATGGTGGTGATAATAGTAGTGGTGGTGGTGGTGGTGGTGGTGGTGGTGGTTATGATTGTCATGATGGTAGTAATGATGATGGTGGCAATGACATTGGTAATGGGAGGTAAAGATGGTGGTGGTGGGGTGATGGTGGTGGTGCTGCTGCTGGTGGTGGTGGTGGTGGTGATGGTGGTTGCTGGTGATGTTACCTGTTACTGTGTTGCCGTAGTCCTCACAAGACTTGCAGCAGGACTCGCTGTTGAGGTTACAGTTATTGATGTTTTCCCCAATGTAGTCGGCACACCAGTCGGCTTTGTCTCCGTACGGACAGCCTGTGCACACACACACACGCACACACACACACACACACACACACACACACACACACACACACACACACACACACGCACACACACACACCACACACACACACACGCACACACACGCACACACACACACACACACGCACACACACACACACACACACACACACACACACACACACACACACACGCGCGTACAGAGAAAGAGGGAAAAGAGGGGAGGAGAGAGAGAGACAGACAGGCAGGCAGACAGAGAAAGAGAGAGACAAACAGACAGACAGACAGACAGACAGAGAGAATGAATATGTGTACGGTTCATTTTGCTCGAGGCTTATAAGCCTTTCCGCAAGTTGGAGTAATGGAAATTGGCAAAGTTTAAACACGTTTTTCCCACGAGAACATGAACGAGTCATAAATGATGATCATTATCATCATCACCAGCATCATCATGCGCCCTGCCGCATGGTGTTGGCGATCATAGCTCTCTATACGAATCTATCTTTTGTTGCTGCAAATACAGTTCCCATCATTTCTGTCTTCATCCACTACGCAAATCCATCGAATATTTTCTCCTTGGGTCTACTTAGTGCTCTTTTTTCCTCCAGCTTTCCCGTTATGACTAGATTCTCAAATTTCCCTCGCCTCATAAAATGTCCCATAAATGTTGTTTCTCTTTTCCTAATCTTCTTCACAAATGTTCCTCTCCTCTCTCAAGACGGTCTCCTTTGTTTTCTTTGTTGTCCATGGAACATTTAACATTTTTCTTAGAAAACATTTCAGCTGCCACAATCTTGTTCTGACTTTGCGTGTTGACTCTCCATGTTTCGCATCCACAAAACGGTATTGGTTCTATATATTACTGAAAAAACCCTCTTCCTGATGTTAATTGATAAATATTTGTTGGTAAGACCGCTTTTCATTTTCTGGAATGCTGTTTTAGCTTGGCCAATTGTGCTATTTCTAATGTGTATTTGCCGTCTGGTGAGATGACTGTTACAAGATATTTTAAACTTTCCATCTTGTCTGAATGTTGTGCCATTTCGTGTTATTTTACATGAGAGGATTTGTTCTTTTTTTTTTTTTTTTTTTTTTTTTTTTTGATTTCCATGACTTCAGTCTTCTTGTTATTTAGTTCTACCCCTTTATTTGTGCTTTTCATTTTGTATTATATTCTCAAGAGTCTGTAGGTCTTTTTCATATTCTGCAATTTTAGACGGTGTCATCTGCATAAGGAAGATTGCTTATCATTTTTTCTCCAACCTTTATGTGATGACATTCTTTTAGTTTTCTCAGAATGGTTTTGCTGTAAAGCGAAAACAAATCTGGTGACAGAAGACGTCGCTGCCTAACTACTTTTTTGATATTTCTACTCTCATTGCTGCTGTTTGTTCCCAGTTCCTTACACGTATTCTTAGATCTTTTCCATCTGCATTGAGCGTTTCCAGTTGGTTGATCAATTCTTCGTGTCTTACCCAATCAAAAGCCTCGGTATAATCAACAAAACATAAATATGTGACCCGTTTTCACGAAATGAGTCCTAACTCGTAGGCAGCGAAAAGCGTAGAGGCCCGGAAAAGGTGTGATGGGTCGATTTTGTCAATTTTTACTTTTCGTCAAAAATGGAATATTTAATCTTTAAATTACATGTATATGCACTCAGCACTTTATAATTCAATCGGAAAGTGTATTTAAAATGCGTTTTAACCAGATAACGGCATGCTTTCTGTGTCAGAAAAAGGGATATATAAACTTAAATAACAAGACAATTACATAGATTTTCACACCAATTTTTGCGTGCTATTGTGGCATGATGTGTTTTACCATGGTACAAAATTTGGTAAAGATGGGTGAAGTACAAATACCTGTTGCTAAGGTAAAACTTCACTGAAGTAGTGAAAATTTTAAAACTTGATTTTCTCAAAATGGCTGTTTGCTGTTACACACTTCAAACATCCACAACTTCCTTATTTTTAGGAGTAGAATAATAAATTTCATATGAAAAGAAAGTTAATAATATGGACATTTTGAAAAACAGAATATCCTAAAATCTGTTATTGTCACCTTAGGACTCATTTTGTTAAAACGGGTCACACACACACCACACACACACACACACACACACACACACACACACACACACATACATACACACACACATATATATATATATATATATATATATATATATATATATATATATATATATATATATATATATATCCTTATTCAACTCAATGGCTCTTTCTATGAGAGTTCTTAGGATGTATATGTCACTTATAGTTTTTTCCCTTCAGCAAATCCACATTGTCCTTCTGATATTTCTCTTGTGATCTTGTTGCTTTGTCTTCATCATGATTATTTTTAATAGAATCTTTGTCACGTGATTCATCAAGCTGATTGTACGATGGAGTTTGCATTCTGTAGCCTCTGCTGTTGTTGTTTTTTAAGTGCAATGAAATTTGATTTTGATATATCTTTAGGGATTTCCAATGTGAATAAATTTCATGTAAGAGGACTGTTACCTTTTTAATACCAAATTCATCTAGAGCTTCAATGATTTAACTGAAGATGAAGTTTGAAATTTTAACATAACCTAGAACTCGAAATGGGAATGTTTTATTGTATATCGCCCTCTGGCCACAATGCGTAAAATGCGAGGGGTTGGAGCACTTAGTTTTTTTACCCATATTTCGTACTATCTCCATGCCGAGCAGACACCTTAAACAATGGTTATAGATCCTGTTTTCCAAAATAAATAAAAAAAACCTACAACCTGAAAAAACACCAATCATATAAACTAGATTACATGATGTCATATACAAACTTTAAAGCTGTTCAACAACGTGTAATTAATAAACAGTACAACAAAATGTATTTGTGGTTTGGCATATGCTGACAATTATTTAGCCGGCCATTTTTCACATTATTCCCAACGTTACATTTTTTTCCTTGTAATCCAAATGATAACTATCTTTCGTTTATTGATGGCATTGTTAAACGAATCTGGATACAGTGTGTCTATGGTGAATATTTGTTGCTTTAAAGTAATATTTCACTGGTACTTCAGGTATTCATTTTTTTAGGAATTTATTAGTCAAAGATCTGTGTCTAATGGAGGAATTTGTGTGCGTTTTCGTTCTGTTCTGTCTGAATCACAATACCAATGCAAATTGTTTGTAAAAGCAAGTACATCAACGCTAAGAAAAAACATGTATTATAGAAAGAAACTTTAGAATGAGTTGGAAAACAAAATATCCTCAGAGAAGAAGCCCTCCTCAAGCACGAGTTTCGTCCTACACTCCTTATACTCTGTGCCCTTCTACTGTCGCCATTTTTTCTCTTCTGCATGGGTTCGAAACCGCATCTCCAAGGTGGTCGAGCGTTTCAAGAGAGTACCACCCGAGCAGGTCGTTGTCCCTCTTGGCCTTCATGGCTTGTCTTTGGGATTTTTTAGCTTCTTCTTCTTTCTCGAGTTCAAGTTCATATTGCTTATGGCCCAGCCGGCTACTAGAGCCATATCAGGGCTAACACCACGTCAAAAACGACAACCCGGTTAAGATAAAAAGACAACAGTTAAAAACCATCATCATCATCAGGTGCCTTGCCGCTTGGCGTTGGCGATTATGGACTTCCATCTGTCTCTACCTCTTGTTGCCTCAAGCATCTCTTCCACCCTCTTTGTCTTCAGCCACTCTGCAAGTCCGTCTAGTATTTCTCCCTGGGTCTACCCGGTGCTCTCCTTCCTTCCAGCTTTCTCCAGCTTTTAAAAACCATGCTCACCGTTGATCTCGCAAGTCCAAAATGCAACCAAAGAAAAACAGCCGTAAAATCGTATCAGGTAATATCTACTGATCTCTTGGTAAAAACTGTAAAATTGCATCAGGAGGGATGTCTCGGAAGAGGTTCTTGAAAGAGTTCGCCGTGTAGTGCTTTTGTCTCGCATCGCACAAATCCCAGCAATCAAAGACGAGGAGGTGTCTGATGCTCAATGGCTCGTCACATGGTATACACCATCGTGCTTCTTCGTTTTCGTAAAAGGTACGAATGAGTGTAGGGTGTGCGACCCGTGCGTAACATACATAACACTGTCTCTTTCTTACGGTTCCCTGCAGCAGATGGGAGAATTTCTTTCATGGTTGCGATGTCTTACTTTTTGTCTTTTCCCTGGCCTTCGACCTCCATTTTAATTTTGTTTGATCCTATTAGTTTGTCTGTGGCCTTTTATTTCTCTATATATGAAAACACATTTTCACTGCTGTGTGTGACAATGTATCAGTGTTCTCGTTTCAACTCAAGTTCTATTTCTATCGAAGCTTCTTACAAAGTCACACTGACTTTTAGAAACACAGAATCTTGATTTTCTGAAAAGAGTTTTTGTATAAAAATGGCGAATGCAAGAATGGTTTAACCGTCTTGAGGTTTTATTGTTTGTATTTTTGCTTGCGCTTTTGTTTGTGTTTTTGGTTGGTTGGTTGGTTGGTTGGTTGGATGGTTGGGTGGTTGGGTGGTTGGTTGGTTGGATGGTTGGTTGGTTGGTTGGTTGGTTGGTTGGTTGGTTGGTTGGTTGGTTGGTGATTGGGTGGTTGGTTCGCTGGTTGGCTGGTTGGTTGGTTGGGTGATTGGGTGGTTGGTTGGCTGGTTGGTTGGTTGGTTGGTTGGTTGTTGGTTAGGTGATTGGGTGGTTGGTTGGCTGGCTGGTTGGTTGGTTGGTTGGTTGGTTGGTTGGTTGGTTGATTGGTTGGTTGGTTGGTTGATTGTTGGTTAGGTGATTGGGTGGTTGGTTGGCTGGCTGGTTGGTTGGTTGGTTGATTGGTTGGTTGGTTGGTTGGTTGGTTGGTTGGGTGATTGGTTGGTTGTTGGTTACGTTATTGGGTGGTTGGTTTGCTGGTTGGTTGGTTGGTTGGTTGGTTGGTTTGGTTGGTTGGTTGGTTGGGTGATTGGGTGGTTGGTTGGCTGGTTGGCTGGTTGGTTGGTTGGGTGATTGGGTGGTTGGTTCACTGGTTGGTTTGTTGGGTGATTGGGTGGTTGGTTGGCTGGTTGGCTGGTTGGCTGGTTGGGTGATTGGGTGGTTGGTTCGCTGGTTGGTTTGTTGGGTAATTGGGTGGTTGGTTGGCTGGCTGGTTGGTTGGTTGGTTGGTTGGTTGGTTGGTTGGTTGGTTGGTTGATTGATTGGTTGGTTGGTTGGTTGGGTGCTTGGGTGGTTGGTTGGCTGGTTGGCTGGTTGGTTGGTTGGGTGATTGGGTGGTTGGTTGGCTGGTTGGTTGGTTGGGTGATTGGGTGGTTGGTTGGCTGGTTGGCTGGTTGGTTGGCTGGATGATTGGGCGGTTGGTTAATTGGTTGTTGGTTAGGTGATTGGGTGGTTGGTTGGCTGGCTGGTTGGTTGGTTGGTTGGTTGGCTGGTTGGATGGTTGGCTGGTTGGTTGGTTGGTTGTTGGTTGGTTGGTTGGTTGGTTGGTCGGTTGGTCGGCTGGTTGCTTGCTTGCTTGCTTGCTTGTTTGCTTAGTTTCTTTGTTGGCCTGTTTGTTTTCTGACCTGAAATTCCCGTAACATGTTGAGAACAAGAGGCACAGCAACTAACATCGTTGCCATAGTAACATCCTGAAGGGTAGGTTAAGTTGGCGCACCAAGAGGCCTTGTCTCCGTACTCACAACCTGTTACCATTTGTAATGACAAAATCACAATAACATCAATATCACATAATATGTTACACAAGACCACACAATTACATGGCGGCACATTACACTAAACTAAACGACACCACACGACCTAACGTCACGTCATGTCACGTCACACACCTTATCACGTCAGTAGCTGCGGCACGGCACGGCACTGCACGGAACAGCAGGGTATGGCATGACATGGCATGTCACATTACAGCACACAATACCAAACCACACCACTCTGCATAACATCATATCACGCCACACACCATAAAACTCCACGTCACATAACACCACATCATATCATACACCACATGACATCAGACCGTACCACATCACGTGACATCACGACACACGAATCATACCACACAACGTCACAATACATGTTGATATTAATAACACCACATCACACACTCTACCCCGTCACACATTACATCACACCACATCACACACCATACCACATCACATCACATCCCACCTCACCTCACCACATCACACCATACATGTACACCACACCACATCAATAAACATCATATGCCGTCTGTCACATTATTCCATACAACACCTTACAACATCACATCATATCACACCACATATCACATCACACATCACACCACACATCACACAACACATCACATCACACATAACAGCACATATAACACCACACATAACACCACACATCACACCACACATCACACCACACACAACACCATACATCACACCACACATCACACAACACACCACACTCAACACACAATCACACCACACATCACACCACACATCACACACACATCACACCACACATAACACCACACACCACACACACACCACACCACACACCACACCACACACCACACATCACACCACACATCACACCATACATCACACTACAACATCACACCACACATCGCACCACACACCACACATCACACCACACATCACACCACACATAACACCACATATAACACCACACATAACACCACACATCACACCACACATCACACAACACATCACACATCACATCACACCACACATCACACCACACATCACACCACACACCATCACATCACGCCTCACCACACCAACTCACACAGCATTATAACCACGTTTCAGAACACCAAACCACAATGCACAAGACTACGTGACATCACATCAAGTCACAACCACACCATACTGTGTCGCATCATTCCCACACCACACCATATCGAATCACGCCACACCACGTCGTTTCACATCATCATCATCATCATCATTATCATCATCATCATCATCATGTGCCCTACCGCATGGCGTTGGCGATCATGGCCCCCCATATGCATCTATCCCTTGTCGCTGCAAGCACATCATCCACCCTCTCTGTCCTCAGCCACCCTGCAAATCCGTCCAATGTTTTCTCCCTGCGTCTACCTTGTGTCCTCTTTCCCTCCAGCTTTCCTGTTGTGACCAGGTGCTCTAATTCCCCTTCCCTCTTAAACTGCCCTATAAATGTTGCTTGTCTTTTCCTAATCTTCCTTATCAATGATCTTCTTTGGTCTCCCTCCGTCAAGACTGTCTCGTTTGTTTTCTTTGCTGTCCATGGAACTCTCAACAGTCTTCTTAGAAACCACATTTCGGCTGCCTCAATCTTGTTCTGGCTTTGCGTGTTGACTGTCCACGCTTCACAACCGTATAACATTATCGGTTCTATACAACATTCAGAAACTTTCTTCCTGTTAATTGATAGTCATATGTTGGTAAGAATGCTTTTCATATCACACGACACTAAATCACACAACACACCACATCATACCATACCATGCCACATCACACCGCACCACATTACGCCACATTATATCAAACTTCGCCATATTGCATCAGACCAGGTCACACCACGTCATACCACGTCATACCACATCACATCATCACACCACTCGATACTGCAGGGCATCACGTCCCATCACACCACATCAAACCACATCACATTGCACCATATCACATCACACCTTATCACATCTCATCTCACCCCACTACACCACGCAACATTACATCACACCACACCACGTCAAGTCACATCACGTCAGATCACATCACACAATACAGTACCATACACAAAACTATACACTACACAATACGCCACACCCTAAAACACAACATTATACTACATAACATCCCGCCACATCACACCATATTACATCGCATCACATCATGCCACATCAATTCTCGTCAAATCACATCACACCTCACCTCATCACATCACATCAGAAAACACCATACCACATCAAATCACATCATATCACGTCACATCACATCACACCACACCGCACTGCATCATATCATACCACGTCACATCGAACCATATCTTATGACGTCATCTGACATCATGCCACACAGCATCACATCAACTCATAACTATCTACACCATATCAGATCACGCCATGCCACATCACATCTCACCACATTACACACCACATCACACGACGGCATATCAGACCATACCACGTCACATCACATCTCATCAAACTTAAGACTATCCCACACAACACACTACACCATATCACACCACACCACATTACACCACATCATACCACACCACATCACACCACATCATACCATATCAACCACGTCACACCACACCACATCACACTACACTGCACCACATCGGATAACAACAAATTTACATCATACCACACCACACAACATTACTTCACACCACACCACACCACGCCATACCACACCACGCCATATAACATCACTACACACCAACGTCACATCATCACATCACACCACGCCACATCACATCACACTACACAACACCAAATCATACCATGTCACAAATACGCCATACCACATCACACCACATTATATCACACAACATCACATCGTATCACAGCATATCACATTACACCACATCACATCACACCGCACCACAACAAATTACAATAAATCACACCACGTCATACCACATCTCAACACACAACGTCACAGGACAATACAATATCACATAACATCACACCATACCACATCACAGCATAGCACAGCACATCCAGTTACGTCACGTCACATCAGTTCACATCATACGTCATCATATCACATCCCAAGAATCTATGTCACATCACACCACGCCACATGATACCACAGCGCTCCACGTCATACCACAGCATACCAAATCATATCATTGTGACATCACATCGCATTACACCACGTTGCTTAAAACTGACTGAGAGCGAGAAACAGACAGACAGACAAATAGACAGACAGACAGACAGACAGCTGGTTTGAGCGTCGGATTCACATGTTAATGGTTGTAGGTTCGAATCCCGAGGTGCGCTATATTAAAACTGGCCTTCTCACTGTCTCCATCTTAACATCATTGTTGTTCTGGTGGTGTCACTATAGGATTAGATAAGTCCTCATTCCCCCACTTCCCTGGGATGGTTATCCCCGTCGGCCATATCTGAGGTGGGTGTCGACGTAAAAACTGAACCAAATCAATCAATCAATCAGACAGACAGACAAACAAAGAACGGGGGAAGGGTGGGGGGGTTAAAAATTTTACCTATTTTGCTGGAGTTCTTGAGCGGGATGCAGCTGCCACAGCAAGTTTCCCCATTGAAGTAACAATCGTGAGGATAGGGCCTGCCCTCACACCATGAGGCCTTGTCTCCATACTCACAGTCTGCACACACACACACACACACACACACACACACACACACACACACACACACACACACACACATACACACACATGCACACACACACACACATTCACACACACACACACGCACACTCACTCACACACGCGCACAATGCGCACTCACGCATAAACATACACAACCGCACATACATCCAGAAAAGACGTTAAATCAAAGAACGAACAATCAAAGAACGAACAATTTAGATCACAGAACAAACAATTTAGCTTTAATTCAACAATTTAGCTACTATCAATAACGTTATCGCTTTTTGTGAAAAAGACAGTAAAATCAAAGAACGAACAATTTAGGTACTACTAATAACGTTATCACTCATAGCGAAAAGACAGTTAAATCAAAGAACGAACAATTTAGGTACTATTAATAACGTTATCACTCATAGTGAAAAGACAGTTAAATCAAAGAACGAACAATTTAGCTACTACTAATAACGTTATCACTCATAGCGAAAAGACAGTTAAATCAAAGAACGAACAATTTAGGTACTACTAATAACGTTATCACTCATAACGAAAAGACAGTTAAATCAAAGAACGAACAATTTAGGTACTATTAATAACGTTATCACTCATAGTGAAAAGACGTTAAATCTAAGAACGAACAATTTAGCTATAACCAATAACATTATCACTCATAGTGAAAAGACTTTAAATCAAAGAACGAACAATTTAGCTACTACTAATAACGTTATCACTCATAGTGAAAAGACGTTAAATAAAAGAACGAACAATTTAGCTACTACTAATAACGTTATCACTCATAATGAAAAGACAGTTAAATCAAAGAACGAACAATTTAGCTACTACTAATAACGTTATCACTCCCAGTGAAAAAAACGTTAAATCATAGAACGAACAATTGACCTATTACTAATAACGTTATCACTCATAGTGAAAAGACTTTAAATAAAAGAACGAACAATTTAGCTACTACTAATAACGTTATCACTCCCAGTGAAAAAGACGTTAAATCAAAGAACGAACAATTGAGCTATTACTAATAACGTTATCACTCATAGTGAAAAGACTTTAAATAAAAGAACGAACAATTTAGCTGCTACTTATAACGTTATCACTCATAGTGAAAAGACTTTAAATAAAAGAACGAACAATTTAGCTGCTACTTATAACGTAACAAGTACTAAAGCTGAGCGACAAACGCAGAGAACTAAAGCAAAAGAAGAGTACGGATGAAGGTGCTAAACTATACAGAAAAGCCAACCAACAAGTTAAAGAAGGCATGAGGAAAGCAAAGGAAACATGGATTGAAGAACAATGCCAAGATATCGAAGCAAACCTGCAGAAAAATAACAGCAAAAAAGCCTACCAGCTTGTGAAAGAACTAGCAAGCTCAAAACAAGGCAGAACCACTACCATACAGAACAAAGCAGGGAAATGTCTCACAGAAGATCAAGAGATTCTGCAGAGGTGGACAGAGTACTGCTCCGAATTATACACACACACAACAACAGGAGATCCCAAGGTGCTAGACGTTCCTCCACCAACCAACAACGACAGCTACCCCATCGTGCGAGAAGAAGTTGAAGCTGCAGTAAAATCATTGAAGAAAGGCAAGTCGGCAGGAATGGACAACATTCCCTCAGAACTGGTCCAGGCAGGAGGAGAGGCCATGATAGATATGTTACTCATCATCTGCAATAAGATCTGGCGGACAGATGAGTGGCCAACACCTTGGACCCAGTCCCTGATCATCACTCTCCCGAAGAAAGGCAACCTACAACTATGCCAAAACTACCGTACCATCAGCCTGATCAGCCATCCAAGTAAGGTCATGCTAAAAATCCTTCTGAGTAGACTGAAGCCACAAGCTGAGGAGATAATAAAAGAAGAGCAGGCAGGTTTCAGACCAGGAAGAAGTACCACAGAGCAAATTTTCAACCTCAGATTGCTCTGTGAGAAATACCTGCAACACCAGCAAGGCCTTTACCACGTCTTCGTGGACTTCAAGAAGGCATTCGACAGAGTTTGGCACGCAGCCTTGTGGGCAACCATGAGGCTGTACAACATCAATGCCAACCTGATCAGAACCATAGAATGCCTCTACGAAAAGGCGACCAGTGCAGTCTACCATGACAACAACATAGGCGAATGGTTCCGAACCACAGTTGGAGTACGCCAAGGATGCCTGCTCTCCCCCACTCTCTTCAACATCTTCTTAGAGAGAATAATGGCTGACGCACTTGAAGACCACGAGGGAACAGTCAGCATCGGAGGTAGAACAATCACAAACTTGCGTTTTGCCGACGACATTGACGGACTAGCTGGGCAAGAGCAAGAGCTAGTCAGCTTGATAAAACATCTTGATGAGGCCTCCACATCATATGGCATGCAGATCAGTGCTGAGAAAACCCAGTTGATGACAAATAATACCAATGGCATCAGCACTGACATTACCATAGACAACAAGAAACTTGAGACCGTCCATAGATTTAAATATCTGGGAGCTATAGTATCAGATGAAGGATCAAAGCCCGAGGTACTTTCCAGGATTGCACAGACCACAGCTGCAATGACCAAGCTAAAAGTCATCTGGAACGACAAGAATATCGCAATCGGCTCCAAGATCAGACTGATGCGTTCCCTGGTCATGTCAATATTTTTGTATGCATGCGAAACATGGACCATAACAGCAGACATTGAAAGAAGGATACAGGCAATGGAGATGAGATGCTTCCGCAAACTCCTTGGTATCTCGTACATAGATCATATAACCAATAAAGAAGTGAAAACCCGAATCGAAAACGCCATCGGGCCGTATGAAGACCTCCTGACCTCAGTGAAAAGACGCAAACTGAGGTGGTACGGGCACGTCACACGATCATCTGGACTGGCCAAGACCGTCTTGCAGGGAACAGTTCAGGGAGGGAGACGAAGAGGCAGACAGAGAAAAAGATGGGAAGACAATATCAGAGAGTGGACTGGCCTTGAATGGAATATCATTCTGCGGAAAGCTGAGGACCGTGAGGAGTGGAGGAAGTTGGTTGCAAAATCTTCAATGGTGCCCCAACGGTCAACCAGACTACGGGACTGATGATGATGATGATATAACGTTATCACTCATATTGAAAAGACGTTAAATCAAAGAACGAACAATTTAGCTACTACTAATAACGTTATCACTCATAGTGAAAAGACTTTAAATCAAAGAACGAACAATTTAGCTACTACTAATAACGTTATCACTCCCTGTGAAAAGACGTTAAATCAAATCAAAGAATGAACACTTTGGCTA
>JAPXFY010000024.1:25861916-25869416 GCA_030674185.1 Monoplex corrugatus
CACACAGTAGCGGGGGCTGATTTTCTGTCAGGATTTAATCTTTTAGCCCTTAGTCTCTCCCGAGACAATCACAAGACAATGGTGATTTTCTATCATGTTTATTCTCTTGGCCTTGGACTTTCCTGGACAACCACAAGGCGGGGCCTGGTTCGTGGGCATCAGGGCTTGTCCACAAACTGGTGGACCAGCGAGCCGTACGTCTTGGGGCCAGACCTCCTCTGAGTTCCTCCAGAATTCAGCTCGAGTCATGAGGTGCTCATTACTGAGTGTCACCATTGGAGGCACAACGTAGGGCTTGCCGATGGGGGAAGCTATGTACATGTACTGACAGAGAGAGAGACACTTACGCATTTCTCTTTTGTTCACAGAGCTGCAAGCAGTAATGCTAGCCAGTGGTGCAGGATGAAATGAGATGGAACAAGCACTCAATCACTAGCCGCCAACACAGTAGCCACTAAGACACTTAAGGAAATCAGAAATAGGTGCAATGAAACTAAAGAAGCTAAGCTAGAAACAAAATGTTAAGAAATAGAAGACCGACACAAAACAGACCCTAAGTTTATGAACAGAAACACTGAAGAAATTGCTCACAGTAAAAGACATGCCCATTAACTGGATACTTAAAATCAAAAGATGGTACGATTATTATGGAAAAAGACAAAATATTCGATAGATGGGGAGAGTACATTGAAGATGTTTTTGACGATGGGAGGGGGGGACACACCATTAGAAATTACTTTGAAGGACCACCAATAACGAAAGATGAAGTTTGAACAGCGTTGAAAAAGATGAAACAGGAAAATCCCCAGGAACAGTCATTATCACTATAAAAATGATTGAGGCTCTAGTTGAATTTGGTACTGAAAAAGTAAAGGTCCACCTAAATGAAATTTATGGCACTGGAAAAATTCCTATAAAATATTTTTTGAAAAGTCCGTTTGCATATCCGAAGAAAGCAGGGATATAAAATGCCAACTTTGTCGTACAATCAGCTTGATGAGTCATGTGACAAAGATTCCATTTAGGAATAAGCATGATGAGCATAAGGTATAGAGTAAAAACAGAAATAGCAGAAAAGCAATATGGATTTGTTGAAAGGAAAGGAACTATTAATGACATATACATCAAAAGAACTCTCATAGAAAGATCAATTGATTTGCACAAGGATTTATATTTATATTTTCTTGATTATACCAAGGCTTCTGATCGGATATGACACAAAGAACTGATCAACCAGTTGGATAAGCTCAATAGTGATGGAAAAGATCTCAGAATAGTAAGGAATAAGCACTGGGAACAAACAGCAGCAATGACACAGAGACAGCGAGAGAGAAAGAGGGAGAGAGACAGAGACAGACACACACACACACACACACACACACACACACACACACACACACACACACACACACAACACACAACACACACACAGACAGACAGACAGACAGACAGAGACAGAGACAGAAAGAGAGAGGCACACATTACACACATACCATCCGGGTACTTTGAAATACTCTCCCATTTTTAAAAGGAATATTAAAAAAAAAGAAAACCAATGCTCTTCAATCTTTCATCCAGACTATACTGTCCCCATCATGACTGGCTTCTTGTTTACCTTGTTCTTTCCGCAGACAAAACCATCCGAACCACGTACAGTGGTACAGTCTCCATTGGTGTCTTTACAATAGATCACTCCGCACGTGCTGTTGTAGTCATAATCTCCACCGCTACCGTAGAAACTCTGAGAAAGAAACCAATAAATCAATCATCAGTCGAGTAATTATATGTAGATATAGATAGATAGATAGATAGATAGATAGATAGATAGATAGATAGAAGACAGATAGATAGATAGACAGATAGATAGATAGATAGATAGATAGATAGATAGATAGACAGACAGATAGATAGATAGATAGATGAGATAGATAGACAGACAGACAGACAGATAGATAGATAGATAGATAGATAGACAGACAGACAGATAGATAGATAGATAGATAGATAGATAGATAGATAGATAGATAGATAGATAGATAGATAGATAGATAGATAGATAGATAGATAGATAGATAGATAGATCGATAGACAGATAGATAGATAGATAGATAGATAGATAGATAGAAGATAGATAGATAGATAGATAGATAGATAGACAGATAGATAGATAGACAGACAGACAGATAGATAGATAGATAGATAGACAGATAGACAGACAGACAGACAGATAGATAGATAGATAGATAGATAGATAGATAGATAGATAGATAGATAATAGATAGATAGATAGATAGATAATAGATAGATAGATAGATAGATAGATAGATAGATAGATAGATAGATAGATAGACAGATCATTGATTCAACCAGTTACTGGTTTACGAACCCATTAATCCATTGACCAATTATTGGTCTACAAATTAATTAATCACTCAACAAATTGCTGGTTTATAAATCAATTTACCCATCGGTCAGTTAAGTGTGTATAAATCAATTAATCAGTCATCCAGGAGCTGGTTTAAAAATAATGTAATCTACTATCGATTAGTTGTTTATAATTCGAATAATGAATCGACCATCACTGGATTAGAGATCAGTTATTCAAGCAATCAAGTAATGGTTTACTAATTAAATAATAAATAATAGTAATAGTAAATAAAAATTATTTCAACCAGCAAACAAAACGAAAAAAAGTCAGCAAACAAACAGGCAGTGAACTAAAAAAAAAAGCAGTCAAGCTTGTTTTAAGTTATACAATAACAACAACAATAGCAGCAGCAACAGCAACAACAACCACAACAACAATAATATTATGATAATAAAAATAATAATAACAATAATGATGACGGTGATCGTGATTGTGTGGTGGTGGTGTGGTGGTTGGTGGTGGGTGGTGGTGGTGGGTGATGATAATCATCATCATCACTATCATGACGATGGTGGTGGTGGTGGTGGTGTTGGTGGTCGTGGTGGTGGCGGCGGCGATAATGATGATGTTGGTGTTGATGATGATGATGATTGATGATGTGATGTGATGATGATGATGATGATGTGGTGGTGGTGGTGGTGATGGTGGTGGTGGCGGCGGTGGCGGTGGCGGTGGGTGGTGGTGGTGGTGGTGGTGGTGGTGATGATGATGGCGATCATGATCATCTCAGATGTTTCATGATTAATAAAGCCCTAGATAAACATTTTCCTCTTGTTTTTTAGCTTTTGATTTTCTCGAACGCATGCATGCACGTCGTTTTCTCTTCACTGTGCAGGATGCAGAAGATGCGTTGCTGCACAGTCTTCACGTAACGTCTTTGGAGGGAGTACATGCTTGGTGTTTTTGGTCTGTCCATAAGCCACCGGATACTGACATGACTTCATCATCATCATCATCATCAGGTGCCTTGCCGCATGGCGTTGGCGATTATGGACTTCCATCTGTCTCTATCACTTGTTGCCTCAAGCACCTCTTCCACCCTCTTTCTCTTCAGCCACTCTGCAAGTCCGTCCAATATCTTCTCCCTGGGTCTACCTGGTGCTGTGTTTCTGTCCAGCTTTCCCGTTGTGACCAGGTGCTCCAATTCCCCTTCCCTCATAAAATGGCCTATAAATGTTGCCTGTCTTTTCGTAATCTTCCTTATGAGTGATCTACCTGTGTCTGCCTCCATCAAGACTGTCTCCTTTGTTTTGACTTACAGGATCTTAACCGTGCGTACTGGATGTTCTACGTGCGATATACACAGGAAGGTGATTTTTACTGAGGATCAGGATCTCAAGGAGGTTACTTTTGCTTACCTTTTTTTTCTTTTTCGTTCCATTTTCTATGCCATTTTAACGGCCACAGAAGCTGACACAATTCGGTTTTTTTTGTTTTGTTTTGTTTTTTGTTGTTGGTTGGTTGGTTTGGTTTTGGTTTGTTTTGTTTTTTGTTTTGTTTTGTTTGTTTGTTTGTTTGTTTCTTTGTTTGTTTCTTTGTTTGTTTGTTTCTTTGTTCGTTTCTTTGTTTGTTTTTACGATGCAATGATGATGATGATGTCGATGAGGAGGATAATCATGATGCTACGGAGTTCCATCTAGGAATGAGACTTCGTGACAGGGCTGTACTCTACGCTTACTATCATCATATATTCTGGCGTCAACCAGGCCCGAGAGATACAAACACCTGTAGTGCTGGTCAGAAGATTTGAGCAACACCCTCAATGACGCATCCGTGAAGTGGATGAGACTCGACTGTGTGGTCCCAGTCTTCCCAATGAACCCATAGCACGCCCAACTCTGGGTAGGAGCCGGTTAGAGCCGAAAAAATCCCACAATGATTAATATAGTTTTGAAGGGACTGATGGGGATTCGAACCTACAACTTTCCACTCGGTCATCCGTTGCATTAACCACTACACCACGGCGACTGGTCACACGAAGGTGATTTAGCCTCTGACAGGTACCTCCCACATGTTGATGGAGAGATCTGAAAAATCTTACCTTCACGCATCATGCCGAAGGACCAAGGCAGTACAACACAAAACTACCTGTTGAAAGTCCAACGTATCACCGACCTAGAACGGTTATTGCTAGAAAACCTGAATGTATATCTAAAGACTGTCATCACCATCATCAGGTGCCCTGCCTCATGGCGTTGGCGATCATGGACTTCCATCTGTCTCTCGTTGCCCCTAGCATCTCCTCCACCCTCCTCGTCCCCAGCCACTCTGCAAGTCCGTCCAGCATTTTCTCCCTGGGTCTACCTGGTGCTCTCTTTCCCTCCAGCTTTCCCATTGTGACCAGGTGCTCCAATCCCCCTTCCTCATAAAATGGCCTCTACAATGTTAAAATGAAATGGTAACAAGAAACTATGGGGAGTAGCAGAAGGTCCTCAGAGGAGAAACTCCAGTGAAGTAAGTGTTCGGCCCTTAACTCCTTATACTGTAAGGGACCAGGCCGGGCGGCATTCAGGCAATGACTTCTGGATGATCCTCTGCTGTCGCCATTTTTGAAATTTTGTAAAGCAATTAGTCCTCCAACTAGGTTCGAACCCATTCATCCAAGGTGGTCAGGCATCTCAAGGCCAACTCACCCTTGTAACGGATGTCTTAATTTAACCACCTATCTATTGGGCACTGGCAACATGTAGGGGACTTTAAGCCTATGAAGTTCCTTTTTGTTCCTCCTCTACCTTATCCTGCAGAAACTCTTTTCACTTGCTTCTCTGCCATTACCTTTACGGATCTGGTCCTCTCTTTCCCAGAATGTGAGAGCTGTTTCTTGAGGTCATAGGCTGATGTGCGTTTGTGCCTCCTTGCTCCAACCTCTATGGCCAGGACTTTGACTTGAAAACCGGATTTCCTCAGGTTGCTGGCTAATCAGGCATACTTGTCATTCTAGCAGATATGGGATTCTTCCAGTGAGTGAAAGGAAGTGCTACTTATCTTTGCTGGTGATTTCTGGGTGCTTTTCAGTTGTAGAAGATTTGCTGTCCACCGCCATTCGTCCGCTTTATCAGCAAACCCTTTTTCCACGTCCCAGATGTCACGGGGTTTTTTTCAGGCTACAGTTTGCAGCTCTTTAGAAAGTTGTCTGAGAATCTGGTGGCATGGTTTTCCTCTTGACAGTACTGATCGCTTGAGCGTTCTCTTGAAACACTTGATAGCGCTTCCATGTGTACCTTCCTTGGGTTAGGGCCACTTTGCATGAGCTCAGGACATGTCCCACTGTTTGTTTGCCCTGACAGAGCGGGCACGCGGAGCTCTCTGATTTCTACCATTTCACGAGACTGGCATTCGAGGGCAGAGGTCATAAGATGAAACTGATCCGGTCATTCCAGCTTAAACTTCTTTGAAGAGCATTTTCTCATGTTGTGTACTGCCCCTATTGACCTTGTTGAACTGCCTTCTGGGTTCTTTTGGCATCCTCTTCCTTCTTCATCTCTCGTATTATCATATCCTTTTTTTTTTTTTTTTTTTTTTTTTGCCTTTCCATCGTCTCTTGACCACCATTCAAGTTTTGTTGATCCCAGTCCCTGCTTATCGGTCTACAGATGTCCTGTTAATTATCTATCTAACTATGAGGTTGCACGTTGCTGCATCCACTGTCTCCGGTACTGTCCATTTTCTGTCAGTCCTCAGCTTGGGCTGGATTGATTTCACAACCATATTTTCCCGAGTCCTCAAGCATGCCAAGAAGTCTGACCTTTCCCATCTTGTACTCCTTGACAATGGACTTTTTTAACGGTGGCTTCAACTTTGTCTGGCGACAAAAGAGCGCAACGTCAGTGACAACGGTTGTGTCGTCCGTAAGTAGTCCAGGTCTCACAGTAGCAGCACAGCAGGGCGTTCAGATCACTGCTCTGTACACGGCAATCTTTGAGCCAAGAGTAAACCAAACCATATATTGACACTTTCACTCCCTCCAAGAGAGTTCTTGAATGTTACATAGAACCAATACTGCTGTACGGTTGTGAGGCGTGGACAGTCAACAAGCAAAGCCAGAACAAGATTGAGGCAGCCGAGATGTGGTTTCTAAGAAGAATGTTGAGAGTTCCATGGACTGCAAAGAAAACAAACGAGACCGTCTTGATGGAGGCAGACACAAGAAGAACATTTGCAAGGAAGATTAGGAGAAGACAGGCAACATTTATAGGCCATTTTATGAGGGAAGGGGAATTGGAGCACCTGGTCACATCGGGAAAGCTCGAGGGAAAGAGAGCACCGGGTAGACCCAGGGAGAAGATACTAGACGGACTTGCAGAGTGACTGGGGACAAGGAGGGTGTAAGAAACGCTTGAGGCAACAAGTGATAGAGACAGATGGAAGTCCATAATCGCCAACGCCATGAGGCAAGGCACCTGATGATGATGACTCCCTCCAGCTGCAAAACCTTTCCATTCCCTCATCTTATACATCCATATTCCCCCACAACCCTCTATCTATCCAACCAAAGACTCATGCTCACCCTGCAAAAGTACGAGCCACTGCCAAAAGCCATCTTACAGATTTCATCAGGGGTGTAGCGTTTTCCCAGGGCTGGTGCTGACACTGGCAGTGTGTTGGTGTTGGCAGCAGACAGGCAGCTGCCTCCACTGGTAGCAATGATAATGATGACAATGACAATGACAATATGTTAACATTAAATAACAATACTACTACTACTACTATTACTACTAACTACTACTACTACTACTACTGTGTGTGTGGATGGGTTGTGTGGAGGTGGGTGGGTGTTTAAGTGTGGGTGTGGGTGTGGGTGTGGATGTGTGTTTCTAAAATGTGCTAGCGAGATTTTGTCGGTTGTTTCAAGATGAATCTTTGCCGACGTTTGATCATAGCTGTGACTGTTGAGGAGTCGTGAACGCAGAGATTTAGATGACAGGATGTCAAGGTTAACCCATCGACTCCCGCACCCTGTCTACGAGCATCCTGCATGCATTGTCAACCATGTTACCAGAGAAAAAAACTTAACCCTTTGACTCCCTAACCTTATTCACCAGCTTCCTGCTTTGACTCCCTCGGCCCTATTC
>JAPXFY010000024.1:25874416-25879416 GCA_030674185.1 Monoplex corrugatus
ACTGACTTCCATCTGTCTCTATCACTTGTTGCCACAAGCACCTCTTCCACCCTCCTTGTCCCCAGCCACTCTGCAAGTCCGTCTAGTATCTTCTCCCTGGTTCTACCCGGTGCTCTCTTTCCCTCCAGCTTTCCAGTTGTGATCAGGTGCTCCAATTCCCCTTCCCTCATAAAATGGCCTATAAATGTTGCCTGTCTTTTCCTAATCTTCCTTATGAATTATCTGCTTGTGTCTGCCTCCATCAAGACTGTCTCGTTTGTTTTCTTTGCTGTCCATGGAACTCTCAAGATTCTTCTTAGAAACCACATCTCGGCTGCCTCAATCTTGTTCTGGCTTTGCTTGTTGACTGTCCACGCCTCACAACCATACAACAGTATTGGTTCTGTATAACATTCAAGAACTCTCTTCCTGATGTTAATTGATAGGCATTTGTTGGTAAGAATGCATGTCCTCTTCTTGAATGCTGTTTTGGCTCGGCCGATTCTGCCGGCTATTTCTGATGTGCATCTGCCGTCTGATGAAATGATCATTCCCAGGTATTTAAACTTATCACCCTGTCTCAAGGTTGTGCCATTTGCTGTTATTTTTCATGAGGGGATTTCATGTTTTTTTTACCATGACTTCAGTCTTCCTGCTGTTTAGTAACAAAATCCACTTTCATAGATAAACAGGAGTACATGTATACAGTAAAAAATATAAAAAAAGGCGTGTCATTGCACTGTGGCGACATAATTTTATTCTCTCTGAGGAGAACAACCAAACTTTAACACAGCAGGCTGATTGAAAAAAATTAATAACCTGATCTAAGCTAATCTGACCTGAACTAATCTAATCTAATCTCATCAACACCTGTTTAGTTTTCACAGTTACTGTTTCAAGCAGACCCAAACTATGGTGGGTAAGTATTATTTTTCAATTTTTTTTCATTCATCTTTTGTTTCACAACAAACGGATATAACATACAATGTGACCACGAAGAATGACAACAACAACAACACATTTTACACATATGAAAATATAATATTGACACATGAATTCCACATAGTATACAGAATATACGTAATGATATTTTATACCAACTAAGTAATATAACTCTTGAGAGTCACGGAGTTATCTCCCATGTAGAATTTCTCGAACCCAACACAGTTTGCGCTACCCATTCAGCTAAGAAATAGACGCAGCCACAAAGCATAAAGTGGTAAGCTCAGAACATTTCCTTTGATATTTTATACGTTGGAAGTCTAAAAATGAACATTAAGATTTTAGCACATGTCAACATTTCCCCTATGAACCTGTTTCACAAACCACATCCCTTTGCTGAATGACAATCAATTGAATCAATCATCATCGAATAATGTGGTAACAGAAACGATATCAATTTATATACATAAGACAAATATTGTTCACATAACAACAACCTATAACTTATGGTGGGTCAGTATTGGTAAGTTTGAATAAAACCCATGGCTGACCAAGAGTAATAAATCCCTGTTTAGCAAAATCTATTTTCTTGTGTGTGTGTGTGTGTGTGTGTGTGTGTGTGTGTGTGTGTGTGTGTGTGTGTGTGTGTGTGTGTGTGTGTGTGTGTGTGTGTGTGTGTGTGTGTGTGTGTGTGACTGAAGAAAATTGATAAAGAAAAAGGAGGCGACACCATTACATGCATAACAAACAAGAGAAATCCATATGATTTATCTATCAAACTCTTGAATGCTATATGTCCTCATAAACAACAAAGACAAAAATCATTGTAAACTACAACGGAAATAAATTAAGAGATAAAAATCAACGGACAAAAATAACTGCCCCCCCCCCCCCCTACCACCACCAAATTCTATTGCTTGGAAGACAAAAACACCACAACTAGAATTTCACACTGATGGTGTTTTTATGTGATTAACTCAAAGTGTTACATGGAGAAAAATACGCCCCAAAATTGTTACAGTTTCTCAGGTGATCATACGCGACACGACATCGTTTTGGATGAAACTTGTGACATGAAACAAACTTGTGTTCTCAAAATTGCATTGTGTCCGTTATCAAGAAACGGTCCATACCCTGTGAGAAGCATGGTGTGGTCGACCTCATCGTAGGTCTTCCTGGCCAGCCAAGTCTTCAGCTCGTTGAGTACCGTTTCTGAGACACCCTGGCCAGATCCTGCAGGGTTTTCTGTCGTGACCACCTCCTGAAACACAAAACAGGTTTGGTTTGGTTTGGTTTGGTTTGGTTTGGTTTGGTTTGGTTTGGTTTGGTTTTGGTTTGGTTTGGTTTGGTTTGGTTTGGTTTGGTTTGGTTTGGTTTGGGTTTGTTTGGTTTGGGTTGGTTTGGGTTGGTTTGGTTTGGGTTTGTTTGGTTTGGGTTGGTTTGGGTTGGTTTGGTTTGGGATGGTTTGGTTGGTTTGGTTTGATTTGGTTTGATTTGGTTTGGTTTGGTTTGGTTAGGTTTGGTTTGGTTTGGTTTGGTTTGGGTTGGGTTGGGTTGGGTTGGGTTGATTTGGTTTGGTTTGGTTTGGTTTGGTTAGGTTTGGTTTGGTTTGGGTTTGTTTGGTTTGGTTTGGTTTGGTTTGGTTTGGTTTAGGCTGGGTTGGGTTGGTTTGGTTTAATCTGGTTTTTACCACATCTTCTCACCGCTCTAGTGTTACAACTCACAGGCCGCTCATTTTGGCTGTCAGACACACTTTCAACCCCATCGAAGCTGAAATATGAAACTATGAAAGTATGGCATGAACGGCCAGATAATCTGGACTTTTTTTTCACAATGCTATTATCACAGAAATTTAACAGCAAATTGCATAATCTTGACACAGGTTAATAAGTTCAAATACCTGGGAACGGTAATTTCATCAGACGGCAGATGCACATCGGAAAAAGCTGGCAGAATCGGCCAAGCCAAAACAGCATTCAAGAAGATGACAAACATTCTTACCAACAAATGCCTATCAATTAATATCAGAAAGAGAGTCCTTGAACGTTATATAGAACCAATACTGTTGTACGGATGCGAGGCGTGGACAGTCAGCAAGCAAAGCCAGAACAAGATTGAGGCAGCCGAGATGTGGTTTCTCAGAAGAATGCTGAGAGTTCCATGGACAGCAAAGAAAACAAACGAGACAGTCTTGATGGAGGCAGACACAATTAGATCACTCATAAGGAAGATTAGGAAAAGACAAGCAACATTTATAGGCCATTTTATGAGGAAGGGGGATTTGGAGCATCTGGTCACAACGGGAAAGCTGGAGGGAAAGAGAGCACCAGGTAGACCCAGGAAGAGAATGCTGGACGGACTTGCAGAGTGGCTGGGAATGAGGAGGGTGGGTGAGATGCTGGGGGCAACGAGAGATAGAGATGGTTGGAAGTCCATGGTCGCCAACGCCATGCGGCAGGGCACCTGATGATGATGATGATTATCACAGAAACCCCTCAGCTAGAAACAGGCCCATACCTGTACTTCAGTGTGAAACAGGATGTTAGCAATGTCTATCAAGCCAGACAAACTAGCCTCTCGACTGAAAGCTTAGGATTAACCAACATCTAGCAGTACAGCCTGTCACACTTATGTTAGACTGTAAACGAGACACAAAACAAGTGTGACTGCCCGCGTTCAAGCAAACAGGAACCAGAAAAAACACGAAAGAAGAATAAGAACGCGTATTTAATACAACAAGACAAGACAGACGTAAATTTTTGGCCAACTGGCCTTTGTCAAGCATAAGATTACAAACAAACAAATACCAGATACAAAAATTAGAAGAAAAAGACTGAAACTTCCCTGCTGCTCGGTTCAGTGTGAGAGAAGGAATAAACTAAGATAACATCCAGTTTAATCAGCTTATTCCTTCTCTCACACTGAACCGAGCAACAGGGAAGTTTCAGTCTTTTTCTCCTAATTTTTGTATCTGGTGTTTGTTTGTTTGTAATCTTACGCTTGACAGAGACCAGTTGGCCAAAAATTTACGCCTGTCTTGTCTTGTATTAAATACGCGTTCTTATTCTTCTTTCGTGTTTTTTCTGGTTCCTGTAAACGATTTTCATCTGACTGAACATGTGTTTGATAACGACGTAAACAGGGGCTCCTGTGGAGCACCTTCGTCCGGCAGGGACCGTCATGCCGCCCAGGTGACACCCGACCGTCAGCAAGCTACTGCGATCAAATAAATAACATCAAAATTGCAACATTGAATGTCAGGACGCTGCTGCAAAGGAGAAAATTAGAAAATGTCATGATAGAAATGGAAAGACTTAAGATCGATATTTTGGAACTAGGAGAAGTGAGATGGAAGGGGGCAGGCTCGACAACATCAGGCAGGTATACAATAATATGTTCTGTTGGAAACACAAATGAAAGAGGAGAAGGTATCATGATAGAAAAGGACAAGTCAAAATCAATCAAGGGATACTGGGCTGTGTCAGACCGAGTTTTGCTAGTTAAGTTAGAGGGCAAGCGATTTGATATCAACATCATCCAAGTAATGCACCTACATCCGCAAGTACTCGAGAAGAAACAGGAAAGCTGGAGAGAAAGAGAACAATGAGTGGACCCAGGGAGTAAATATTGGACGGACTTGGAGGGTGGCTAAAGACAGAGAGGGTGGGAGTTGTACTTGCAGTGACAAGGGATAGATTCGTACTGAGAGCCACGATCGCTAACGCCATGTGGCAGGGCACATGATGATGATGATGATATTGAGTTTGGTGATGTGTTGAGCAACCGGTATGAGCCTCATAGGATCAGCGCCAGTGAAGTAGCACGATGATCAGGCATCCAAAGATCATCATCATCATCAGGTGCCTTGCCGCATGGCGTTGGCGATCATTGACTTCCATCTGTCTCTATCTCTCGTTGCCCCTAGCATCTCCTCCACCCTCCTCGTCTTCAGCCACTCTGCAAGTCCGTCTAGCATTTTCTCACTGGGTCTACCTGGTGCTCTTTCCCTCCAGCTTTCCCGTTGTGATCAGGTGCTCCAAATCCCCCTTCCTCATAAAATGACCTATAAATGTTCCCTG
>JAPXFY010000024.1:25884416-25891916 GCA_030674185.1 Monoplex corrugatus
TTTGTCAACCATGACAGCAAATAAAAAAATCTAACCCTCTGACTCTCTCACCCTATCGACCAGATTCCTGCACGAAGCCGGTTAATAGGGTGAGGAAATCAAAGGGTTAACTTTTTTGCTGGTGGTAAACAGGGTGCGAGAGTCAAAGGGGGAAAACACAAGCAAAAGACAATCCGCAAGCCAGGATTATTTTCACTGAAGCAGAAAACAATTAACGTAAAAGGACGGACAGTCACAGTCACAAAGTCACCCCCCCCTCCCCCCCCCCCCCCTCCCCCACAAGCTGTCCCAGGAGTTTGGGGTGACTGGCTTCAAGAGTGTTTTGGATCACACCGATGTTCAGGGCGGCAAGTCAAGCAAGGTATACGGTAATATTCACATTACTGCGTTTGAATAGAGTACCGTCGGAAATAAGACAGTGGTTTCGTTTGAGGAATTTACGGTTTCACTGAAGCCGTTGATTTAATCACGCTTTTTTTTTTTTTTTTTTTTTTTTTCTTTTTTTTCTTTGTCAGGAGACGTGAAACAGAAACTTACATAACAACACCGTAATTGTTCAGATATGCTTCCGTTACCTCCAAACCAATACCTGCTCTACGCTTTTAGAGATACTGGTGTCAGTTTAAGTATCTGGGAACGATCATCTCACCAGACGGCAGATACACATCAGAAATAGCCTGCAGAATCGGCCAAGCCAAATCAGCATTCAAGAAGATGAAAAGCATTCTTACCAATAAATGCCTGTCGATTGACATCAGGAAGAGAGTTACTGAACGGTATATAGAACCGATAATGTTGTACGGTTGTGAGGCGTGGACAGTCAACAAGCAAAGCCAGAACAAGATTGAGGCAGCCGAGATGTGGTTTCTGAGAAGAATGTTGAGAGTTCCATGGACAGCAAAGAAAACAAACGAGACAGTGTTGATGGAGGCAGACACAAGAAGATCATTTATAAGGAAGATTAGGAAAAGACAAGCAACATTTATAGGCCATTTTATGAAGAAAGGGGATTAGAGCACCTGGTCACAACAGGAAAGGTGGAGGGAAAGAGAGCACCAGGTAGACCCATGAAAAATATTGGACGGACTTGCAAAGTGGCTGAGGACAGAGAGGGTTGAAGATGTGCTTGCGGCAACAAGGGATAGATGCATATGGAGGGCCATGATCGCCAAAGCCATGTGGCAGGGTACTTGATGATGACGATGACGATGACGATGATGCTGATGTCAGCAAGAACTGATACACTGGATTGAATTCAGCGCAGGCCGGGTGTTTCATCAAAGATGTTATCGTCCAGAACTCGCAATATCCTGTTTCATTTTGTGCATTTTCACATCGATAAGAAGTATTACATTAAACTGGACACAACGCAGTATGGATGTTACAACAAACATCTTATCGTGAAGAACTGGCAATATCCTGTTCGCTTTTGTACATTTTCACAACTGATAAGAAGTATTACATTAGTTTTACATTAGACTGGACACAGTGCAGTGTACATGTTACATCAAACATCTTATCGTGAAGAACTTTCAATATCCTGTTTGGTTTTGTATACACTTTCGCTATGTTTAGGTCTACATATATTTCGTTTGTAGATGGGGTGAACAAGTACTGACATATTAGAGTGAACTGAATCCGGTATAGAGTTATCGGAGATATTGAAAATATTTCAAGAGGGATTCGCCGCGTTCGGACAGCTCCATATGCGCTCCACCCAAATCCGCCAGCAATTAACTGACAGACTTCCTGGGCCTGCACAAAACCCCATGGGCCGGCAAGGTCTTGAAACGTGGAAAGTAAAGAAGAAGGGACCTACCGAACACTAAGCTGGCACCACCAGAATGAGGGAAACATTAAGACGGGCAGCAGACAGGCCAGTTTTGTTTTTGTTTGTTGTTGTTGTTGTTTTTGTAGACTTTTAATGTGTTTTTTTTGGGTTTGGTTTTGTTTGTTTTGTTTTGTTTTGTTTTTTATGTTGCGGTCTGGGTTTGAACTCAAGATATCAGATCTTGAGTCCATGGCTCTATCAACGGACTAGCCCGCGCAGGTCGGTACAGACATTCAGTGAGTTAACTGATAGCGTCTAGATTTGCAAATTCTTTCGTAAGACTCTTTGTGTTGTCGTAGACCTGTTCTTCAGAAACAGGCCATACTCATTTCGTTTGTAGAGAGATAGGAAGTATCATCAAAGGGACGGTACGTCTGAATGAACACAGCTGCTCCAGTACGGATCCTAATTAAAAGATTTTTATCTCTAACATCTACGTAAGGTTTCTGTTGCCATTGTGTGTGTAAAGACAGGTCTGTATTTTATGCTGACATGTTTGCTGCCCATCGTAATGCTCCAATGGTTCTGGTGATGTCAGCTGGATTGATGGATTGATGGATTGGTCCAAGTCCTATCCACCCTAAAACAGTCTTACTTCTTTGCCCAAGTCCTATCCGACCCCAAAACAGTCTTACTTCTTTGCCCAAGTCCTACTATCCGCGCTAAAACAGTCCTATTTCTTAGCCCAGTCCTATTCACCCTAAAACAGTCTTACTTCTTTGCCTAAGTCCTCATCATCATCATCAGGTGTGCCCTGCCGCATGGCGTTGGCGATCATGGACTTCCATCTGCCTCTATCTCTCGTTGCCCCTAGCATCTCCCCCACCCTGCCCGTCCCCAGCCATTCTGCAAGTCCGTCCAGCATTTTCTCCCTGGGTCTACCCGGTGCTCTCTTTCCCTCCAGCTTTCCAACCATGACCAGGTGCTCCAAATCCCCCTTCCTCATAAAATGGCCTATAAATGTTGCCTGTCTTTTCCTAATCTTCCTTATGAGCGATCTACATGTGTCTGCCTCCATCAACACTGTCTCGTTTGTTTTCTTTGCTGTCCATGGAACCCTCAACATTCTTCTTAGAAACCACATCTCGGCTGCCTCAATCTTGTTCTGGCTTTGTTTGTTGACTGTCCACGCCTCGCATTGAGTTTAAACGCGAATAAACACAGGCTAGAACCTGTCCACTGAGACAGTGGATCTGTCTGTCTGTCTGTCTGTCTGTCTGTCTGTCTGTCTGTCCTGTCTGTCTGTCTGACTCTCTCTCTCTCCATCTCTCTCTCTGTCTCTCTCCCTGTCTGTCTCTCTCCCTGTCTGTCTGACTGTCTCTCTCTCCATCTCTCTCTCTGTCTCTCTCTCTCTGTCTCTCTCCCTCTTCTCTCTCTCTCTCTCTCTCTCTCCTCTCTCTCTCTCTCTCTTGGAGCGATCTTCGAAAACAACCCAATAGAGTTGTATGTACATAATATGGCTTTACTGTTCAACTGTCGGGTTTACAGCCTAATCGAAGCGTGACTGGCTATACTGCTAGATACTGATAAACTATAAGTCTTTGGTCTTTGGTCAATAGGCTAGTGTGTGTCTGTTTCGCCAGAGACCTTCAACATTTCTTTCAGAATAAAATACAGGTATGGGCCTGTTTCTGCCCGAGGACGTTTCTGTGGTCATAGAACGGGTCATAGAACGGGTACGGTACGATCGTCTGCAATTGCCGCTTCTTTCGTTATTGTCCTCGGCGTTTCTGAAAGAAGGTTTCAGCTCTTTTCTCCCCCCCCCCCCCCCACGGCACTGGACGGTAATGTTGTCTCTTATGCCACGCTCCTCTGCCAAAATCTGTCCAATGTGGGCAAAAACAAGGACATTCCTTAACCATTTGACTCCCGCACACTGTCCGCCAGCATCCTTCATTGTCAACCATGCTAGCAAAGCAAAAACTTAACCCTTTGACTCCTGCACCCTGTCCACCAGCACCCTTTATTGTCAACCATGCTAGCAAAACAAAAACTTAACCATTTGACTCCTTCACCCTATCCACCAGATTCCTGCAGGAAGCTGGTAGATAGGGTGAGGGAGTCAAAGGGTTAAGTTTTTTTTTTTGCAGTTGGTGGGTAGGGTTCGGGAGTCAAAAGGTTAAACAAGAATCTGCTTATTTCTGAATTTCTTGGTCAGCCCACAATCGAGTTAATGCTTTTTGTATCTACGTCACTCCAGTAACACGCCGCTGTCTTTTCCATTTCTTTTTTTTTTTTTTTTTCTGCGAAATGTTGACTTGCCACATGGGAATAGAATGCAGACTGGATTTCCAGCCCTGAATGGCTTCCATGTGTAGCAGGTCCACTAGGCGGCCTGGCACGGAATGGTACGGATCAGGACAATTAGTAAAATAAACGTCCCAGCCCGGGCCGGCAAGACACCTCTCGGGAAAATAATTGTACAATCGTTATTATAAGTTAATCATGAACCGGTCCGGTAGCGAAAGAGTTTAAAGCAAATCTGCAGTACAGTCAGAGGGATTTAATGAGTACAACCCCTCCCCGCTCTTTGTGAGACCTTATAAGATTTTAGTTACTATTATTGTTTTTGCTGTTTAAAGCCCAGCCGACTGCGTAGAGCCATATCAGGGCTATAGCCGTTTCAAAACATACAAAACTTTAACAAGAAAAAAAAAAAAGAAATGCATTCGCGCACATAATCTTAGGAGATGCGTTGACTGCTCCGTCCAATTTATCACTCAGGGAATTTGAAAAACAGAACTGAAAACAAATATAGCCATACGTAAGGACACCAAAACATATAAAAACGGGAAAAAAAAAGTACCTAAAATCGCTTCCGCATATTTCATTTCACTAGAGCCAAAAATGTACTTTAAACATACCCAATTATCAATCCTAAGAGAAAGTACGTAAGATTTTATCAAATACATACAGGTGAATGGACCAGCAAGGCTGAAAATGATAGGAAGAAATGACAGAAAGCAAAGGAACAAGGCAGAAACAAAGAGAGTGACAGAAAAAAAGGAAATTTTTGAGCACAGAATTTCCAAAAGGTGTGGTTACTATTTATATTGAAAGAGACCCCGGCATCCCCACGGGGTGGTGGGGGGGTTTGTTACTAATGTACATGTTACAGGTATATCATTATGTAGGCTAATGTTACAGGTATATTATTTGTTTCATTTGTAAAGCAAATGATTTCAACATGCAACGATACAATGTAAATGAAAAGCAGGCCTAGATATTTTGTGATGATAGCAGCGATAGCTACATTCATTTCATGTTTGTCACGTATGGTGGTTAGAATGCGTTGAGTCAACTTAGCCCGGAGCCGAGTCGGCCTTTTTTTTTTTTTTTTTTTTTTTTTCTCTAAATTGTTGACACTCCAGTTTGGCTTCCTGGTTATCTCCCGTGAAATCTTGACCCCTTACAACGACGCTAGTAGTGACTTTAGTCCTTCTGCTTTCTCGTGGCCTTTCTTTTTTTTTTACTTGTTTTTATTCATTTTCAAATGCATAGCAGTTACAAACATCTTGAAATGTATACAATGCATAATCAACAGATCTAATAAAATGTAGAACAGAACAAGCATTCGTTGCAATATATACATACACATATATATGTATACAGATATACATACACATACACATATACACATATCCACGTACATGTATATATATCCACATACATATACATACACACATACACATACATACTATATATATATATATATATATATAATCAACACACATACATGTACATACACACACACATATATATGTGTGTGTGTACATGTATATATATATATATATATATATATATATATATGTATATGCATACACATATCTACTCACACATAGACACATCACATACATATACATACATGTACACACATATACACATACATAATATATACATATATACACATACACATATACATGTGTATCCTTATGTTTAACTGTGGCAGGTGTAAAGATACAGATAAATTCGCATTTTAAGAAGAAAATTACACGAATGTACATATGAAACAATAAGCGGAAAAAATCACACACTTTCTCGTAGCTTTCCTCTAGTAGTCAACAATGTTCCACCAAGAACAAAAGGCCACAGTCTTTGAGATGAGAGCCCCAGAAGAGCGGCAGGCAAAAACCAAACGACACATGATTACAAGAAAAATGATTGAATTTCAAATTAACCATTTATTTTCGGGTTAATTGTTTTACCTACAAGAGGACCCCCCCCCCCCCCCCAAAAAAAAAAAAAAAAAAAAAAAAAACAACAAAAACAACGAAGTGCAGCGATGTTCGATAGATGGAGTATCGAGACACACTACACATCTGTAACATGACTCTTATGCCAGGCTTTCCGTTTAGCTGCCAGCTGTCGGCTTTATCTCCCCTGACACCTCCTGGTACAAGTGGATGAAAATGTTCAAGCAAGTGATTTCAAATTAAAAGTAATCAACGATTAACAACAGCGAATGGCACAACCTTGAGACAGGTTGGATAAGTTTAAATATCTGGGAACGGTCATCTCACCGGACGGCAGATGCACATCAGAAATAGCCTGCAGAATCGGCCAAGCCAAAACAGCATAAAAGAAAATGAAAACCGTACTTACCAACAAGTGCTTATCGATTAACATCAGGAAGAGATTTTTTAATGTCATATAGAACGATACTGTTGTACGGTTGTGAGGCGTGGACAGTCAATACGCAAAGTCAGAGCAAAATTGAAGCAACTGAAATGTGGTTTCTAAGAATTATGTTGAGAGTTCCATGGACAACAAAGAAAACAAACGAGACAGTTTTGAAGGAGGCAGACACAAGAAGATCAATAACAAAGATTAGGAAAAGACGAGCAACATTTTTAGGACATTTTTAATGAGGACAGGGGAATTAGAGCACCTTGTCACAACAGGAAAGCTGGAGGAAAGAGAACATCAGCTAGACCCAGGGAGAAAATACTGGACGGACTTGAATGGTGGCTGAAGACAGAGAGGGTGGGAGATGCACTTGCATAGATTCGTGTGGAGGACCATGATCGCCAACGCCATGCGGCAGGGAATAGACGATGATGATGAATGATTAATCGAGATCAGTGCTCGCCAACAAAACTGGCCAATTGTGATAGACATAATGATCTTAAAACCTGTTCGGTTAAACAGGACATTTCTCATGTTTCTGATATTTGTGCAGGCACACATTAGAATTAAAGTGTGTTCGAGTTTTTCGCTGCATTCTGGAGACTCCGTATCAGTTGCACCCGCATATAAAACAGTCGGAATCGTGACAGAATTCGTCATTTGATGTTGTTATTACTTTTCTATGTTCTTCGACGTTACGAATAGTTTTCGTGGCCACCCGAGTGATGAGATGAATGAGAAAGGCTCGTGGAGGAACGCTGTGATTTGAAACTTACGGTTGATGCTGAAGATTTGTCTTTTCGTTAATCTTAGTTTTGGTATTTTAGTCATTTTCAATTTTTCGTGTTTTTTTATTCCAGTTTTCAGCATTTGCTGGTGTGTGTTTGTTTGTGTGTGTGTGTGTGTGTGTGTGTGTGTGTGTGTGTGTGTGTGTGTGTGTGTGTGTGTGTGTGTGTGTGTGTGTGTGTGTGTTTCTGTGCAAATGTGAGTGTTTATCTGTCTGTCAATCTGTCTGTTTTTCTGGAAGTGTGTGCGCGCGTGTG
>JAPXFY010000024.1:25899416-25901916 GCA_030674185.1 Monoplex corrugatus
CTTGACATTTCTCCTCCTTCCCGTACCACGCGCACAGTGACTCGACGCAATCTCAAATCTATTGACCTCTCCACATTTTCATCTGATGCCTCCCGCCTCCTTTCTGAAAAGTCACATAACCTTGCCGATGAATTCTATACTACTCTCCACCATCTTCTGGACACTCATGCTCCAGCCATAACCCGTCTTTTACCTGACTGCCTCCCTACCCCCTGGCTCACTCATGAGATTGCCTGTGCAAAACGTGCCCGCTGCAGAGCAGAGCGCCGCTGGCGCAAATCCAAACTCACTGTACATAGGCAACTTTTCCAAGCCTCTAAAACAAAAGTATCCACCATCATTGCATCTGCAAAAACAAGCTATTTCCAAACCAAAATCCTGAATGCCTCTTCTTCAAGAGAACTCTTTACAACCATGAATCATCTCCTTGGCACACGAAAAGATTTACCTCTCCCAACAAAACACACAAATGAAGAACTCCCATCTGTATTCTCCAAGTATTTCACCACCAAAATACAAACTCTTCGTGACAGGCTTGACAGGACACCCTGTCAACCATGCCCACCTGACCCTTCCTTCTCTGGCACACCTCTTACTACTTTTACCCCAGTCTCACAAGAAGAAATTCTCAACACAATCAGATCCATGTCGTTCAAAACCTGCGAACTGGATCCTCTTCCAGGTTCTCTCTACTCTGACTGTCTCCCTACTCTCCTCCCATTCATCACTGACATCATCAACACTTCTCTTCAAACTGGAACTGTCCCAGATTCTTTCAAGTCTGCTATTGTTCACCCTCTCCTCAAGAAATACAATTTAGACCCAAATGAACTGAAAAATTACCGGCCTATCTCTAATCTCTCTTTCTTGTCAAAACTCATCGAAAAAGTTGTCCTCAACCAGCTGAACTCTCACCTGTCTGCCAACAATCTCCTCAATCCTTTCCAGTCAGCCTACCGCCAGTGCCATAGCACTGAAACTGCCCTGCTATACATTCTCAACAATCTCCTCCTTGCAACTGATATTGGCAAAGTCTCTCTCCTCACACTCCTTGATCTGTCTGCAGCCTTTGATACCATTCATCATGGTATTCTCCTTTCTAGACTTCATCATACTTTTGGCATCTCTGACATTGCTCTCTCCTGGTTCACTTCATATCTATCAAACAGAAAACAAACTGTTCTCATTAATGGCACTTATTCTCAACCTGCATACCTGACCTGTGGTGTTCCACAAGGATCTGTCTTTGGCCCTGTTCTTTTCACTCTTTACACCTCCCCCCTGTCCACCATCATCAACTCCCACTCTATAAACCACTTCTATGCTGATGACACTCAACGTCTAGACAGTGACACACCAGACAATATACAGCGCCTCTTGACTCGCACCACTGAGTGTTACTCGGACATTAAGAACTGGATGACGTTCAACAAACTTCAGCTTAATGACGACAAGACAGAAGCTAACCTCATTGGCACCCGTCAGAAACTTTCTCAGCTGCCTCCTCTTTCTCTCCCATTATGTAACACATCAGTCCCAATTTCTGATTCAGCTAAAAACCTTGGTGTCTGCATTGACTCTACCCTCTCCATGAACAACTTTGTTTCTCAAACTGCCAGATCTTGCTACTATCACCTCCATCGTATAAGCCTGATCAGTTGTATCTCTCTGTCGAAACAACTGCAAAACTCGTTCTCTCCTTCATAATGTCTCGCATTGACTATTGCAATTCACTCCTGTCTGGTCTTCCTGCCTCCACCATTCACATCCTGCAGCGCATTCAAAACAATGCTGCACGCCTTGTACTAAAAAAGAAAAAAGCTGACCACATATCTCCTCTCCTGGCACAACTTCACTGGCTCCCTATATCAAAGCGCATGCAGTACAAAATAGACACCATGTGCTACAAAAGCCTCAATAACGCAGCCCCCGATTACCTGTCAAGCCTACTTGAGATCTATGTTCCCTCACGTACCCTCCGCTCTGCCTCCGATCCTCTGACTTTTCGCTTTCCACGCACTAATCTCAATACTTATGGTCCACGAGCCTTCTCTGTTTCTGGTCCACTTTCCTGGAACAAACTTCCTCTCTCTGTCCGTCAGCAACCTACTTTTGTCTCCTTCAAGTCCGCTCTCAAAACTCACCTTTTCTCCTCTGCATAAAATCCTGACCTCACTCAATCCCCTCTGCAGCCTGTCTCCACTCGGAGGGGAATCACATTGTATTATATAATTGTATATAATATGCTCTCTATAATTTTCCATTGCTTTTATTCTTTCTCCCCATTGCGTGTGCGTGTGTGTGTGTGTGTGTGTGTGTGTGTGTGTGTGCGTGTGTGTGCGTGTGTGTGCGTGCGTGGTTGCGTGCGTGCGTGGTGTCTGTTTTAGCGCTTAGATTTGATTTTATCCAGATTTTGCGCTATACAAATAAAATATTGTTTTTGTTGTTGTTGTTGTTGTTGGATGGATGGTGGATGGATGGATGGATGGATGGATGGATG
>JAPXFY010000024.1:25911916-25916916 GCA_030674185.1 Monoplex corrugatus
AAGAGTTTGACTTTGGCAAAAATGTGTTAGCAAGATTTTGTGTGTGGCACAAATGTGTTGTCAAGATTTTGTCTTTGGCAAAATATGTTAGCCAGATTTTGTCTTTTGCAAAAATATGTTACCGAGATTTTGTGTGTGGCAAAAATGTGTTGGCAAGATTTTGTCCTTGGCAAAAAAATGTGTTAGCAAGATTTTGTGTGTAGCAAAAATGTGTTGGCAAGATTTTGTCTTTGGCAAAACATGTTAGCAAGATTTTGTGTGTGGCAAAAATGTATTTGCAGGAGTTTCTTTGGCAAAAGTGTGTCAGTAAGATTTTGTCTTTGGTAAAAATGTGTTGGCAAGATTTTGGCTTTGACAAAAATGTGTTAACAAGATTTTTGTCTTTGGCAAAAATGTGTTGGCAAGATTTTGTCTTTGGCGAAAATGTGTTAGCAAGATTTCGTCTTTTGCATTTTTGCAAAAATGTGTTAGCAAGATTCTGTCTATGGCAAAAATGTGTTAGCAAGATTTTGTGTGTGGCAAAATTGTGTTAGCAAAATTATGTCTTTGGCAAAAATATGTTAGCAAGATTCTGTCTTTGGCAAAAATGTGTTAGCAAGATTTTGTCTTTTGCACTCTTGCAAAAATATGTTAGCAAGATTTTCTCTTTGGCAAAAATATGTTAGCAAGGTTTTGTCTATGGCACAAATGTGTTGGCAAGATCTTGTCTTTGGTAAAAATGTGTTGGCAAGATTTTCTCAGCTGTTTTTGTATGAATCTCTATCAAAATTGTGCGGGAGTCAAAGGGTTAATCTTAGATGTACCAACCATTTCGATTTAGAAGTGTGTTTAGTCCTACAACAATTTCGCATTGTATTCTTCTGAGTGATATATCTTCTGAAAAGTTCAAATTTCTAAAGAAATCATCGGAGTCTTTTTACTGATATTCTAATGGAGCAGCTGTTTTCACTAAAAGTCGCTCAATATTCATGACCAATAATAAGAACGTATTTTCAAAACGTTGGTTAAAATGTTTCTGGTTTGAAAGATATTGATTAACCTGTTCAGTGCTTTTAGGCCGTCAGCTGACATCCTGCATAAAATGTTTCCACTGACGTCCTAGAGAGACAACACATAAAATGTATTTTCACTGTGGAATGCCAGAATAGGTCTTCGCAATAAAAATAAGAGAAAAAATAAGCCCAGATTCAGAATGTTTATTCATTTTCCTTCAAAAAACACACATGTTTCTTTGTTGCATCTCTTTTAGTTTTTGCACTGGAATTTTTTGTTAATTACTACCCTCGAATCCTCAAAATTCCATGGCAACGAGGAAGCATATATTTACATTATCCCTGGCATTGAAATTTACAATAACATAAACCGTTCGTACATGTAAGGAACATCAGTCTAGTCATCAAGCAATAAAACAGCCTTTTTTTAGGCTGAGTCACAACTACACCTGCTAATTAAGTTATTTTCAGTCTTGTTCTCGTGTTCAATTTAAAATAAAACTTAATCGTGCATGTAGTTCTGAAAGTTGATGTTTTTGCCTACTACTCTTTGGCTGGTGCCTCAATTTTTTTTACCAGCCTGACAGACTGAAAAAGTTACCAGCCAGAACACAAGCCCAGTCACACAAAAATAGGTGCCGCTGTGAGATTTTACTCGCACAGATTGATTAGTACGTGTTGGAGGAAGAGAGTTCTTGAATGTCATATAGAACCAATACTGTTGTACGGTTGCGAGGCGTGGACAGTCAACAAGCAAAACCAGAACAAGATTGAGGCAGCCGAGATGTGGTTTCTAAGAAGAATGTTGAGAGTTCCATGGACAGCAAAGAAAACAAACGAGACAGTCTTGAAGGAGGCAGACACAGGTAGATCATTCATAAGGAAGATTAGGAAAAGACAGTCAACATTTATGGGCCATTTCATGAGGAAAGGGGAATTGGAGCACCTGGTCACGACGGGAAAGCTGGAGGGAAAGAGAACACCGAGTAGACCCAGGGAGAAGATACTAGACGGACTTGCAGAGTGGCTGGGGACAAGGAGGGTGGAGGAGATGCTTGGGGCAACAAATGATAGCGACAGATGGAAGTCCATAATCACCAACGCCATGCGGCAAGGCACCTGATGATGATGATGATACAGCATTCAAAACAGCATTCAAGAAGATGACAAGCATTCTTACCAACAAATGCCTGTCAATTAACATCAGGCAGAGAGTTCTTGAATGTTGTATAGAACCAATACTGTTGTACGGTTGTGAGGCGAGAAGAGATGCTTGTGGCAACAAGAGCTAGGGACAGATGGAAGTCCATAATCGCCAACGCCATGCGGCAGGGCACCTGATGATGATGATGATGATGGAGATGGGAGGCGAAACGAGGACAGCTCTGGATATATACCTTCAAAATTTCTGTTCTTGTGAATACAGAAATACACTCCAAGATATCTTTCAACTGAGGTTGCATCTAAGCTTGTGACATCTCTTGTTTTGTCTCGATTATTGTAGCGCTTTCCTTTCCGGTCTACTTCTTCTCTCCTCTGTCTGCAACGCATACAAAACTCAGCTGCTCGTCTTGAAAATCAAACTTGTAAAAACTCTTCTGTTTGCTCAGAACTAGCAGAATGAAGTGACGTGATCTTAACCCTTTGAGTCCCGCACCCTATCCGTCACCGTCACCGTCACCGATCCCTTAGACTGGCCGTCCGTCAGGGCACCTCCGAAGACTTGACAACAACATTTCTCCTCTTCTCCCTGCTCTCCGCTTTCCTTAAGGTATCCCTCAGCTCCAGGCCTGTCCACTCTCGAATATTATCTTCCCATCTCTTCTTTTGTCTGCCTCTTTTCCTTCCTCCCGAGACTGTGCCTTGCAGGATTGTCTTGGCAAGGCCGGATGATCGAGTGATGTGTCCATACCATGTTAGTTTGCGTCGTCTTACTAAGGTCAGGAGGTCAGTGTAAGGCCCGATTTCATTTTGAATTCTTCTTTTGACTTCGTCATTCGTGATGCGATCTCTGTATGTGACGCCGAAAAGTTTACGAAAGCATCTCATTCCAACCGCCCTGATTCTTCTTTCGTATCCGCTGTTAAAGTCTATGATTCGCAAGCGTATAAGAATATTGACATGACCAGGGAGCGCATCAGTCTGATCTTTGAGCTGGTGGCGATGTTACTGTTGTTCCATATGGTTCTGAGCTTGGTCATTGTGGCTGTGGTCTGGGCTATTCTGGAGAGTATTTCAGGCTTAGATCCCTCATCTGACACGACTGATCCCAGGTATTTGAAACTGGGCACACTTTTGAGTTTTTGGTTATTGACCATTACATCAGCCGTAAAGTGGTTGCTGCGATTGGTCATTATTTTCGTTTTCTCGGCGCTGATTTCCATGCCATAATCAGAGGAGGTCTTTCCAAGACGGTCCACTAGGTTGATTAACTCTTGTTCTTTCCCGCAAGGCCGTCACTGTCATCTGTAAAACGTAGGTTAGTGATGTTTCTACCTCCAATGCTGACTGTTCCTTCATGTTCCTCGAGTGCCTCCGTCATTATTCTTTCTAGGAAGATGTTGAAGAGAGCAGGGGAGAATAGACAGCCTTGGCGTACTCCGACTGTCATCCGGAACCATTCTCCAATATTGTTGTTGAAGAAGACTGCGCTGTTGGCTTTATTGTAGAGGTTCTCTATGACTCGATTAAGTTGGTGTTGATGTTGTACAGCTTCATGGCTGCCCACAAGGCTTCGTGCCAGACTCTGTCGAATGCTTTCTTAAAATCGACAAACACATGGTAGAGCTCCTGTTGGTGTTGGAGGTACTTTTCCATAAGGATTCTGACGTTGAAGATTTGTTCCGTTGTGCTGCGACCTGGCCTGAAACCGGCTTGCTCTTCGGCGATGATTTTCTCTGCCTGTGGTTTTAGTCTATTTAAGATGACTCGCAGCATGACTTTACTGGGGTGACTGATGGTGCGATAATTTTGACATAATTGTAGATTGCCTTTCTTGGGGAGGGTGATGATCAAGGACTGAGTCCATGGTTTTGGCCACTCGCCTGTCTGCCAGATCTTGTTGCAAACGATCATGAGCATGTCAATCGCTGGGTCTCCTCCTGCTTGAACCATCTCTGCTGTGATGTTGTCTACTCCCGCTGATTTTCCTGACTTTAAGGATGCCACTGCTGCCACTATTTCCTCACGCATAATGCTATCTTTTGCGTCGTTTGATGATGGTGGGATATTAAGCACACTAGGGTCTCCTGTACTTCTGTGAGTGTACAGCTCGGAGCAATATTCGGTCCACCTGTTTAATATAATCTTTTTCTTCTGTGAGGCATTTTTCTTTTTTGTTCTGGATGGTGGTCGTTGGTCCTTGTCTGGTGCTGGTCAGGTCTTTGACAGTTTGATAGGCCTTCTTACTGTTGTTCCTCTGTATATTACTTTCAATTTCTTCGCATTGATTGTCAGTGCATGTCTCCATAGCTGCTTTCATACCTCTCTTCACTTGCAGGTTTACTTCTCTGTATTGCCTCGCACCCTCTTTTTCATGTTTCTTCTTCTTAAGCTCTCTTCGTTTGTCACATAGATCTAGGATGTTGTCCGTGACCCAGGGCTTCTTTTTTACACGCGGTTTGCCGAGGAGCGTTTCTGCTGTTTCTGTCATGGAATTGTTGAAGGCGTCGATTAATGATTCCACTTCTGTATCCTCATGATTCAAGACTAGGAGTGGTGCAAATTTACCTCCGATGTTTGCTTGGAAGGAGTCTTGTATGCTCGGGTCCTTTAGTTTGTCCATATTGAATTTAATTCTGATGTTGCCCCGTTTCTTGCAGTTTTTTAAAGTAGTGCAAATGACATCATCACAAGTTCGTGATCACTGCCAATGTCAGCTCCTGGAAAATTTCTGGTCTTGGCGATGTTGACACTGCAAAAACTTAACCCTTTGACTCCCTCACCCTATCCACCAGCTTCCTGCAAGAAGGAAGCTGGTGGATAGGGAGAGGGAGTCAAAGGGTTAAG
>JAPXFY010000024.1:25919416-25926916 GCA_030674185.1 Monoplex corrugatus
AAAATTATAGGACGGACTTGCAGAGTGGCTGAATACAAAGAAGGTGGAAGATTGCTTGCGGCAACAAGGGATAGATACATATGGAGGGCCATGATCGCCAACGCCATGTGGCAAGGCACTTGATGATGATCATGATGATGAATGAAGCGAGGAGAATAAGAGTTTATCGTAACAGTGAAAAACAAAATCGCTGAGTTGTCAGACCATATTTTTGAGATCAAACATTTAATACATTGTATTTCATCCAGCTGCGTTGGTATACATTTTTGCTGGGTTCCGTCACATTGTGGACGTCATACGAATGATGTTTCAGACAAATTAGCTAAAGACGGTGCATCCAATAGTGCACATACCGTAACATCAATAATATAAAACTATCAGTTCGTGAACTTAATAATTACAAATATTACAATATTTAATAGCGCAAAATCTGATAAATCAAATCTAGCGTGAACTTGGTTCTGTGTTAGAACGAACAGTTCATGCTAATTTGTCAACTACTCAGAGCCTGATACCTTACTGCTTCAGACAGCTAGCGTCATTGGTATACAAACTAAGGCTTTTAACTCTTGGAAAACAAAATATACACAAAATGTATGTATTTGTTCAAACCAATTAAGTACAACAAAATCACATAAAAATGTACAGAGTTGTACACGGATCTTTTCCTTAAGGTATACATACACTCTGCAGGAAGCTGATGGATAGGGTGAGGTAGTCAAAGGATTCAGTTTTTGCATTTGGTGGATAGGTGCCTGTGTCAAAGGGTTAACGCAGAAAGATAACAGAACTGGGATAAAAGGGATCCGAGTGTAGAATGAGGCTGACTAAAAGTTTTAGTAGCAGAGTGTATGTATACCTTAAGGGAAAGATCCGTGTACAACTCTGTACATTTTTATGTGATTTTGTTGTACTTGATTGGTTTGAACAAATACATACATTTTGTGTATATTTTGTTTTCCAAGAGTTAAGCCTTAGTTTGTACATCAATGACGCTAGCTGTCTAGTAAACTTTTTTCACATAGTTGATTGTTCTGTTGTTTGTTTTTTTTTTTTCGAAGAATTGTATTCATCCAAATGGCAATGTCAGCTGCATACTGTACAACATTAGTGTTCTTCGACAAACATTTTGGTGAATCGTGAAGAGAGAAAGAGAGAAAAATCCACAAAGAGAGAAAAATTGTGAGAAAAAAGCAAGATAGCAAGCACACACTAAAAAAGAAATCTTAAGATGCACGATTTAGTCAAGGGCTACATGCATATAAAACACACGTGTACTTTTATACACACACACACACACACACACACACACACACACACACACACACACACACACACACCACACACACACACAACCACACGTCAACTCACAGATAACTGCCATCGTCACCGCCGAACCGATGAGCAATCGCCAAATAGTTCCCATTTTTGTTGAAAAATCTTTGACGAAACCAGATTTCCTTCTCGAAAAGCCAACGTCTATGCAACCTGTGTTTAGCAAAAGAGGGCCCACAGCTCAATATATACCCACATGAGGTTTTCAAGGGAGTTGCCACAACACGCATCTGCCCAGAGCCGGCCAATCGAACTATACAAGTCTATCGCGTCGTTTGATCTAGATCGGTGAGGTAATATATCACCTGCCTTCCCGCCTCAGACGTGTGTCCCAGGACAATATCCAGCTTATGCACAGCTCATTATGAATTGAACGTTTGAAGCTTGTTTTAAGCGGGAATGATAGTAACAGAATGTCCTTATGTACGCTATTCGAACTGACGAATAATTGTTTTGGCAAATTTTTAAAAGCCTGCTCCAGTCCAATTTGCCACGTATTTATTTTGGCTGATTCTTTGAGTATGTGCGCTGGAAAGGATTGGAAGAAGAAAAGGAACTCTGTGAAATACTAAGCTGACATTACCGCTTTGACAATAATCACAGACAAGACACCTACCGTTTTCGACCTTTGCATCTTCAACGGCGTTTAAAAAGAACACAGAGCCATGTTTACAAGACGGAAAGGACAAACGGTTCAACTTTTTTTTAAAGGATCATCGCACTCAGGGAGGTAACCTTTGTGCTCACCTTTTTTTTTACGTCCCATTTTCTGTGCCATCTTAATGGCCACAGAAGCTGGCAAAGTTTTTGGTTGGTTGGTTGGTTGGTTGTTGGTTGTTGGTTGGTTGGTTGGTTGGCTGTTGGTTGGTTGCTTGGTTGGTTGGTTGGTTGGTTGGCTCGTTGGTGGTTGGTTGGTTGGTTGGTTGGTTGATTGGTTGTTGGTTGGTTGGTTGGTGGTTGGTTGGTTGGTTGGTTGGTTGGTTGGTTGGTTGGTTGGTTGGTTTTTCATAATGCGATGATGAGGATGTCGATGAGGATGATAAACATGATGCTATGGAGTTCATCTAGGATTGAGACTGCATGACAGGACTGTGCTCTACGCTTATTATCGTAATATATCCTGGCGTCAACCAGGCTCGAGAGACACAGACACTTGCGGTGCTGGTCGGAAGATTCGAGCAACACCCTCAATGACGCATCCGTAAAGTGGATGAGACTCGACTGTGTGGTCCCAGTTTTCCCAATGAGCCATAGCACGCCCAACTCTGGGTAGGTGCCACAATTATATAGTTTTGAAGGGACTGATAGGGACTCGAACCCTCAACCTTCCAGTCGGTAGTCCGTTGCGTTAACCTATGATACCATGGTGACTGGTCACAGTTCAACTCTTATGTACTGGGGAACGCAGGTCGTACACAGAGAGAGGGACGAAACGAGGTAACTAATATGGCGACTGAAGGTATTTCGCACAAAGACAATTAGCAATCTTTTCTATTCAAAACAAGTGCCACCGTGTGGACGAGCAGCGGAGAAGTTTTGCTCTTTTTCTCCTGATTTTTGTATTCGTTGTTTGATTTTTGCTCTTTGTTGTCTTAAGTTTACGCTTGACAAAGGCCAGTTGGCCGAAAATTTGCGCCTACGTTTACGCTTGACAAAGGCCAGTTGGCCAAAAATTTGTGACCTCCCACCACGAAATCAGTCTTAACTAGCATTTTGGGCATTTTGAGATATATATATATCACTGGAAAGTGTACATTCTGCTGATTATTTTGGTACGGCCATTTTGAGAAAATGGCGTCTAAAGTTTTTGTGTGCTCTCCTACACACTTTCCTTAAATTTCTTTAATTGGTGGCTTTGACCCAGTTTGTTTCTAATTTTCGCTGTCATTATCTGAAAGTTGCACCAAAGAGCTTTCCATCAGTATATTACATGTGCGGGTACTGTACAGGTTACGGTTCATAATAAGAGACAAAAATAGGTACTTTTGGTAGGAAATTGCGTTCTTTCTGATGCGATCAGTGCATTAAAATACCGATTTAAAATTGATTGATAATATTTTTTTCAAGAAAAAAATTTCTGTGGGGAATAGATTATAGTCTACAGAAATCAAATTTGAGAAAAAGTCAAATAGACCCTCAGTCACCTTTTCAGCTCCTAGTGCTGTTCGACTGACTGCGAGTTAAGACTGATTTCGTGGTGGGAGGTCACATTTGTGCCTACGTTTACGCTTGACAAAGGCCAGTTGGCCGAAAACTGCGTCTGTCTTGTCTTGTATTAAATGCGCGTTCTGATTCTATTTTCATATTTTGGGGGGGGGGGGGGGGGGTTATGTTCTCACCTTTTCTATTTGTTTTTCTGTAATGGACCGTGTCAAGATGTGACTTTTCGCTTTCCATGCACTAAGCTCAATATCTATAGTTCACGAGCCTTCTCTGTTTCTGGTCCGCTCTCCTGGAACAAACTTCCTCTCTCAGTCCGTCAGCAACCTACTTTTGTCTCCTTCAAGTCCGCTCTCAAAACTCACCTTTTCTCCTCTGCATAAAATCCTGACCTCACTCAATCCCCTCTGCAGCCTGTCTCCACTCGGAGGGGAATCACATTGCAATATATAATTGTATATAATATGCTCTCTATAATTTTCCATTCTTTTTATTCTTTCTCCCCATTTATAGCCGTGTGTGTGTGTGTGTGTGTGTGTGTGTGTGTGTGTGTGTGTGTGTGTGTGTGTGTGTGTGTGTGTGTGTGTGTGTGTGCGTGGGTGCGTGTGTGTGCGTGCGTGCGTGCGTGTGTGTGCGTGCGTGTGTGTGTGTTTCAGCGCTTAGATTTGATTTTATCAAGATTTTGCGCTATATAAATATTGTAATTATTATTATTATTATTATGTGTGTGTTTGTATGTGAGACAGCTGCAGACCACATACTTTGTACAGGCGATACTGGGTTGATATAAGTACAGAAATGAATGGAAATCGATAAAAATGAAAAAAAATGGAGTTGTGATTCTCTTTCAGAAAAAAAGCAAACAAACGGTCATGGAATGGTAAGTAATACAATTAACCCTTCGACTTCTGCACCATATCCACCAGCAGCACAAACGTAACCCTTTGATTCCCTCACCCTATCCACCAGCTTCCTGCAGGAAGCTGGTGGATAGGGTGAGGAAATCAAAGGGTTAAGTTTTTGCTTTGTTAGCATGGTTGACAAAGCAGGACGTTGGTGGACAAGGTGCGGGAATCAAAAGGGTTAACGTTATTACGGGTAATTTGTAAGATAGTTACATTTGATATTTAGAAAATGAAATAATCTGTTATTGTTGTTTAAAAACCCAACCGACCGCGTAGAGCCATATCAGGGCTAAAGAAATAACCTACACGAAAAGCACACAAGCATCAGCAACATCTCACCACCAAAGTATTCCCATTCGCCCATCCAAGACCATCGCTAACGGACCCACACGTGACATCACAGTGTCTTGAGTTTAAATCTCTCTATGCTGTGCTGTGCTGTGCTGTGCTGTGCTGTGCTGTGCTGTGCTGTGCTGTGCTGTGCTGTGCTGTGCTGTGTTGTGCTGTGCTGTGCTGTGTTGTGCTGTGTTGTGTTGTGTTGTGTTGTGTTGTGTTGTGTTGTGTTGTGTTGTGTTGTGTTGTGTTGTGTTGTGCTGCGTTGTGCTGTGTTGTGTTGTGTTGTGTTGTGTTGTGTTTTGCTGTGCTGTGCTGTGCTGTGTTGTGTTGTGCTGTGCTGTGCTGTGCTGTGCTGTGTTGTGTTGTGCTGTGCTGTGTTGTGTTGTGCTGTGCTGTGCTGTGTTGTGTTGTGTTGTGTTGTGCTGTGCTGTGCTGTGCTGTGCTGTGCTGTGCTGTGTTGCGTTGCGTTGTTGTGTTGTGATGTGTTGTGTTGTGTTGTGTTGTGTTGTGTTGTGTTGTGTTGTGTTGTGTTGTGTTGTGTTGTGTTGTGTTGTGTTGTGTTGTGTTGTGGTATGGTGTGGTGTGGTGTGGTGTGGTGTGGTGTGGTGTGGTGTGGTGTGGTGTGGTGTGGTGTGGTATTGCGTTGCGTTGCGTTCCGTTGCGTTGCGTTGCGTTGCGTTGCGTTGTGTTGTGTTGTGTTGTGTTGTGTTGTGTTGTGTTGTGTTGTGTTGTGTTGGGTTGTGTTTCGTTGCGTTGCGTTGCGTTGCGTTGCGTTGCGTTGCGTTGTGTTGTGTTGTGTTGTGTTGTGTTGTGTTGTGTTGTGTTGTGTTGTGTTGTGCTGTGCTCTGCTGTGCTACGATGTGTCGTTTGCGTTGCGTTGCGTTGTGTTGTGTTGTGTTGTGTTGCGTTGCGTTGCGTTTGCGTTGCGTTGCGTTGCGTTGCGTTGCGTTGTGTTGTGTTGTGTTGTGTTGTGTTGTGTTGTGTTGTGTTGTGTTGTGTTGTGTTGTGTTGTGTTGTGTTGTGTTGTGTTGTGTTGTGTTGTGTTGTGTTGTGTTGTACTGTATGTTGCATTATATTGTATTGTCTCATATCATAAGATATTGTGGTGTATTATTATGTATTGTATTGTATAGTATCGTGTCATATTTGTATTGCTACGTTTTGTCCCGAGGGGGATTTTGTTCATGAAACTGTTGTTTCCAGGAAGAACACGTGGCTATTGTGCATTACCATTCATTTTCTTTTTCTACATGTATATTTAAACATACATATTTTCCCTGTGGCGGTAATACCGTGGGCTCTTTCAGTATAGATAGTATCCTCACCTACTGGAAATTATGTGCTAGACATTTCCACTTTTCTGTCACTCTCTTTTGTTTCTGCCTTGTTCCTTTTGATTTCTGTCTTTTCTTCCTGTCATTTTCTGCCTTGCTGGTCCATTCACCTGTTTGCATTCGATACAGTCTTACGTACTTTCTCTTTAGTGATAGTTGGGTACATATATCAAGTGCATTTTTGGCTCTAGGGAAATGAGATATGCGCAAGCAATTTTAGGTAATTTATGCCCGTTTTATGTATGTTTTAATATTTCTTAGTCATGTTTAAATTTATGGTTAGGTTTTTGAGGGGGTTTTTTTTTGTTTTTTTTTAATTCCCAGTGCGATAAATTGAACGGAGTGGTCAACGCCAGGGTCATCTCCTTAGATTATGTGAGCGAATGCATTGACATGTGTACTTAATTTATTTTCCTTTTTTTTTTCTTTTTTTTTTTTTTGCTGTTAAAGTATGGTGTATGTATTAAAACAGTTGTAGTCCTGATATGGCTCTACGGAGTCGGCTGGGCTATAAAGAAAAATAACAGTAACAATAAGGGAAACGTATCTGTGAAATTTGTGGCTTGGTGGATAAAGCATGCACACAGGATGCGAGAAAACCAGGACAAGATCCCCCACATACCCTGTCTAAGACCTTGGGTGGTAGTCTGGTACCAGTCTTTCGGAAAAGACAATAAACAATGGTTACTAGAGCTATCTGTTTTTAACGCACGTTAAAGATCCCACGACAACAACAAAAATTGTCCTGTGCACAACTGTATAAAAAAAATATATCGCAATGAATTCACCTCTAACCAGGATAGATCAATCTTTGTCCTGTGCATAACTGTATAAAAAAATATATCGCAGTGAATTCATCTCTAACCAGAATAGATGAATCTTTATCCTGTGCATAATTGTATAAAAAATATCTCGCAGTGAATTCACCTCTAACCAGGATAGGCAACAACAAAAATTGTCCTGTGCACAACTGTATAAAAAAAATATCTCGCTGTGAATTCACCTCTAACCAGGATAGATGAATCTTTGTCCTGTGCATAATTGTATAAAAAAAAAAAACATACATCCCAATGAATTCACCTCTAACCAGAATAGATGAATCTTTGTCCTGTGCACAACAGTATGAAAAATATATCGCAGTGAATTCACCTCTAACCAGGATAGACGAATCATTGTCATGTGCACAATTGTGTAAAAACATATATCGCAATGAATTCACCTCTAACCAGGATAGATGAATCTTCACCCTGTACACAATAGTACAAAAATACATCCCAATGAATTCACTTCTAACTAGGACAGATGACTCTTTGTCCTGTGCACAATTGTGTAAAAAACACATCGGGATGAATTCACCTCTAACCAGCTTAGATGAATCTTTGTCCTGTGCACACTTGTGTAAAAAACACATCGGGATGAATTCACCTCTA
>JAPXFY010000024.1:25931916-25936916 GCA_030674185.1 Monoplex corrugatus
CCCAACACAGTTTGCGCTACCCATTCAGCTAGCACAGACGCAGCCACAAAGCATAAAGTGGTAAGCTCAGACCATTCCTTTGTTACACGATGGATGATACAGCCGGTGCACAATCTTTCTGTTTCACTGGAACAACCCAACTTTTCTAACAAAACATCTACTATTGTTATCATTCATAAGGCCTGCTTGCTTCCCTCGCGGGGATGTCGGGGGCTCTTTCAGTGTAAATAGTATCCCCACCTTCTGGAAATTCTGTGCTAGAAATTTCCTCTTTTCTGTCACTCTCTTTTGTTTCTCCCTTCCTCCTTTGCTTTCTGTCATCTCTTCCTATCATTTTCTGCTGGCTGGTCCATTCACTGTGTGTGTTCAATAAAGTTTTACATACTTTTTCTAAGGACTGGTAATTGGGTACATGTATTAGGTGCATTTTTGGCTCCAGGGAGGTGAGATAGTTTAGGCCTGTTTTTATATGTTTCGGTGTCCTTAGATATCTATGCATAAATTTGTATTCAGGTATTTTTTTTAAATCCCCTGTACGATGAATTGGACGGAATGGTCAACGCCGGGGGCATGTCCTTAGATTATGTATGCGAATGTATTGATCATCATCATCATCATCATCATCAGTCCCGTAGTCTGGATGACCGTTGGGGCACCACTGAAGATTTTGCAACCAACTTCCTCAACTCCTCACGGTCCTCAGCTTTCCGCAGAATGATGTTCCATTCTCTGATATTGTCTTCCCATCTTTTTCTCTGTCTGCCTCTTCGTCTCCCTCCCTGAACTGTTCCCTGCAAGATAGTCTTGGCCAGTCCAGATGATCGTGTGACGTGCCCGTACCACCTCAGTTTGCGTCTTATCACTGAAGTCAGGAGGTCTTCATACGGCCCGATGGCGTTTTCGATTCGGGTTTTCACTTCCTTATTAGTTATACTTAATTTTCTTTTTTTTTGGGGGGGGGGGGGGGGCGGGGCGTTAAACAATGACAATGACAAGGCCTGCGTGCATCACGCTCGTATGCGTATATGCATGCGTTGTGTGTGCTTGCCCGGACAAAATGCAGTTATTATACACGGAACGTGAACATGCAAAGATAATTTAAAGGATAACCGGCAGTTTGTTGTTATAAATACATGAGTTCACATCACGTCTCAATGTCAATGATAAATAGGACAGCCATTCACTTCTGAAAGTGTTTAAGCTCCATGTCAGTTTTTACAGTATAATCTTCTATGTGGTATTTTGTGTATAAATTAAGTTAGCCACATTTGGAGGAGTTTTTTGCGAATTTGTATTTATAAATATGCACTTTTTTCTCTGAGCGATCATCAGATCAAATATTGGACCTGAGCACACACTCATTTCCACCAAATAACGTTATATTGTAGCTAATCTGATATTTGCACTCGGGATTGATATTGTTATTATTGTTTAAAACCCAGCCGACTGCGTAGAGCCATATCAGGGCTATAAACCGCTTCAAAACATACAAAACTTCAGCAGGAAAAAACAAGAAAACACAACTAAACAACATATCAATGCATTCGCGCATCCGGCGTTGACCACTCCGTACGATTTATCGCACAGGGGATTTAAAAAAACATTCCTAAGGGACACCAAAACATATCTAAAAACGGGCATAAATTACCTGAAATTGATTCCGCACATCTCATCTCCCTAGAGCCAAAAATGCACTTAATCCATGTACCCAGTTATCAATCCTAAGAAAAAGTACGTAAGACTTTGTCGAACACTTACAGGTGAATGGACCAGCAAGGCAGAGAGAACGATAGGAAGAAATGACAAAGTAAAGGAGGAAGAACGAAGCAAAGAGAGCGACAGAAAAAAAGAAATTTCTAGCACAGAATTTCCAGAAGGTGGGGATACTATTTACACTCAAAGACCCACGGCATCCCCACGGAGGCTGCACTCGAGATGAATTTTGACAAAAAGGAGAAAAAAAAATTTTCAAAAACAGAATGGCAGATTACTCTGAACTCCCAGATATTATAGTCATGATACAGGAAAAAACAGTCATCCTATACATTCTTGCCATGGTGCTAACATTATGCGTCAAGTGGAAATCACAAAGACGGGATTTTAAAGAAAAGTGTTAATATCTATCTATCTATCTATCTATCTATCTATCTATCTATCTACCTATCTATCTATCTATCTATCTATCTTTCTTTCTATCTATCTATCTATCTATCTATCTGTCTGTCTGTCTATCTATCTAATCTATCTATCTATCTAAATATCTATCTACCTATCTATCTATCTATCTATCTATCTACCTATCTATCTATCTATCTATCTTTCTATCTATCTATCTATCTGTCTGTCTGTCTATCTATCTAATCTATTATCTATCTATCTCTCCATCTAATCTATCTATCTATCTATCTGCCTATCTATCTACCTATCTGTCTGTCTATCTGTGTATCTATGTATCTATCTATGTATCTATGTATCTATCTATGTATCTATATCTATATATATATACATATATATACATATTATATACATGAGTGTGTGTGTGTGTGTATGTGTGTGTGTGTGTGTGTGTGTGTGTGTGTGTGTGTGTGTGTGTGTGTGTGTGTGTGTGTGTGTGTGTGTAAAGTTGTGTGGTTGTACGACAGGCTACGTGTGGGTGTTTGTGTGGAGAGAATGGAGTTGAATGTGTCCGCCTGTCTTTAGTGTGTATAGGTACATATGTGCATCATCATCATCATCATCAAGTGCCTTGCCACATGGCGTTGGCGATAATGTCCATCCATCTGTTTCTATCCCTTGTTGCTGCAAGCACATCTTCCACCCTCTCTGTCTTCAGCCACTCTGCAAGTCCGTCCAATATTTTTCCCTAGGTCTACCTGGTGATCTCTTTCCCTCCAGCTTTCCTGTTGTAACCAGATGCTCTAATTCCCCTTTTCTCATAAAATGCCTATAAATGATGCCTGTCTTTTCCTAATCTTCCTTATGAAAGATCTTGTGTCTGCCTCCATCAAGATTTTCTCGTTTGTTTTCTTTGCTGTCCATGGAACTCTCAACATTCTTCTTAGAAACCACATCTTGGCTGCCTCAATCTTGTTCTGGCTTTGCTTGTTGACTGTCCACGCCTCACAACCGTATAACATTATCGTTTCTATGTAACATCCAAGAACTCTCTTCTTGATGTTAACTGATAGGCATTTGTTGGTAAGAATGCTTTTCATCTTCTTGAGTGCAGTTTTGGCTTGGCCGATTCTGCTGGCTATTTCTGGTGTGCATCTGCCGTCTGGGAAATGACCGTTCCCAGATTTTTAAACTTATCAACCTGTCTCAAGGTTGTGCCGTTTGCTGTTATTTTGCATGAGGGGATTTCATGTTTTTTACTGATCACCATGACTTCAGTCTCCTTGTTGTTTAGTTCCAACCCCTTGCCTTTGCTTTCTATTTCTAGTATATTCACAAGGTTTTGTAGGTCCCTTTCGTTTTCTATAATTAGCACGGTGTCATCTGCGTATCGAATGTCATTTATCATTTTTCCTCCAATCTTTAATCCAGGGTATTCCTCTAGGTTTCTCATGATGTTTTCACTGTAAAGTGAAAACAGATCTGGTGACAAAACACAACCTTGTCTGACTTCTCTTTTGATATTTTGGAAAGAGCTTACATCGTTTTCTATTCTCATTGCAGCTGTTTGTTCCCAATACATATTTCTGATGATTTGTAGATCTTTGCCATCAATATTGAGTCTTTCTAATTGGCTGACCAATTGTTCATGTCTTACCCTATCGAAAGCCATGGTATAAATATAAATCCCTATTCAACTCGATTGACCTCTCTATGATAGTTCTTAGGATGTATATGGCATTAATAGTTCCTTTCCCTTCCACAAATCCATACTGTTCTGCTGCTATTTCTCTTTTCATTCTAGTCCTTGCCTCATCATGATTATTTTTAATAGGATCTTTGTTACATGACTCATCAAGCTGATTGTGCGATGGAGTTCGTATTCTATAGCCCCTGTTTTCTTTGAAAGTGCAATGAAAATGATTTTGACATATCTTTGGAGATTTTTCCTGTGACATAAATCCCATTTAGGAGGACTATTATTTTTTCAATACCAAATTCCTCCAGGGCTTCAATTATCTCTATAGTAATGTTGTCTGGTCCTGGGACTTTTCCTGGTTTCATCTTTTTCAGTGCTGCTCTAACTTCATCTTTCATTATGGGTGGTCCTTCAACATTCTTTTCTTATAATGTGTTCTTCGATTCTGTCATCTTCAAAAAGGTCTTTAATGTACTCTCCCCATCTATCTAATATTTTGTCGTTTTCTGTGATAAGCGTACCATCTTTCGATTTTAAGCAACCAGTTGATGTGCATGTATTTTTCCTGTGGACAATTTCTTCAGTTCTTCTGTACATACCCTGAGGATCCGCTTTGTGTCGGTCTTCTATTTCTTTGCATTTTGTTTTCAGCCAAGCTTCCTTAGCTTCATTGCACCTATTCATGATTTCTTTGTTTATCTTCCTGTATATCTCCTCCTTTCTCTTTGCCTTCCTCCGTTCCTCCATCAAGCCTAGAATTTCTTTTGTCATCCAGTTCTTTTTTGCTTTTCTATCTACTACAGGGATTTCTTCACAAGCTTCATTTATCGAATTTCTCAACTTTGTCCATTGTTCTTCACTGTCACCAACGTCTTCCAGAGCACTGAATTTGTTTTGAACATGTACGTTAATTTTTTACGTATCCTTTCATCTGTCTTTAAGAGTCCAAGGTTTAGTTTGATGTTGCTTTTGGTTTATTGCCTTTTCTTTAATTTCAGCCTAAACCTTCCCACTACAGGATTGTGGTCACTGTTGCAGTCTGCGCCTGGTAGTGTTTTTGCTGTCAGTAAAGAATTTATAAGTCTTTTATTGATTAGGATGTAGTTAACCTGATTTTTGGTATTATCTCCTGGACTCATCCAAGTCCATTTTCTTCCATTAGGTTGCTCAAACCAAGTGTTTCCTA
>JAPXFY010000024.1:25941916-25949416 GCA_030674185.1 Monoplex corrugatus
CCCTCTTCCCCCCCCCTCAAAAAAAAGGGGGGGGGAGGGGATTACAGGAATAATTCGATATCTCTTTTTCTGTTGTTATTTTGTTGTTGTTGTTGTTGTTGTTGTTGTTGTTGTTGTTGTTGTTGTTGTTGTTGTTTTGGGGGGGGGAGTTACTCTTTGTGGGGGGGTTTTCCCCCCGAACGGTTTTAAATGACATCGTAGTATGAGTGGGACACGACGTCATCATCATTATCATCATCATCATCGTCATCATCATCATCATCATCATCATGTGCCCTGCCGCATGGCATTGGCGATCATGGCCCTCCATACGAATCTATCCATTGTCTCTGCAAAGGATAGCTCCCGGCCTCTCTGTCCTCAGCCACCCTGCAGCTTTCCTGTTGTTGTGAACAGGTACTCTAGTTTTTCTTTCCTCGTGAAATGTCCTAGAAATGGTGCTTGTCTTTTCCTAATCTTCTTTATGAATGCAGATTAGGAGGGGAAAAAAGACCAGCGACGTATCGTTGCCAATGAGCTGGAACTTCGTAATACTCGGCATCTTTGCAAAGGGACCCAGTGAACCATGGTTCTGTTTCAAAGAATCAAATGAATTACTTGTCTTCACCTATTTTCTCAAGCGCTTCCATGCCTGATATTAATTCAGATTGGGGATGTTTGGTTCGGTGGTACGTGGGAGGGCGGTAGTGGTGGTGTCCTTACCCTGGATGTCTATCTACACGATCTGACCCTGCGACTGAGCTCGTTGTTCTCTTGTCTTGTGTTATCGTCCCAGCGTGTTCACGATCAGGGACTTGTTGTCAGGCAGTGTCCGTAATTCGTTGGATCAGAACAGGCACAGGTGGGCTGCACAGAAGTAACCTCGCAGCTGTTCATTGCCCCCTTTGGTAGCTGGTCTCATGGCGGTTTGACATCTCTGGTCCAGTGAGTTTCCTGCCCTTTGGACTTGGACCGAATGAATTTGGTGAGTTGGTGGAACAGCTGCATTAAGGGCGGGGCTCAACGCCGTTGAGGGCAGCGTAGAAACTGAGATAGGAGCATGGACAAAGACAGTGTAGAAACTGAGATAGGAGCATGGACAAAGACAGGGTAGAAAATGAGATAGAGCATGGAGAAAGACAGTGTAGAAACTGAGATAGGAGCATAGACAAAGACAGCGCAGAAACTGAGATAGAGCATGGAGAAAGACAGCGCAGAAACTGAGATAGGAGCATGGAGAAAGACAGCGCAGAAACTGAGATAGGAGCATGGAGAAAGACAGCGTAGAAAAAGAGATAGGAGCATGGACAAAGACAGCGTAGAAACTGAGATAGGAGCATGGACAAAGACAGCGTAGAAACTGAGATAGGAGCATGGACAAAGACAGCGTAGAAACTGAGATAGGAGCATGGACAAAGACAGCGTAGAAACTGAGATAAGAGCATGGACAAAGACAGCGTAGAAACTGAGATAGGAGCATGGACAAGAAGCGTAGAACTGAGATAGGAGCATGGACAAAGACAGCGTAGAAACTGAGATAGGAGCATGGACAAAGACAGCGTAGAAACTGAGATAGGAGCATGGACAAAGACAGCGTAGAAACTGAGATAGGAGCATGGACAAAGACAGCGTAGAAACTGAGATAGGAGCATGGACAAAGACAGCGTAGAAACTGAGATAGGAGCATGGACAAAGACAGCGTAGAAACTGAGATAGGAGCATGGACAAAGACAGGGTAGAAACTGAGATAGGAGCATGGACAAAGACAGCGTAGAAACTGAGATAGGAGCATGGACAAAGACAGCGTAGAAACTGAGATAGGAGCATGGACAAAGACAGCGTAGAAACTGAGAAGGAGCATGGACAAAGACAGCGTAGAAACTGAAGGAGCATGGACAAAGACAGCGTAGAAACTGAGTAGGAGCATGGACAAAGACAGCGTAGAAACTGAGAGGAGCATGGACAAAGACGGTAGAAACTGAGGTAGGAGCATGGACAAAGACGGCGTAGAAACTAGATAGGAGCATAAAGGAGCAATGGAGCATCAAAAAGATAAAAGAAGTACATCAATTAAACAGGCAACAAAACGACTGCTGACTGGGAGGTTGACGGCTCGAATCCCCATCAGTCCCTTCAAAAATATATCATTGTGGGATTTTTCGGCTCTAACCGGCTCCTACCCAGAGTTGGGCGTGCTATGGGCTCATTGGGAAAACTGGAACCACACAATCGAGTCTCATCCACTTCATGGATGTGTCATTGAGGGTGTCGTTCAAATTTTCTGGCCAGCACCGCGAGGCGTCTGTATCCCTCGGGCCTGGTTGATGCCAGGATACGTTATGATAGTAAGCGTAGAGTATAGCCCTGTCACGTACTCTCAATCCTAGATGGAACATCCATAGCATCATGGTTGTCATCCTCATCGTCTTCGCCATCATCATCGCATTGTAAAAAATTGTCCAAGCTTCTGTGGCCATTAAGGTGACGTAGACAATGGGACGAAAAAAAAAAAAGAAAAAGTGACCACAAAGGTAACCTCCCTGAGTGCGATGATCCTTATAAAAAAAAATGAAAAACGGCAACATGTTGTGTCTAACAAAACAACAATATTTATGTATCAGAACCAACTACACATACAGATGTTGAAAAGGAATTTGCAGGTATACAACAATCCCTTTCGTGACATAATACGCGGAGGTGAAGTAAAAGGCTTACTTCCCTTGTAGTTCATGTCTCTTCGCATCGTTTTTACCTACAGTGTACCATATCAACAAATAAGTCGGCTCTCTCTCTCTGGACATGAGGTGTTACCAGTTCCTTACGGCTAGCGTCAGGTCTCTTGTTTACCCTGGGAATTGTAGACGCTTGCTCTTCTGCGAGGGAGGTACCTTTTCCGTTCTAATTGAAAGGGGGTGAAGTTGGGTTAGGGCGAATCGAATGATGAAGTTTCGTGCTCAAATGAGAGTCAACGAATTCAGTGAACAAAGCACAAGGAGGGAAAGGATGTGAGAATGTTGACATCACGCCATGATTTACACACCGTTGTTTGACTGACAAGTCTAATTGCGGGTGGAAGTTAAAAGTCACAGTGAGACGATTTGTTTGTACATGGTAATTCAAGTGTGTACATGTTCAGCAGTGTTGATACCACCGCAAGCACCCATTGTCGTCGGGGCGCTATAGTTTTCTTCCCATATGTGTGTAGATACGAGTTGAGTACGGAGTTGGTTCAACAGGGATTCGTTGAAGTTGGTACGATTCAATATGCGCTGCATCGAAATCTGCCAGTTATCATGTTAATATTGTTTTAGTTTGAAATGATTTAAGCTGATACCACCAGAATGACTTAGTCTTAAAAATGGACACCCAACTGGCCAGAAGGTATGCTCCAGGCGGGGATTGAACTGGAAACGTCAGAAACTGATACCACCAGAATGATTGGAGTCTTAAAATGGACAGTCAACTGTCCAGATGTTATACTCCAGACGAAAGTTGAACTGGAAAGGTCAGAAGCTGATACCACCAGAAAGATTGGAGTCTTGAAATGGACAGCCAACTGGCCAGATGTTATGCTCCAGGCGGGAATGGAACTGGAAATGTCAGAACTGGTTGTCCATGGTTCTACATGTATATCAGAACCAACTAGCCTGCACTAAGTGCATGAAAAAAGAAAAAAATCTCCGGTCCGCTCTGCGATGTTGCCTGTTTATTCCACTATGAAAGATTGTCCTAGACTCCGAGGGTTTCTAATATTCGATTCCTACTTTTTGATCGATTGTTTGAATATTTCTTACCCAGACTTCACTTTGCAGCCTATTAACTTGTTTGATGTGATGTAGAATTGCCGTATATTTAAAGAAGTCACCTCAACCCAATTTCATTTAAAGCCGTGGTGCGGATTTTTAAAGCCACGGTGCAGATTTGAAGACGAAATTTATTATCAACTGTTTCAGTTATGTCGGGATTGATAGTGTGACTGGGGCTGTATTTTATGTTTCTTTTTGTACTGTACACTGCTGTCATCTAGGCTCGAGGAGTACACACAGTAATGGTACGAGATTCTGAGCAACATCTTCAAGAAAAATATGACGCATGACCGTGTGGTTTCAGGCTTTCCAGTTAAATCCAGAACACGCACAAACCTGGGTTGGATCTGGCAGGAGCTGAGAATCACTCAATGATTTCGACTGAAGGGATTTGAAATCACAACCCTCCAGTCATCACTCTGTTGAGATAATCCCTGCTTTAATCCCTACACCACCGTGACTTGAGAATGCAGTAAATTTAGTTACTTTTGATTTTCTTTTTTACTAAAAAAAAATTTTTTAAAAACCTGACCAGACCATAAGTGTGCAATTCATGGCCTACAGAATACATCAGTATCTTATTTGATAATTGTTATTCATTTTTTTTTATCCCAGACACTGTTCAGTAAGCACGTCGTTTGACGTTCTTCGTAAGTGGATTTGTCTGCTTGTTATTCCAGATCTGTTTGCATTTGAACTGAATCTGGGACATGGATTAAATGAATCAAAAACTCGACATAGCGTGTCTTGTTACACAAATATGAACAAAAGTTGTTTGGGGCATCATCACCTTACTTTTCGCTTCTCTGTTTACCTAAAAATATGTTTAATTTAAGCTTTTAAAAAAATAGAAAATGGATAAAACCACATTTTTATGTACATGTACTTTGATAATATTCTCTTGACTGCTGAAGGCAACTCTTGGACACCAATAGGCACGTAATGAAAAGAGAAACTGATAAAATTATAGTTGATAACTTTTCTTCTTAAGTGTATACGGAAAGTCAGTTCCTTGAATTTTTAACACTCTTTGTTTTATATTGTGTAATTACATGGTAGAACCAAGGTAGGACAGCACAAGGTCCTCAGAGGAGAAACCTCCGTCAAACAAGTGTTTCGGCCCTTAACTCCTGACAATCTAGGGAGACCGGGCCGTAACCTGTTCATGGCTCCTGGATGTCCTTCTGCTGTCGTCATTTTCTTTTCTTTTTTTTTATGTAAAAATTTTTCCTCCACCTGGAATAGAACCTTCGCATCCAACGTGGTCAGGTGTCTGAAGGCCAAGTCGCCTTTGCAACGGATGTCTTAACCAGTTTTGTACTGAACACTGGCAACATATGGGGGAATTTTCAGAATGATGAAGTCACTTTTGTTCCTCCTGGACGAGATCCAGCTGGAACTCTTTTCAGCTGATTCTGCCATTGCCTTTAGGCTGTGATCCTCTCTGTCTCTCCCAGAAACCTGGAGCTGTTTCACGAGGTCATAGGCTGGATGTACCTATCAGTCCCCTTGTTCCAACCTCTGTGGTGAGGACTTTGTCATGAAAGCCAGTTGTCCTCAAGTTGCTGGCTAGATTGGCATGCTTTTTAGTTTTGTAGATATGGACTTCCTCCATCTACTTTCGTATGATACAGTGAGCTCGGTCAGAATCATTTGTTTTGATAAATGGGAATGAAGAACTACGCCCGGTCTCATGACACTCTTGCTGAGATTTCTGGGTGGGGTTTTTTTTTTCCATTGTGGAAGATCTGCTGTGCACTCCCAATCGTCTGCTCCATTCAGCAGACCTCGCTTCCATGCTCCAGATGTCACATCATTTCCAGGCCACAGTTTGCTGCCTATTGCCGTGTAGATTGTTGTTGGAGCTTCTGGTGGCATGTATTTTGTCCTGGCAGTACAAATCGCTTGTGTGATTCCTTGAAGCACTTGATTGTGCCTCCGTGTATACCTTCCTTGGGTTAGCGCTACGTTGAGTTAGCTCAGGACATGTTCCACTGTTTGTTTGCCCTGACAGAGCGGTCACACTGGGTTATCTGATTTCCCCCATTTCACCAGATTAGCAATCGAGGGCAGGAGTTCATACATGTACACAGATCTGAAGATGAAATTGATACTGAGAGGGGTCATATGCCACATGTCACTCTGACTTAAGCTTGTTTGGAGTGCACTTTCACAAGTCGTCCACTGCCCCTGTTGGCCTTGCTGGACTGCCTTCTGAAGTCTTGTGGCATCCTCTTCTTTCTTCATCTCTTGTATTATCATGTCTCTTTTTGCCTTCTGTTGGCCTTTGACAGCTATTCCATTTTTGTTGATCTCAGTCCCTATTGGTCTGCGTGTGCCCTGTTATTTCTCAGATTATGAAGCTTTCCTTAGCACACCTCCAGTACCTCCTGGACTTTCCATTTTCTACTGGTACTCAGCTTGGGCTGGATTGATCTTACAATCTTATCTCCCGAGTCTTCAAGTATGGTAAGAAGCTGACTTTTCTCGCTTGTGTTCCTCAACGGCGGATTTTAGAGATAGTTTCAGTTTTACCTGGCAAAAAGAGAGCGCGACGTCGGTGAGACTCGGAAGGACACCAAGCCATTTCCTTGTGTATCTGCTGATTTAGGCCTTCATTGGTTCCACCGTGCTTGTGCAGATATCGTACTCAACCATAACAACAGAGGCTAGAGGGGCTTTGGAATTAGCATGAACTACAGGAACCATGCTTTATATTGACCAAGAAGGCCACAGTGTTCTGTTACCTGCAAACTGTCTTCTGCGATTTGCTTGGTTTCCTAACCTCTTTGTGTATCTTTCAGGAAGTCATCATACCACTTCCAAGGCTTTTTGGCTGGTTTTTCTGTTTTTGTTGCTCTGCTTTTGTTGGAATGGACTGACTGGCGACAGTAAACGTCACTGTTTGGTCTTCTTTACCTTTCCTCAGTGAGAGGCCCCGTGACTTTTTCGGTTTGAAATTCATCTTAGATGAGGCGGCAACATCGTCTGATTGCCTCAGGATCTTGTGTTTCCTTTTCCTTTGTGGAAAACATTGTTGTGTCGTCCATACAGGCTTTTTACGGGGGGGGGTGGGTGGGAGGACAGGGGTATTTTTTGTTTTATACTGTGTAATAACATACACATTATCTTGAATATCATGTCAGTCACTGTGACCTTGAAGAAACTCCAGCTGTACATGTACTTAACTTGACGTTCAGTGAGGACAGTGATAGACTGTTACAACAATGAAAAGAGAATTCAAATGTTATCAGAGATTCTGAGAAAATGCTGTTCGCACACCTTCCTCGAAAAATACTGATTTTAGGCACTTTTTTTTGTTTGTTTGTTTGTTGTTTGTTTGTTTGTTTGTTTGTGTGACTTTGACCCTGGCGCATTACCTTCCAGACTCACCCTTTCGCGACTCTTTAACATTTCCATCCCTTTGACCAAACTTTGCTAAAGATCCACACACACACACACACACAGAGTGATGGAAATCATGTCCACACATTTTATTACACACGGATAGACACATGTACACGTATACACACAGACATACATCTCTCTCCGACCTTTATGAAATAATTTTCCCTTTAAAATAAAACGGGGGGGGGGGGGGGAGAGACGAGGATTAAACAAGATGGTCGAATCATTCTGACAATCTCCATTTTACTCACACACATAACATAAGAAGGTAAAGAGAGTTCCATGGACAGCAAAGAAAACAAACGCG
>JAPXFY010000024.1:25951916-26064416 GCA_030674185.1 Monoplex corrugatus
GGAACGAAAAAAAAGTGAGCACAAAGGTAATCTCCCTGAGAGCAATGATCCTAAAAAAAATATGTTTTTAAAAATCCAGACCTCTACAGATATACGTGGCGTAGGTCAACTCCCTTACAGCAAAGTAAGCGGGACTTTTTGATTGCTTCAAATTATTTGATCACTTACCTAGATGATCCGGACAGAAAGAAGTGATATGGACCCTATCATTCAGTGATGAAATCGAAATCTAGTTTGACATTTGAACACAAAACGTCTTGGAAACTCAATTTTTTCTATTAAGAGATAAAAGAAGATGAATAATCTAAGCCAATGAGATAACCCGGTCTATATTTGAATGAGGTGCATTTCTTCCATATGCAAGAGAATGAATTTATACATGCAATTTACAGTTTCAAATTATGTATTCTTGAGTTTATGCAAGAGAATGAATATATGCAATTTGTAGTTTCACATTATGTATTCTTGTGTTTCAGATTATGTATGCAGGTGGGATTCGAAACTATTGTTGTACGCCTCGAGTAAGTGGAAAGAGAAAAAATGAAAGAAGATGAGAGTTTTAGAGAGAGAAATTGAAACAACGGAAAGGACAACAAAGTATGAAAAAGATCATATTAGAACAGACGGGAGATAACTTCAGAATAATAACAGAAACAGAAAAAGACGGGAGATGACTCCAGAATAATAACAATAACAGCAATGACGGGAGATGACTTCAGAGTGAATAACAGAATCACAAATGACGGGGGATGACTTCAGAATGATAACAGGAACAGAAATGACAGGAGATGACTTCAGAATGATAACAGAAACAGAAATGACAGGAGATGACTTCAGAATGATAACAGAAACAGAAATGACAGGAGATGACTTCAGAATGATAACAGAAACAGAAATGACAAGAGATGACTTCAGAGTAATAACAGAATCACAAATGACGGAAGATGACTTCAGAATGATAACAGAAACAGAAATGACAGGAGATAACTTCAGAATGATAACAGAAACAGAAATGACAGGAGATAACTTCAGAATGATAACAGAAACAGAAATGACAGGAGATGACTTCAGAATGATAACAGAAACAGAAATGACAGGAGATGACTTCAGAATGATAACAGAAACAGAAATGACAGGAGATAACTTCAGAATAATAACAGAAACAGAAATGACGGGAGATAACTTCAGAATGATAACAGAAACAGAAATGACAGGATATGACTTCAGAATGATAACAGAAACAGAAATGACAGGATATGACTTCAGAATGATAACAGAAACAGAAATGACAGGAGATGACTTCAGAATGATAACAGAACAGAAATGACAGATATGACTTCAAAATGATAACAAAAACAGAAATGACAGGAGATGACCGAATATAACAGAAAAGCAATGAACGGGAAGAAATTCAGAAAATGACAGAACAAGAAATGACGGAGAAACTTCAAAAAAAAAATAAAAACAACCCAAATAACAGGATAGACTTCAGTAATAAGCAGAAACAGAATGACAGATATTGACTTCAGAATTAATAACAGAAACAGAAATGACAGGAGATGATCAGAATGATAACGAAACAAATGCAGAGATGATTCAGAATATACCAGGACATGAAATGAACAGGATATTGACTTCAGATGATAACAGAAGACAGAAATAAACAGGGAGATGACTTCAGAATAATACAGAGAACAGAAATGAAGGAGATGACTTCAGAATGATACAGGAACAGAAATGACAGGATATGACTTCAGATGATAACAGAAACAGAAATGATGGAGAAATTTCAAATAATAACAGAAACAGAAATGACAGGTTGACTTCAGAATGATAACAGAAACAGAAATGACGATATGACTTCAGAATAATAACGAGAAACAGAAATGACAGGAGATGACTTCAGAATAATAAAAGGAACAGAAATGACAGGATATGACTTCAGAATGATAACAGAAACAGAAATGACGGGAGATGACTTCAGAATGATAACAGAAACAGAAATGACAGGATATGACTTCAGAATGATAACAGAAACAGAAATGACAGGAGATGACTTCAGAATGATAACAGAAACAGAAATGACAGGAGATGACTTCAGAATAATAACAGAATCATAAAAAAATGGAGATAACTTCAGAATAATAACAGAATCAAAAAGACGGGAGATAACTTCAGAATAATAACAGAACATAAAGACGGGAGATAACTTCAGAATAATAACAGAATCATAAATGGCGGGAGATAACTTCAGAATAATAACAGAATCATAAATGGCGGGAGATAACTTCAGAATAATAACAGAAACAGAAATGAAAGGAGGGCTCGCGTTCTAAAGCAAAACGGATTGCACAGTATCAGAAAAAGAGAAGTATTTTTGTAGCCTTGAAAAAAGACTTTACGACAGTCAATATATTTTCAAGCGAGAGAGGCGGCGCGTGGATTTCGAATTTGGTAAGAAAATGAAGTTGAATGTATTTGTTTCAAACAAGAATGGCGTAATTTTTTTTCTGATTTTGTAATAAGACATTAAATAAAGTTGAATATTTCAGAAAGACAAGAAAGGGGGAAAAAGCTTTAATCCAGACAGAGGATGAAGAAGGGGGATATTTTTATAACACTAAAGAGTTACCACAGCTTTGTAGTGAATGAACCAGATAACCTATTACGTAGCTTATAACTGATTTTGCACTCAGCAATGAAGGTTGTGAAAGTCCAGGTACGACTGGATTTAGAACACAATGTAAGAAATGCTTCTGGGGTAAACTGTGTATATTCTTTGACAGAACATTAAACGAGGCATTAATGAGTTTGTTGTTGTTGTTTTTGTTTGTTTGTTTGTTTTTCCTGACGCCAAGAGAAGGGATAATAATACGATTTCTTAAAAAGAGACAAGCTAGAAGAAGATATAATACTTTTTTTCAGTCGTTTATTACATTTCATTTTTTTAATTATTGTATATATATATACAGTATATAATACATACATACATACATACATACATACATACATACATACATACATACAAACAACAGACAGACATACATACATATGTATATAAATTGTATGTGTGTGACAGTGCTGCGTGCGTGCTGTTTGTGTGTGTGTGTGTGTGTGTGTGTGTGTGTGTTTGTGTGTGTGTGGTGTGTGTGTGTGTGTGGTGTGTTGTGTGTGTGTGTTTGTGTGTGTGTGTGTGTGTGTCCGCACTTCTGCGCTGTATCAGTGGCGTCGACCTAGCAACACTCAGTACGGTTCCACAACAAACCACCCATCATAAGTTTGTTCAGTCAAAGTCCTACCAGTACCAGGAAGCCCTCGGGAGCCAGAGATGTCGAGCCGGTATAAGACCACTAGCCAGAGATGACCCTGCACTGCGCTGGGTCACTTTTGTGAAGATCAACAGTGCTTGATCTGATCCAGTTTACTAAGAACTGATTGAATTTTTTTTTTTTGAATTTTCTGAAGATAAATACAGTGACACAATACAAGTGTTCTATCAATGTTCCTTGTCTGCTTACAAGCCATCTAGAACGACAGTAATCACTCAGACCTGCTGAGAGGCCCTTCAGTAAAGTGGACACTTCCACCACTGCCTCCAACGACAGCCCTCATCAACACTGATACCAAAGACCCAGCCTCAAATCATTCAAGCATGGAAGCGGTAATGGAAACCGAAACTAAGATCACCAACACGTCAGAGTACGATGGACCACAGAATCTGGAATAATTTTCACCATGCTCTAAAGATTGCCAATTTCGTGATAACGAGGATGATGATCATGATGCTATGGAGTTCCATCTAGGACTGAGATTGTATGACAGGGCTGTACTCTACTTTTTCACGATGCTCTAATGATTGCTGATTTCGTGATAATGAGGATAATAATCATGATGCTATGGAGTTCCATCTAGGACTGAGATTTCATGATGGGGCTGTACCCTACTCTTAATGTCATATTCTGGCGTTAACCAGGCCAGAGAGATACAGACAACTGCAGTGTTGGTCTGGAAATTTGAGTAAACTCAGTAACCCATCCTAAACCTTTTGACTCCCGTACCCTAGTCACCAACTGCAAAAACTTAACCCTTTGACTTCCTCACCCTATCCACCAGCTTCCTGCATGAAGCTGGTGGATAGGGTGAGGGAGTCAAAGGTTAAATTTTAGCTTTGCTAGCATGGTTGCCAATGCAGGATGCTGTGGACAGGGTGCAAGAGTCAAAGGGTTAAGTTTGATGAGATTCGACTGTGTGGTCTCAGTATTTGCGATGAGCCCTTAGCATGCTCAACTCTGTTACGAGCCAGTAAGGACCGACAAATCTCACAATAATTTGTTTAGACCAGTGGGGATACCAACCCACGTTCTCCCGATCAGTAGTCCGTTGCATAGCCCACTTCGCCAGGGTTACGTCATCTCTCATCTCTCTCCCTCGCCGGGATCGGCGATAGGAGCCACCCTCGACGTCACAAGTTTTCTCCAGGTAACACGCTTAAGACATCTGCGGGCGACATCCTGGGTCTCCAGACTACAGACTTCAGCGATGTTGCTGAAATAGGTGTGCGGTCGTCCCTTTCTTCTCCTCGTCAACTTTTCTCTGCAGGACCGTTGATATCAAATCTGTTTTGGTGTTTCTGATCGTATGGCCTATGTATTTCAGTTTTCTATTGTTGACCTCTATCAACAGCCGGCGCCTGACATTCAGTTCCTGTAACACACTATGTTTGTTCTTCTGTCTGTCCATTTGACTCCAAGAAGTCGTCTATAGAGCCACATTTCTGCTGCATTGACTTTATTTTCTTCGTCTTTTCTTAGTATCCAGGCTTCGCAACCATATACAAAGACAGGCCAAACCAAAATGTTCAGGATTCTTAGTTTTAAACCTTTGGGAAGCCCTCTGTCTTTCCATACGTTGTTTACCCGGATCTTTTTTTTTTTTTTTTAATTGTTTTGTTTTGTTTTGTATTGTTTTGTTTTGTTTTTTTTTGTTTTGTTTTGTTTTGTTTTGTTTTGCCATGCCAATCTTGTTTTCACATCTTTGGTGCAGGAGCCGTCATTTGATTTTACAGATCCTAGATACTTGAAATGTTGGACATTTTCCAAGTCCGTTTTATTTATTTGAATATTTGGATTCAGATGACAAGAAGAGATAAAAGTTGACATTAATTGACATCCCTACTTTCACCATGATATCATAAATTTTGATATAAACAATTCATGTCTGGAATGTTTTCTGCTCCTAGACCAGTTGATATACATGTCATTTCATTTTCTTTTTACATTATTGTATCTTTTGTCTGATTACATTTGTTGCTGTTACTCTATTTCTGTGCTGACTCAGACCATATCGAAAATCATTAAGACTGAAATATTATATAGCTGTCTATATAATATCAATAACGCAGCCCCCGATTACCTGTCAAGCCTACTTGAGATCTATGTTCCCTCACGTACCTTCCGCTCTGCCTCCGATCCTCTGACTTTTCGCTTTCCACGCACCAAGCTCAATACCTATGGTCCACGAGCCTTCTCTGTTTCTGGTCCGCTCTCCTGGAACAAACTTCCTCTCTCAGTCCGTCAGCAACCTACTTTTGTCTCCTTCAAGTCCGCTCTCAAAACTCACCTTTTCTCCTCTGCATAAAATCCTGACCTCACTCATCCCTCCTCTGTAGCCTGTCTCCACTCGGAGGGGAATCACATTGTAATATATATTTGTATATAATATGCTCTCTATAATTTTCCATTGCTTTTATTCTTTTTCCCCATTTATAGCCATGTGTAAGTGTGTGTGTGCGTGTGTGTGCGCGCGTGCGTAAGTGTATGTTCAGCGCTTAGATTTGATTTTTATCGAGATTTTGCGCTATATAAATATTGTAATTATTATTATAATTATTATTATATATTCTTATCCTAAAGAATTTCCATACTGGGGGCATTTTACAGGCAGAAAAAAAATCCGCTGAAAATAAATACACAGTGTTCAAAACAGATAAACATGGTGTATTGTATGTTTGAAATGTGTTTAATGTATGCGTGTCTTATATCATCAGTATCTGTAATCATCGATTTAGTGTGTGTTTATGTTGTCAATCCATAATGAATAATGAATACAAAAGAGTTTTTGAAAGAAGCATAAAAAAAGAAATGGGTGGTTTAATAGCACATATCCACATGTAAGAAATTTTTCTTCATTTTATGGCACAATCCAACTCGAAGTTTAACGCTTTAAAAGTTTACCGGCTGTTCAGCGAAATCAGCAAAATTACACCTATTCACTCTATCTCTTCTTTGCGCAACGGCCTATTCAACAATTCGATTTGATATTTGATCTCTTCAAACTGTCCACACGTTATAAAAGTGACCATCCGGCAGTTTGTTGACGAACGGACTACAAATATGTTTGAGGGTGTCAGATTATTCAAGTATTAATTGAATACACATACATATGAACGACTGCTTATGTACACATGTTGGCCTATCACAGTGTATTTGATCAGTTGTTGGTTCATCAATCATTTGTATGTAATACTTTACTCTTCAATTAATGTCCCCCATGGTGATGCCGGGGGCTCTTTCAGTATAAAAAGTATCCCCACCTTCTGGAAATTCTGTTCTAGAAATTTCATCTTTTCTGTCACTCTCTTTGTTTCTGCTTTGTTCCTTTGCTTTCTGTTATTTCTTCCTGTCATTTAGGCCCGTTTTATATACTTTAATGTCCACAATTATATTTGATTTTGTATTTAGGTATGTTTTTTTCAATCCCATGTGCAATTAATTGGACGGAATGGTCAACGCCATGGGCATTTCCTTAGATTATATGCATGAATGCATTGGTATGTGTACTTAATTTTCTGTTCCTTTCCCCCTCTACCACCACCACCACCCTCCCACGTTGAAGTATTTTGTGTTTTGAAACAATTATAGCTCTAATATGGGTCTGTACAGTCGGCTGGACTTTAAACAACAAAAAATAACAATAACAATAACTTCAATTAATGGTGAAATAACCTGACTTAGATCCCATAGACATATTCGTAATCCACGCAGCAATAAAACGTCTAAATAAATATAACCTATGTATCTTCTACAATTTTGGCCCCGTTCTCCAAAACCTGCAGCCCCATTTCATAAGACCCTGCCAATGCACAGGGTTTCGCGCAGGATCGAGGATTCTGCCAGATAATCTCTGGCAGATTGGGTAGAGCACTGATGGAATTATCCGACCGTGATGAATTCCTTTTAAACAAACTTCAAACTGCACAGAACAAAGCGGGCTCTGTAGCTCAGTTGGTTTGAGCGTCGGATTCACATGCTAATGGTTGTGGGTTCGAATCCCGGGTGCGCTACATTAAATCTGGCCTTCTCACTGTCCCATCTTAGCATCATGTTGTTCTGGTGGTGTCAGTATAGGATTAGATAAGTCCCCCATTGCCCCCATTTTCCTGGGATGGTTATCCCCGTCGGCCATATCACCTGAGGTGGGTGCTGACGTAAAACTGAATCAAATCAATCAATCAAAGCACAGAACACCATGTATGAACTGAACTGCTTGATGGGGCTGCACTCAACGTTTATTGCCAACTTAGCCCAATAGATACAACTGCCTGTATCTCCAGCTACAGAGAATAAACAAGATCAGCCCACTTCTCTCAGTTGAGGCCGCAAATGAGCTGTGTGTGTCTTTCATTCTATACAGACTAGGCTACTGTAACCCAACTGAATTTTCAGATGATAAGCTATCCAAACTCCAACAAATCCAAAGCACTCTTGCAAAAACTACATTGACTGCCAGTCAAAGCTAGAATTAAATACGAAATTGTCACACTCTGCTTTCAGCTTCCGAGTTTGAATACCATGCCAGCATTATATTTCATAACTCCTGCCGCCCTATAAACTTTCCAAAGCTCTGAAGTCTCAAAGAGCTGTGTCTCTCTTAACCATATCTCGATTTTCTTTAATAACCTGTAAAAAGATCCCCCCCCCCCCCCCAACAAAATGGAACTCCCTTCTAGTGTCTTTAAAAGCAGTTCACTGCATGCTTTCAAACAGCACTTCAAAACTCATATCTCTTTCAGAAATTCGTAAATTAACGCTTGTGGCTCTTCTAGGTCCACAGTGATACCGCGGTTTGTGTATGCACCCCCCCCCCCCCCCCCCCGTATCATTATGTATATATATTATATATATTATATATATATATATTGTATATACATATACGAGTGTGTGTGTGTGTGTGTGTGTGTGTAGGCCTATGTATGTATGTATGTATGTATAATATGTTTGTGCGTGCTTTTGTGTAGCCTACATGCATTTTCATGTCTTTATCACTGATAAATTGAAAAGGAATATGTGTTGATTTTTTAAGGTTGTTTCTCTCCCTCTTGCCTTTTAAACTGTTTCGCACTCCAATCCTTTTGTTTGTTTATTTGATTGTTTGTATAGTGGGCAATTCATTAAACAGGAAAACAACAACAACATATTGGCTGGTTTCCTTCCTTTCGCTTACAACTAGGCCTAATGGACAACTTTGATCTCCCGTTCATATTTCCGGTCACATGATCAAATTGCATGCAACAATGGCTTCCCTTTGTGAATTTGGTGCAACTGGTTGGAAAGTTCGTTAAAATCAGGAAACTTACCTGTGCCAAACAATTATGGTAAGTACTGAAGACTGATCGACATTGGTAGATCTGTATTTGATGACTGTCGTTTCCCTTGTCTGGATGTTCCATGTTGAAAATCGCTGTGCAGACTTTGACTTTGCCGTCTGCTAAACAGTAAATGGGAGAACTAGCCGATAGTATCAATACTATGATAGTAGATAGGCCCCTAATATGTAGCCTAGGTCTTGGGCCTACATCTAATACCATATGAAATATATCAATGATTAAAGAAAAAGTTTGGGATTTTTGTTTTTATTTGTTTGTTGTTGTTCTTCTTCTTCCACTTTCTTACTTCAGTTTTTACTTATGTCGTAGTACTAGTAGGCCTAGTTGATTTGATGCACCTTCCTCGAGTTCCTGGCTGGTAAGATCCCCTGTTATTCTCTCCTCTTCTGGTTCAAGGCTACCCCATTTATTTTAAAATATTTCGATTATCAGGACGCACTGGCGCTTACGATATACTGATATTGGCCTGACCTTGGTCTTTTTTTTTTTTTAATTAAACCTGGCTTGGGCTTGAGTGGTGGTCTCTGTTACAGTGTTCTAAAGGCCTTTGGGATTAGACATAGACTGTAAACGGAGCACCAGTATACATAGCATATCAAGGCATATGGACCTGCTTATTCACAGTGCATGTAAAAGAACCTATAAAACAAAACCAGTATCTCTGCAAAATTTCATGCAAAACAATTATTTGTCTAAAGATATGTTATTATTTGCTCTAGTATAATAGAGTAAGCAAAGAAAAATTTACAAAACCATGCAGCAATATTAGCCAAACCAGAAAGTTAATTGTGATTGTTTATCAAAAGGAATAAGAAAACTCTGTATAGCTTATTCCTCATGCGCTTCCTCCAAAGACAGAATGTGCAGGAACAAACCACTTGCACAGTGTTGGAGAAATATAGTGTGCTTACATGCATCCAAGAAAATCAAAACTCTAGAAAAATAGATATTTATACAAAAAGGAAATGCCCTTTATTTTGCAGTGATTTTTTTTTCCCTAAGATAAAACATTCCAAGTTGTAACAGTGTTTCTCATTGTTATTTTGCAGGGATAAAGAGCTCTAGAAATCAACTTGTCTTCTCAAGTTCTGGAGGACTGTTGGGATGGAACAGCTGTCTCGAAAGATGGAGAAGTGCCACATCCTGGTAATGCTCTCCCTTTGTGGTCTGGCTGTAGGTCGGCATTGTGATTACCGCCATTACTGGGATGCTGGTGCAAGGGTGTGCCGGCCTTGTGCAAAGTGCCCTCTTAATGAAATCATCCGAAAACCATGTGGCAAACATAGTGATACTGTGTGCGGACCTTTTCGGGAGTTCAATTTCTTCAACCAGTTGGATGATCTAGATTCTTCATACACTTCTTATGAGTATGATTCATTTTTCAGTGAGAACTCCAGTGGAGTTGATAGTGCCAGAGACATTTCTGGCAAGACAGGCAGTCTGCAGAATGAACCAATCGTCCAGAAGGATGATGGAGAGTACTGGAAAAACCTTGCATTTGCTTTGATTGGGGTTGTGTGTGTTTTGATCTTTGTGGCAACCATAGTGGTGCTTATAGCCTGCCGGAAACTTCATGAAAATGCTGCCATCAAGCGATCTAATGAGGAGGACGGTAGGTTAAATTTAATAACATTTTGACATATTTATGTATTGTAATCATCCTTTATCGATTATCGTTCATATTCATGACTGTATTTTGGTATTTCTGGTTAGATTATGATAGAATACATTCATTTGTGTTTAACTTTGTCATGTGTGTATTCTGGTGTGTTTGTGTCTATTATAATTCTCTATTGTCAATTGCTTAATCATCTAGCATTTGTAAACTACTACAAGAAGCATGATAAATCATTCATTTGTGTGTATGTTTCAATTGTTATAGTCTTCAGTTGTTTTGGAGGCTGAAATTGCATATTTCCACCCTAAATTCATGACATGCAACCTATTACATTACACTGATTACACAAAACTATATCGTCATTGTATTTCAGGTTACAAAGTGTACAGAACATAATAATATTCTCGTCAAAGTGTTTTTAGTTTACAAAGTGTACTAACCATAATTAAATGCAAAAATGATGTGTTCTTATAAGCGTGTGAACAGTATTGAGTTTTAAAGTGTTGTTGATCATTATACACACTTGAAAAAGCTTGTTTCACAGCAACACATGGTGTCAGTCTGCTCATTTGGAAGCCAGAGAAAGCTGTCTGGACTATTAGTCTGAGTGGATTTTGAAAATGATAGTTTTTTACTGGCTTCCTTGCAAATTTCCTAATAATAGCAGGTCATCTGTCACCTGTCAGCGTCACAGAGTTTGGTGTTAGCCGTCGCAGTAGACATTACAAAAGCTGTTCTCCATTCGCACCGATCTTGACTTTTCAGACCGCTGGTGGTGGTGATGTTGTTCATATTGGAGGAGGATGGTCTGCCTTGGTGTCTTTTGGCCACAACTTTTCCTGTAGAGGTTGCATGGCTGATGTATATTTCCAGTCTGTTGGCTATTCATACGTTTGCCATATATAGGTGGCACAGTGCTTCAATTTTGATTTGCTGGTGTTTTTCAACAGTTCTCCAGGAATGTTGTTTAGTCCTGTTGATTTTCCAATGCATTCAATTGATTGATGTCTGCTACCACTTCGCTTAAGTCATTAAGAAATGCCAAAAATCAAGACGGGGAGTACTTTGTGGATTTGTTGCTGTTGATTTTCTTTCTGTATTGGAACAGGAGATTTTTGCACATTTTTACTCAAGCCACACTCTCCTGTCTCTTCTTAGTTTGGTTTGTCTCTTTTCAGTTTCTTGTATTTGGGTGCTTTTCTTGTTTTTCTGCCTAATTTTGCATTAGCAGTTTCTGTCGGATTCATTTCTTGTCTTCACACAGTTCATTTGGATATTTTGTATCCTTGATTGACCATTCTTTTAATAGGGCTGAAAAAAGAGTGACAATCTCAGTTTGGAAAGCAGTGATGATTTCTTGATCTTTGAATTGGTCTGTTTCAAATTTGAGTTATTGGTTTACCCTGTTTTGCTGGTATGCATTTAATCTTTGTTTTGCGGTCAGCAGTATGTGATCTGAATCACTATCCACAACTGGTCTTGTTTTTTAATTAAGCACTGTTGTTTTCTATGCTTTTGTCAGTCATTATGATTATTTAGAGGAGAAATGTCTAAATCCTTCATCCCATAATAATAATGATAATGATAATAATGAACATTTATGGTGCTTAATCTAAAAAAAAAGTACTCATAATAACAAAGATACAATATCAAGAAAAAATGCAGTTACCAACTTATGTATATTTTATTACTTTAAGTAACAAACACACACACACAAATACACCACACACACACACACACACACACACACACACACACACCACACACACACACACACACAGTGACACACACATGCACACACTCCACACACTCACACACACACACGTGCGCACGTGCACGTGCACACACAGCAGGGCGGCAGGAGAGGATAATAGAGGAATGTTTATCAAGATGTGAAAAAGTAGTTTTCAGAGAGGATTTAAAGTTAAACATTGACAGAGAATCAGAACTGCTGAGTGACGGCAGAAGTTTATTCAGTGAAGATGGGTCCTGGAAGGAGAATCAGTGTTACTGTTACACAGTGTTAGCCAATGGCCTTGGTTCAAAAGCGAGGGATGCAGAGGAGATGATTATCAGATGAGGAATGCAACTGTTGTGAAGGAATGTAGAGGCGAACATGATCAGCAGGATAGGAACGAGCTTACCATTTGGGGATTTAACGCACAGCAGAGGGAGTTTATAATGAATACCCTTTTTGATGGGGGGGAGAGGTGGGGGCGATACTGAAAAGAAGCAAGGAGTGATGTAAGTTTAAAGCATCTGAAGACTAGTACAGCAGCATTGTTGACTTTCGGAACTCGGACGATAAGATTCTCTGGACAACCACGAAGGTGACAGTTGCAGTAATTCTGTCTTGAAAGAACAGAAACAGAAGCGAGTTTTCAGTGGCATCCTCAGTGAGGAGATTGTGAAACAAGTTAACGTACCAACTGGATGTGAATATGATATTCCATGGCACTGAGAGAATTTCACTTCATGCCTTAAGGAACACAGCTATACTGTGATATTTTAACAGCAAATAATGCGATACCAATATTCAAAATGGTTCTAAGACAAATTAGGAATAAATGTTCCATAGAACAGGATCTGTATGAAAGTTCAATGAAATAGAAGAAATTAGGTTAAAATGGTTTCTGTATTGTATATATACTGTGGTAGGGAGCAGTGTCATTCTAAAAGAAATGGGACATGTGAATTACTTTTTCTGTGTCATCTGTTTTGAAAAAAAAAAAAAACAAAGGACAATATCGATTGTATATTTTGGAAATTTTTACGTGTGAAAATATTTTGGGAAATGATTGAAGAATTGTTAAGTCAAATATTCAAATGAATAATGCAAACATCAGACAAACTGAAAATGTAATCTTATTTCATGTTGATGAAAGTGCACACAGATTTGATATTCAATTGAATAATTCTTTTTAAAAAAAATGCAATGTATCATGAATGCAAACTCTCTGAAACTTTTCAGAATTTATCTTTTTTTTTACAAGATATATCTTACCACAAAATACATACGTATCAAAGAATACAGTGCAGAAGTGGTGGGGAACATGTACAGTTTTAAAGAAAACTGACTGCTGTATCTACCACCTATTACATATGAAGTTTAACATAATCAATTACTTATAATACGAACTAAATATGAACGTTTTGTCAGTGTTTTACTGTATGGTATTGATGACATTTCATAAACACATGTAGATCCTGATCGTATGAGGAAAAAAAGAATGTCCTACAAATAGATTGAATTGGAAGACTTTTATAATTATATGTAGGTGATTTTGCTAATACTAGTAATAGTGTTTGTCTTTGTATTTTGCTAAAAATGAATAGAATGAGTTTTGAAATAATTCAAGATTAGTTGTTCTTTAACAGTTTATGGCAGTTTTATTAGATATCACACGAGACATAGAGGATTGCAAGAAGAGTGGTTAATTAATGCTTTGGCTTGATGATTTTGTTTACGTTGTTTCAGATGATGACTCAGGCTATGTTGTCATTCGATCGATTCGGCCGCCAAACATGGTACATCGAACAGCTACTCCATCCCCTGCAGACCCTGTTGCATCATCTGCGGCAAGAGCATTATTAGCACCAGATGATGCCAGGCTGATGCCCTTGGACACCAACCATCTTTCTCAGACTCAGAGACAAGAACTGCGTCCTAAATGGATGTACACACCAACACGTCGGCTTTTGAATTATGATGCTGATGATGTATTTGAATCAGAAGACAGTTCTGGGTCAAGGTCCACCCGCATGGCTCCTTCACAGCCTGTGGTGGAACCATCCTCTGTAGAGTCTGTTGTTTGTGCAAATGATGATGTGAACATTTCCAGTGAGCTGACTGTGTAGAATGAATTTTTCCCTTTCTAAGGTCTGAATAGATTTAAGTACTTCTTATATTCTCCACCATCATACAATCATAATCTTTATGATGACTGCATCATGAGTTCATTTGTTTCCAGTCATGTTTTCATTGCTTGTTTGCAAATATTACATTTGTTTTTTTGTTTTCAGTTTTGTCTTAATTAAATCTTTTGTACAGTCTATAGAAATCAAAGTGACTGCCAGCATTCAAGCAACTGGGAAACAGAAAACACATGAAAATGAAATGAGAAAACCTCTTCGGTACTGAAAACAAGACAGATGCAAATTTTTGGCCAACTGGCCTTTATCAAACATACACATAAGACAAAGATAAACACTCAAAACTGATGGAAAAAAAACAGCAGCAGGGCTTTCTTAATATTTCACTGAGCAGGAGGAAATGACGGATGTGAAAATGGTAATAAGGATGCAAGGAAACAAATTGTATTCTACAGTGTAAAAGTAGTCATGCCACATTATTATTGTTTTACCCTGAGGAGGGCTTAGGGCCAAAATATTAGGAATCGACAAACTACAATGCACTCTTTGGATGCCTTTTCTTTTGAATGTGTGTGTGTGTGTTTGTGTGTGTGTGTGTGTGTGTGTGTGTGTGTGTTGTGTGTTTAAAGGTCATTCTCCCGAAAGGTTATGAACAAGTGTGACAGAGGTGGAAAAAATAAGTCTGTATGTTTTCAGCAAAAGAAAAAAACTTGCCTATCACCAAGAATAACACCATAACTGATGATAATGATGATAATGATGATATCCAGAACAAGTGTTGTGTGTGGCCAGAGGCAGCTGATAATTGAATGTGACAACTGGCTGATGTCTTGATAGTGACATGGACACCACTGAATAGTTTGAAAATATTTTGATGACCATTATTTCCTGAAGAAAAAATGGTATGATATTACTGGAAAAAAACATTTACATATTTCCTGCTGAAAATAATCTGTAATTTATTGTATATTCTATATTTTTATTGAAAATGATTTTGAGTAAGTCAGTGCAGTAATTTGAGTAATCAGACATAAATAGCAAGAGCAATGATTTCTTACTTCTACGCAGTCGGCTGGCTTAAACAACAGTAATATTAACAAGGTAGTCACTGTCTTTTCTGAGCTAAAGGTCAACATGCCTGAGCCTGTTCACCTCATTTCGCTGATTCCAAGTATGTTTACACTTAATGTTCTCATTTCCTTTTACGAACTGTACCGTTCTTCCAGTTTTATACACTGTTAGCATATTTGACTATATCCTGCTTATTCATAAGGACACTTGCAGTTTAGGTTTCATGATGAAGGACATTTGCAGTTTAGGTTTCATGAAGGACACTTGCAGTTTAGATTTCATGTTTCAGACTTCATCCCTGTTCTTCATTACACGGATTGCTGCCTCATTCCCTTGCTTATCACCCTGTGTGTAACTTTCTGAAGATTTCATTGATGTTTTGTAGCTTTATTTTTTCATGATAGATTGCGAGCCCAATGCATACCCACTTCCTTTCTTGTCTTGGGCTTGGGACCAGGCAGTGGCAGAGTTTCTGATCTGAAGTAGGTAAATATAAATACCAGTAAACAGGAAAAGAAAAGAGAAAAAAAAAATGCAGCAATGCGCTTTCCCTAGGGAGAGCAAGCTCAATTTCACATGATAAGTCCATTGTGTCAGAAAAGAAATACAAATAAGTACAAGTATAATATTAATAAGTATTTTACTTGTATTAGACATACAAGCCCTCTAATTGTTCACAGCAAAAATAATTTTTTAATTGTGAAAATGATAGTTTCAGAATGTTAGCTTTGATCAAGAAAGCAGCAAGAGCATCAGCTCTGATCATCATTAAGTGAGCAGTCTGTGTTGCTGTATTTGTGGTCGCCTGTAATACTATAAGAAGTATAATACTGTCTTGTAATGATTCCAAATATTTTTGACTACAGATACAGCAGTGTAGCTATTTGGTCTTTTACTGCCAGTGTTTGAAAATCCCAGCTTGATCACTGCATTAATGAAAGTTATCCATTATCATGATTGTATTGAACCCAGATTGCTCAGTTTGAAATGGGGTGGCTATTTGATCCCTTTTCTTTCTTCTATAGATTTTCACATGTAAATTGTGATAGCATTGTCATCATCTTTTTTAATTGAATTTTATTTTTCAATTTCCTTCTATTTTTCAAGATTTGTCTGTAAAGGTTAAAGTGAGTGTTTAATACTGTGGTGACGACAACGAGTGTTTACAATACCTTTCAAACTTGTTCAGTTGATACACATGCTTATAATGTAACCACCATTACCATTTGTCGAGTTTTAAAGCTGCTTATATCCCATGATATTCCCTTTACATAACTTGTTGGTCCACCAAGACTGTCCAGTTGCTTAATCTACACATATAATGTGTGCATATTTCCCTTGGTGGGTTTTTTCTTTTTGTTATATATTTAAACATTTTGTTTGTATTTAATTCTATGGAAGAAAGTGTATGAATTGTTTATAAAACATAAGTTCGCTTCCAGAGTGAAAGTCTTGTAAAATTATTCAGTTTGTGTTTAATTTATTCCATGACCATTGCTGATATAACTCCAGTTAAATTATGTAAAATTACCATGCATCTCCTAGTCTTGAGTGTGGCAAGTCTTTCTGTTATATTGATTTCTGGCATATTTTGGTGCAGTGTAGATAGAACTGAAAAGGTTTGATGATTTCCTCTTGAAAATGAACCACAGTAACACCACCTACCCCCAACCCCATGAATAACAAACAAGAAACCTGATAACTACTTTTTAAAAAAATATTTAAAAACGACGGAAAATATCGAGACAAAGGTGAGGCATGGAAGGATCCCCTTCTTTAAAAAAAATTCTAGTCATAGTATATATTCTGAGACGCAGAATTCTATTTTAACCAGAAATAAAAGTTGTGGCTAGTAATATCGTAACTTATTGCACATAATATTACAACAAAACCTTCAGGCGATTATTCATGCTGCTACTTCAGTGGTCTGACCTTTTGACCCTTTGCCAGGAAATTATCTCAGCAAAGTAACTGCCACTCGAAATTACTGAGAGAATGTCTTGTACACACTGCCAAAAAGATTACAGCATAACTTGATGTTAAAGGAGTTGTGTGTATTGTGAAAGTAACATGAAATGTTACATATGTATATATGATGTGGTGATTGTGCATACTTATAGCATTGTATGACTGTAGTTTGTAGAATAGAAATTTTTTTTTTTTTTTTTGGCTAGTATATCGTACTTATTGACATAATGTTACAACAAACTTCAGCGATATTCATGTGCTACTTCAGTGGTTGACTTGACCTTTTGTAAAATGTACATATGCCATTTGATTTGAAGATGCGTTGTTGCTGTCATATCATGTGTTTTTAGTTGTTTTTGTTTTTGTTGGTTGTTTTGCCATCTTAAGCTTCTTGTGTTTGTTTTGTGGAGAGCAAAACTCTCCTTCGATTTGGCATTGTTTTAACTTTTAGGCTTTTACCACAAAAATTGATACTTCATTCATGATTATACTGTGTGACCATGTGTGACGAGCTGTTGAGCTGGAATTTTGTCAGGTGATGTTCAGCTCGCATACATGTATGTTAGTGTATGATAGATGTCTTAACGGCTGCCTGTTGTGTCCTTGTTTCCAAAGATGTCACAAAATATGTAAAAATTATGTACGATGAAAACAAGTGTGCACGTGCATGACTAGAACACCTATGAGTGAGTGATGAATAAAAAGATGTTGACATACTGAGGTCATGGATCAGTTAACTAAGCCTACTGAGACTGCATTTTTCCCTGGAAAGAAAAAAGTGAATTATGTTTATCTATTTCATATAACTAAAAAAAAATTGGGATTATATTTATCAAATGCAAGCGGAAGATCAGTCTGATAACAAATTAAAAGAGTGATTATAGACGTAACTAACGATTCATGTATGTATTGTGTTGACTCTTATCAAAACTTTCTTGCTTCCATCCCCCTCAAGTCCTCTGTTTTTTCATGTATGCGTTTTATTCAGTCTCTCTTTTTTATGTCAGTCAATTGTTTATTCCCTCTCTCTCTCTCTCTCTCTCTCTCTCTCTCTCTCTCTCTCTCTCTCTCTCTCTCTCTCTCTCTCTCTCCTCTCTCTCTCTCTCTGATTTATGTGTCTGTAAAACAGCTGGATGTTTATTTGATATACAGATGTACTTTCTTTACAGTTATTATTTTCTTTGTTATATATCTGTGACTGATGTATTGCCTGCTTACATGCTTCTTTGCTGTTATTTTTACTGTTATTTTAAATAACTGATAATGTAATGCAAATATGTTATATATATGGAAAGAGAAAAATGAGCGGAAGATTAAACAGGATCTTTATTAATTTTATGGTTACTTCTGTACGTTCATTTATATAGAAACACATCTCAAAACCAGACTATGAAAAGCAGATGAGTGTGGCGTATAAATGATATATTGATAAGTGTTATAAACAAATTTTACCTGTTTGATCTATCCATAGTTTTTCCGGTAACTTGAGTCTTTACATTAATTTGCTGATTTTATGAAAGTATGTGTATATTGTGTGTGTGTGTGTTTAATTTGTTATTTTGAAATTTCGTGTGATCCATATCATATGGAAGATCCTATTCTTTCAGAATATATATTTTGGTTTATTGTCAAACAGTTAAATCAAGACAGTAGTAATCTGCAGCATTGGCCCTGTACTGTAATGTAAGTCAGATATAAATTAAATTATAGTTTATCGATCTTGTATCTTTCTTTTATCTGTCTGTCTGTGTCATTGTGGGGAGTCACAGGCAGAAAGAGCTGATGGTCAATAGCATGCTAGAAGGCTTGATGTGAAAAAATGCTATATGAAGTCTCATTCATGCCACTGGTCCAGGTCGTCCCTGCTTTAAATCCAGATATCTTTTTGTTAATGCGTACTGAGCCAGCTGTTGTGGTTGCATACTGGTCAGATTTTGGTCTTTTTTTTTTGGTAAGTAGTGAAAATATAGCTCTAACAATAATTTTGTACAAATGATTAATTTGTTGCACTTTATTGGATACTTTTGTCATAATGTGCATTTTTCAATCAGTTAGAAACATTGCCAAAAAACAATAAACAAGCACAAGTCATGAACATTTGTGAGATATTAGGAATTTTGTTTTCTCTCATCACCACTGTGCCTCTTCATGTGTGTATAATTAAAGAGAGTGATAGTACCTGTACAGTACCTGTACCTTAAATGTATTGTCAATTTTGTGAAAATATCTGTGTAATGATTTATATTTTAATGTAGGAAAGATAACGGAAAGATAGTTTTTGAGAATTGGAAAAAATTGATCATGTCTTATACAGTTTAGCCTCATGCACAATCACCGTTTTTAACATGTGCTATCCTAACTCGTTCAGTTCTCTGTCTTTGCCAGAATTTGAGTGGAATTACGCCCCAGGGCCTCATTCTGGTACAGGGTCAGTGTCGATCCGCCTGGCAAGCCCCTAGTTCCCCCTGCGGGGATGTTGGGGGCTTTTTCAGAATAAACAGTATCCACACCTTCTGGAAAGAGTGTGCCAGAAATTTCCACTTTTCTGTCACTCTCTGTTTCTTTCTTCCTCCTTTGCTTTCTGTAATTTCTTCCTATCATTTTCTGGCTTGCTGGTCCATTCACTTGTATGTGTTCGATAAAGTCTTACATACTTTATCTTAGGATTGGTTATTGGGTACATGTGTCTAGTGCATTTTTGGCTCTAGGGAAGTGATGTTTTTATTTATTGGCTTTGTCCCCCTTGATCATGAGCACTTCAAATGGTGATCATGAAATTTTCTAAGAAAAACGAAAGAGTTTTGAACGCAATCCCTAGTATTGTTTCTTGACTCGTTTCGGGCATGTTTTACATGAGTACTGAAGAAACCGGGCCAATCCCATATTGATAGCCTTTTGTCTTCTCTTCCCCACAAGTGATCAGATCACCCACTTCCTTTCGATCTCCCCACTGGCCTATTGTACTCACAGTGTGGAGCAAGAAAGAGCAGGTCTTGGGTGCCATACTCGACCTGAGATTCTACATTGACATGTTGTAGTCTCCAGATTATAGAGTGTCTAGTGTTGAACCTCTCAGCCTTGAACAGGTTTCTGACAAAGGCCTTCTTCAAAATGGAGATGATCTGCCAAATATGAGTTTCCATCAGACAGGACGACAGTGACAGGACAGCGATATTCATAAGACCTGAAAGATGCCTGTTTTCACATCTTGATACATCCCCCATCACAGGCCGTCCAGTTTCAGGCACTTCCATTTGCCGCCTCTATTCATGGAAGACTGGGTCTAGGATAACAGCCCTGGGGTACCCTGTTGGTCCTACGTCAGTGGTTTCACAAGGCCTCAGCCATGTGGACCGACACTGCTCCATGATGGCTGGAGTCCAGATCTCAGAGCTTACTCTTGAGGTCTCGCTCTATATGGACTTCTCACAAGGAGCTGGGCACACTTGACCTCCACCTTCAAGAAATATTATGAGGCCTAGCATCCAAAAATGTCCAGAACCCTAAGCAAATCCCCGCCTGCACAGCCATCTCCGCTTGTATTGCTCTTGTTCTTATGAGGGAATTTTTTTAAGAGGACAGTGAATAAAAGAAAGAAAAGTCGACTAGTGACTTAACAGGCAGGAAAGACACAAAATGCTTTACTAGAACGAGGTCCTGGGATGTCAGCCCAACTGAAATTCTGGCCAAGACAGAATCGAGCTAGCTAGGAAAGCATATGTTAGAATCCGTAAGAACAAGAGCTAAACAAGTTTTGAGAAAAGAATCCCCATTTTTGTCGGTCTGGAAAAAGTATGATGCTGAAAATGATACCCAACAGGCTGCACATAAATTTGTTTTAAAGTTGTCTATATCAGGTCAAAAATCGTAACTAACCTGACCAGTTTAGCTCTCTGTCACTGGTCAAACTTTTTTTTTCACAGTCATAACTGAATAGTCGTCCACATTTGCAAACTAATATTTATATTAGATACAGTCCATGGATACAGTCCTAACAGTTACCAAATACCCTGCATAAAGACTACTTGCTTAGGGTGGTAGACTCAAAGCCTTTTTGCATGGGACAAATTCCACATCTGTAGACTCCATTGTTTTTGTCTTCTGCTTCGAAAACCCTGAACTGAAGAAGCACAGCCAGACAACTGCATGTTCTGCACAGGGGAATTAACAGTGGTGGCTTTATGTTTTTAGAAAATGTCAGAGTTGCTTCCCTTTAACTTTTCACCATTTCTGGGGGGGGGGGGGGGGGGGGGGGGGATCCATGAAAATTGGCAGTGCACGAGCACTGGCGTGTCACCAGAGAATTTCTCTACGCTGGCATCAGATGTGAGTAAAGAAGTAATGCTTCTAACAAAATTGTTTATTTTTTGTTTTTACTTGGTTACCACTGAAATAATTCTTGGTCTGAGTAAATATGCTAATGTGTACATAGTCGTCATTATGAGTAAAGTGTTCTATGAATTTTGCATCTGGTTCACTTTGGAAAGATGTTCTGAAGTGAGTTTATCTGCCTCAGTAAAACTGATGATTGTGTATGAATTTCACCTGGGATTTTGCATGTTACATGTGATGTGTGGATTATTGCTGTCTCGTAACTAGGATGATTTTAATCTGCTAATACATTATGTGGACAGTAGCGTTGCATATTGTCTATAGTGTATTCATTAACCTCAAACATCAGTATTTTGATTGTCATTTTTTGTTATCGTCTTGTTTGTAATAGAAATAAATCATCATGGAAATTGTGATTTGAAAGGTTTTGTGTACGTATGTGTGGCTGAGGTGCGTGCTGTAGAATGTTGACTGGAAAGCCTGGGCACATGAAATGAATTTGGAAGGGGGGGGGGGGGGGGGGATCGTGGTTGCATAGTACATTGCAAGTATGTTAGGAATGGCAGTGATCTGAGCAAAATATCCATGCCAGAGGTTTGCTTTTAGTATCAGACACTCAGGAAAGTGGAGGTAAAGAGAGCATCAGGTAGATCCAGGGAGAAAATATTGGACGGACTTGCAGGGTGGCTGAGGTCAGAGAGGGTGGAAGATGTGCTTGCAGCAACAAGAGATAGATACATATGGATGGCCATGATAGCCAACACAATGCAGCAGGGCACTTGATGATGATGATCAGACACTCTACCATACCCAGCTTCTCCAATACGGCACAGGATTGCATAGTCGCCTCCAACGGCGCCAGATACGCCCTACCCACAATGTCCAGGTCTTGGGAAAATGTACTTCCTCTTTCTCTTTTCCTCGCCACTGGAGCTTTCGATCCAAGCAAGAAAATTTCACGATCTGCACCCAGGTTGATGCTCTCATCGATCAGTTTTCTAGTTCTCAGTGCAATCTTGCTCCTAGATTGTGCTCTTAATCCTTTGACTCCCGCATCCTGTCCACCAGCATCCTGCATTGTCAATGGTAGCAAAGCAAAAACTTAACCCTTTGATTCCCTCGCCCTATCCACCAGCTTCCTGTGGATAGGGTGAGGGAGTCAAAGGGTTAAGTTTTTGCAGTTATGGACAGGGTGCGGGAGTCGAAAGGTTAAATTAACACAGCCTATCTGCTCTTTGTCACAGACATAATTTCCACTTTTTCTCCCAACTTGGTGTTTCAAAGCCACCATGATGTCAGATGGTGGGAATGGACTGGGCGCTAAACTCGATGTGTCCGATCCCTTGTGGGATAGACAGGATTCTCTGTGCCGGGACTGGGATTCTGATTATTCCTGCTCTTTTAGTGATGATCATCTGCAAGAATGAGATCTTATACATCGTGATAAACATCGGAGCTCCAGCTCTTCTTGGAGCTCTAGGTGCCATATTACTAAGAATTCACCTTTTGCTGATAACACTTTTACGCATGATACTCAACGGGAGGATTAAAACACAGAGGGGTGATCAGAATGAGGACAGGAGAAAAGCCTAGCTGTCCTGCCACTCTCTGGAGAAAGTGTGCAGGAGCTAGTCAGTCACTCCTCCTGCACTCCCAAGTGCTGGGGATTGTGAAGAGTGCCCGATAGAGCCTCTCTCAGGCCCTAGCAAGACTGGTTCCATTTTTTTAGCCCAGAGGCCTTCTCACAAGCCCCCACAATGGTTTTGTGGCCACTCAATACACTTTGCCTTTTCCCCTACTGCGATCCCCGTGAAGTCGAACTTCGCTCCTCTGGGCACCAGTTGGGCGAGTGCACATCTTCCCTGTATGATTCCCCCCCCCCCCCCACACCCACACACACATACTCTTCTGCCAATTCCTTCACAGTTCTGCCCCCATAAAAGCGCTACTCAGCGGACTCCTTAAAGAACCTCTTCCAGACGTCCCCCTTGATGCAATTTTCCAGTTTCTACAAGAGATCAATAGATTTCACCTCATACGATTTCACGTCTGTTTTCCTTTAATTGCATGTTAGACTTGTGAGGTTAATGGCGAGCATGATTTTTAACTGTTGTCTTTTATCTTAACGTGTTTTTTTTTTTTTTTGTTTTTGTTTTTGTTGTTTTTTTACATGGCGTTAGGCCTGATATGGTTCTAGTAGTCGACTGGGCTATAAGCAATATGAACTGAACTAAACTGAACCCTGCAACTGATCCACCACGGTCTGCAGCTGTCATGGCGCCCTCCAAGGTCATTAATGCAACCAGATCTCCCCCATCAAATGGGTTACTGTGACACAGCCCATGGTTGGTAGTGCAATCTACTCTGTGGCCAGGATCCCGGTTGCCCTGCCTTACTCCGAGGTCAGTAACGTGACGCAGATCTGGCATCCAGTTCCAGGCACCTGCGGGAGGTGAAGGTACACTCAACCCTTCATCAGTTGACCCAGACCCCTTCCCCCACATGGTAGTACCAACCTGGCTTACACAAGGGCAACATTTTTGGAATATTCTGCAGTTTATACTGCTGCAGCAAAGGGGGGGCATGACAGGAAGTGCGATTCCCTCCCAGGCCACAAACCTCACCATGGCCATTCAGGCCTGGAGCACTCTCGCATCCTTCATACCTGTGTCATCCCAATCCCAGCAGGAGGAGAGAGAGCATGATAGCACAGCGCCCGCCGTAAGCATCACAGATGCTGCCTTCCACCCTCTCCTTCCTGGTCTGGGGAATATTACTCTTTGGATGGCTCGGAAGGTCAGCAAGCAAAGCATCCATGAACAACCCTCCCAGGGTCACTACCCCCCCCCCCCCCCCTTGCTCTTGGAGGACCCATTTCCCGGTGATGAGTCTAACCAGAAACTCCATCTCTCCCTCGAAAGATAATTACACATTACCCCTCCATGGATGATTCACTGTATTGTTAGGCTCATTCAGAGATCCTGAACAAGAGAGGATAGGTGAACTCCGCCTGAGCCATCTTGTCTGTTACAGGCACTGACAGAGAAGATCTCTATCTCCCTCAGAGGCTGTGCAATTTTACCAGAGCCTGGGACATCCTACCTTTCTGCCCCTGGGGCCATGCCGTCATGCCAGTTCTTCAAGCACACCAGTAGAATGGGAGAATGGCTTTGAAGATTCTCTCTATTGATTGGGGGGGGGGGGGGGGGGCTGGTTCTGTCATGTGAGACGAATTTATACAGAATAGCTAGTTGTGTTTGGAGTTAGACCTTTAATTATTGATTTATTTACTTTATACATATGTTCCTTTTTTGAAGGTAAGATACACACATACACATGTCATTTACATGTAACCAAGATTATTCCAATGGTAGGCTGGTAAAATACCAGTATAAAATATAGACTAGGTAAAACACAGTCTAGGTAGGGCCTCAGGACCTGGCCAGCTCATGGGTTTATGTGCAGGCTTAAGGCTTGTGCCATGATCACCATACACGTGGCACCTAATTATAATAATAATAATAATTATAATAATAATTACAATATTTATATAGCGCAAAATCTTGATAAAATCAAATCTAAGCGCTGAAGCAGACACACACGCAAGCACGCACGCACGCACGCACACACACGCACGCACGCACACACACACACACACACACACACACACACACACACACACCACTCACACACACCACGCATGGCTATAAATGGGGAGAAGAATAAAGCAATAAAAGCAAGAATAAAAGCAATGGAAAATTATAGAGAGCATAGCATATACAATTATATATTATAACCATGTGATTCCCCTCCGAGCGGAGACAGGCTGCAGAGGGGGGGGGGGGGGGAGGGGTTGAGTAAGGTTAGGATTTTATGCGGAGGAGAAAAGGTGAGTTTTGAGAGCGGACTTGAAGGAGAAAAAAGTAGGTTGCTGACGGACTGAGAGAGGAAGTTTGTTCCAGGAGAGTGGACCAGAAACAGAGAAGGCTCGTGGACCATAGGTATTGAGCTTAGTGCGTGGAAAGCGAAAAGTCAGAGGATCGGAGGCAGAGCGGAGGGTACGTGAGGGAACATAGATCTCAAGTAGGCTTGACAGGTAATCGGGGGCTGCGTTATTGAGGCTTTTGTAGCACATGGTGTCTAGTTTGTACTGTATGCGCTTTGATACAGGGAGCCAGTGAAGTTGTGCCAGGAGAGGAGATATGTGGTCAGCTTTTTTCTTTTTGAGTACAAGGCGTACAGCATTGTTTTGAATGCGGTGTAGGATGTGAATGGTGGAGGCAGGAAGACCAGACAGGAGTGAATTGCAATAGTCAATGCGAGACATTATGAAGGAGAGAACGAGTTTTGCAGTTGTTTCGACAGAGAGATACTTCCTGATCAGCCTTATATGATGGAGATGATAGTAGCAAGATCTGGCAGTTTGAGAAACAAAGTTGTTCATGGAGAGGGTAGAGTCAATGCAGACACCAAGGTTTTTAGCTGAATCAGAAATTGGGACTGATGTGTTACATAATGGGAGAGAAAGAGGAGGCAGCTGAGAAAGTTTCTGACGGGTGCCAATGAGGATAGCTTCTGTCTTGTCGTCATTAAGCTGAAGTTTGTTGAACGTCATCCAGTTCTTAATGTCTGAGTAACACTCAGTGGTGCGAGTCAACAGGCGCTGTATATTATCAGGTGAGTCACTGTCTTGAAGTTGGGTGTCATCAGCATAGAAGTGGTGTTTTATAGAGTGGGAGTTGATGATGGTGGACAGGGGGAGGTGTAAAGAGTGAAAAGAACAGGGCCAAGGACAGATCTTGTGGAACACCACAGGTCAGGTATGCAGGTTGAGAGTAAGTGCCATTGATGAGAACGGTTTGTTTTTGTTTGATAGGTATGAAGTGAACCAAGACAGAGCAATGTCAGAGATGCCAAAAGTATGATGAAGTATAGAAAGGAGAATACCATGATCAATGGTATCAAAGGCTGCAGACAGATCAAGGAGTGTGAGGAGAGAGACTTTGCCAGTATCAGTTGCAAGGAGGAGATTGATTGAGAATGTGTAGTAGGGCAGTTTCAGTGCTATGGCACTGGCGGTAGGCTGACTGGAAAGGATTGAGGAGATTGTTGGCAGACAGATGAGAGTTCAGCTGGTTGAGGACGACTTTTTCAAGGAGTTTTGACAAGAAAGAGAGATTAGAGATAGGCCGGTAATTTTTCAGTTCATTTGGGTCTAAATTGTGTTTCTTGAGGAGAGGGTGAACAATAGCAGACTTGAAAGAATCTGGGACAGTTCCAGTTTGAAGAGAAGTGTTGATGATGTCAGTGATGAATGGGAGGAGAGTAGGGAGACAGTCGGCGTAGAGAGAACCTGGAAGAGGATCAGTTCGCAGGTTTTGAACGACATGGATCTGATTGTGTTGAGAATTTCTTCTTGTGAGACTGGGGTAAAAGTAGTAAGAGGTGTGCCAGAGAAGGAAGGGTCAGGTGGGCATGGTTGACAGGGTGTCCTGTCAAGCTTGTCACGAAGAGTTTGTATTTTGGTGGTGAAATAGTTGGAGAATACAGATGGGGGTTCTTCATTTGTATGTTTTGTTGGGAGAGGTAAATCTTTTCGTGTGCCAAGGAGATGATTCATGGTTGTAAAGAGTTCTTTTGAAGAAGAGGCATTCAGGATTTTGGTTTGGAAATAGCTTGTTTTTGCTGATGCAATGAGGGTGGATACTTTTGTTTTAGAGGCTTGGAAAAGTTGCCTGTGTACAGTGAGTTTGGATTTGCGCCAGCGGCGCTCTGCTCTGCGGCGGGCACGTTTTGCACAGGCGATTCATGAGTGAGCCAGGGGGTAGGGGGGCGGTCAGGTAAAAGACGGGTTGTGGCTGGAGCATGAGTGTCCAGAAGATGGTGGAGAGTAGTATAGAATTCATCGGCAAGGTTATGTGACTTTTCAGAAAGGAGACGGGAGGCATCAGATGAAAATGTGGAGAGGTCGATAGATTTGAGATTGCGTCGAGTCACTGTGCGGATGGTACGGGAAGGAGGAGAAATGTCGAGAGAACAGAGAATTGCAGAGTGGTCAGATGGAAGGGCTGAAGTTAGACGGGTAGAAAGAACTAAGCAGTTGTCAGTAGCGGAATTGTGGTGATCACGAGAAATGATCCAGTCAAGAATGTGACCTTTTTGATGGGTTGGTTCAGAAATGTGTTGAGTCATATTGTGATTGGATAGAGAGTTGATGATATGTCTTGTGTCATAACGGTGAGTGTTGTCATAGTGGACATTGATGTCACCTAGAATGATGAGATTTCCAGGTAAGAGGCAGTAGTGGTCAAGCAATTGGTCAAAGTCAGAGAGAAACGTGGATGTGGTGAGTTTGTTGGCAGAGCTAGGTGGGGGTCGATAGACACAGTGAGAAGGTGATGGGGTGAGGGGTGGATTGGAAGGATACTTCAACGTGCTCGAAAGAAGGATGGGAGAAAGGCAGAGACTGCGAGAAAGATAGGCGGGAATGGAGTGAGTCGTTGTAGAGGATGGCGATACCGCCACCTCGGATGAGCCATGAAAGAAGCAAGCCTGTAACCACTCGGAGTGAGGCTAGCATGTATAGGTTCGTGACCAAGGGGGTTAAGCCATGTCTCTGTGATAAAAGCAATGTCAACATGCTCATCTGCGATAAAATCAGCAATGACTTCGGCTTTGCCATCAGTGCATGTTGACTGAGCATTAAAAAGGCATAGTTTCAGCCTATCACAGTCATATGGTGGCGGCCGAGGTGGCGACGAAGGCGGCACCGACGGGACAGAAGGCGAAAGCGGCACCGGCGGGACAGAAGGCGAAGGCGGCACCATCAGGACAGAAGGCGAAGGCGAAGACGGCAGAGGAGGAGACGAAGCTTGCAGCAGCGAGGTCGAGGGCAGGGGCAGTGGAGGAGAAGAAGAAGCAGGAGACGAAAAGTGGCGTCGGGCAGGAGGCAGGTTGTGCCAAAGACGGTGGAGACGTCCACCACGACAGGATCGCGCAGTGCGGGGCACCTGTGACGTTAGTGCATAATATAGGAATTCATTCCGAACGCGGAGACGTTATCTTGAGAAACTGAAACTGAAACCGAAGCCTGCCAACTGGTCCACGCACGACTGGGTACCCCTTCCGAGGTCAGTTCCACCCTTGGCCCAGGTCTCCTTCACTATGTTGGCTGATCTGCCAAACAGGTCTACACAGCCCAGCTCCCTGCGACTTATGCTGGCGTCTGCATGAGGGCTTTAACCCTTTGACTCCTGCACCCTATCCACCAACTGCAAAAAGTTAACCCTTTGATTCCCTCACTCTATCCACCATTGCAGGAAGCTGGTGGATAGGGTGAGGGAATCAAAGGGTTAACTTTTTTGCTTTGCCAGTATGGTTGGTGATGCAGGCTGCCGGTGAACAGGGTGCAGGAGTCAAAGGGTTAAGTGACCAGCTCCTCAAAGCATGGCAGTCCATTGCCCTTGAGGGTAAATCACAAGGTCTCCCAGATAATATAAACATCATGGGCAGAGAAGTATGCAAGGCTGTTGTCAACTCCGCCGACACAGCAGTCAGACAGCTCCTTAACCTTACATCAATCAGATGGTGATGTTGGTGGATATGAAAATTTCTGAGTGCAGTAGCACCAGTTTGTGAGAACGAAATAGAACTTAATGATGAGAGAGAGAGAGTGGGTGGTGTGTGTGTGTGTGTGTGTGTGTGTGTGTGTGTGTGTGTGTGTGTGTGTGTGTGTGTGTGTGTGTGTGTGTGTGTGTATGTGTGTGTGTGTGTCTCCACACTCAACAAAGACGGTGCTGTGCATCCTGATCATCCAATTATATATGTGTCTGTAAAAAGTTGCGGGCCCCAGTAGCTCAGTTGGTTTGAGCGTCGGATTCACATGCTAATGGTTGTGGGTTCGAATCCCGGGGTGGGCTATATTAAAACTGACCATCTCACTGTCCCATCTTAACATCACTGTTGTTCCGGTGATGTCAGTGTAGGACTAGAGTAGATAAGTCCTCCTTCCCCCACTTCCTTGGGATGGTTATCCCCGTCGGCCATATCACCTCAGGTGGGTGTCGACGTAAAAACTGAACCAAATCAATCAATCTGTAAAAAGCTTCAACACTCAATACAAGTGTAAGCAAATGTAGTAGAGGGGTGGGGTGGGGGTGGTAATCTTGTTTATATATCCTGTTCTGTGACGAACTGTTACAACTATATTTATTCGTTTTATCATAGCCGAGTTTACTTCGTTTCATAGCCTCTGCCACCCCGGTTTTAAAAGCTCAGTTAGAAAACTGGCTTCATTCCACAGAAAGTTGTAAGCGTGTGGGCCTATGGTACGCTAGTGAATGAATGTTAGGTAGTAGCGTGTGCAGCAATCGCAGGATACGTGGGGAAGCGAACCTTCCGATCAAAACCATCCCACGGACAGTGACGCAAAGCCATTCAGTTTGTTCACTGAATGGTGTATACGCGCACAACGAAGCTATAAATTATTATATTAGAAACAACATGACTATTATCGTTTGGCGTGTTCCGATCGATATCTTGCATCAATGAAAACTTAATTTATATTTTTCTTGGCAGATTTAAACTCCTGATAAAGTAATATTGTTAGTATCTTTCAAACTGATATACATGGAGAGAGGCTGCAATTATTTCAGACCATATTTTGTCCAATTTAATCCTTAACTAAGATCAAGCACTGATTATTTATTCATCTACAGTCAATGGGGTTCCGTCATTTGAAAGTAGATCCATTCAGCTAGGGCCAATCTGGTTCATTATTTGAAAGTAATCGAGTACAATTATTTGCAAATGATTTCATTCAGTTAGGGTCGATCGGTTCCAATTATTTGAAGTATTTCCAACGCTTTTTTTTTTTCACAAGGATGTATCAATAGACAAGGCGTGGCACTGCCCGACGTCTGTCTTATGCCACTCATGCAGGCATGATAACATCTGGCAAGCATAGCATTATAATCATATTCTGGCGGGGACACACATGAAAGAGGGATAGGCATCTTAAAGGGCAATGACAGGTCAAAGTTCACCAAAGGATACTGGGCTATGTCACACCGAGCTTTATTTGTAAGATTGGAGGGCAAGCCATTTGATATCAACATCATCCAAGTATATGCACCAACATCTACAAGTCCTGAGAAGAAATTGACAACTTCTATGTAGAATCAGAGACAGCCATGACTCAATGTAAATCACAGGACATTACAATAATAACGGGAGATTTTAAAGCTAAAGTGAGACAGGGAAAAGTGGATGGCATAGTTGGACCTCATGGCCTTGGCACGCGAAATGAAAGGGGAGAGAAAATTGTTGAGTGGATGGACACAAGCAAATGAATTCATAATAGGAAACTCTTGGTTTGAGCAACCAAACAGAAGAAAATAGACATGGATAAATCCAGGAGACAACACAACACATCCTGGTAAAAGAAAGAGTTAGAAATTCTTTACTGACAGCAACATTTTACAAGGCGCAGACTGCAACAGTGACCACAATCCTGTAATGGGAAGATTTAGGCTGAAACTACAGAAGAAAACAGACCAAAAATAACATCAAACTAAATTTTGGTCTCTTTAAAGACAGATAAATCAACTCGTGCAAAATTTTGCATATCTGTTCAAAATTAATTTAGTGCTCTGGATGACGTTGATGACAGTGAGGATCAGTGGACAAATTTGAGAAACTCGATAAATCAAGCTTGTGAAGAAAGCCCTAGAGTTGAAAGAAAAGCAAAAAAGAACTGGATGATGAAAGAAATTTTGGGCGTGATAGATGAACGGAAGAGAATAAAGGGGGAAGAGGAAGAACATAAAAAGACACATAAGGCAATGAGGAATAAGCGAAATGAAGCTAAGGAAGCTTGACTGGAAACAAAGTGTTATGAAACAGAAGACTGACACAAAACAGACCCTAAGTTTATATACAGAAACATTGAAGAAATCGCCAACAGGAAAAAGACGTGCACATAAACTGGTTGCTTAAAATCTAAAGATGGTAGGCCTACAATTATTATGGAAAAAGACGAAATATTAGATAGACAGATAGATAGATAGACAGTTAGGGAGAGTACATTAAAGACCTTTTGACGATGACTGAGAGGAGGAACACATCATAAGAAAGAACGTTGAAGGAGCACCAACAATGAAAGATGAACTTAGCAGCGTTGAAAAACACGAAACCAGGAAAAGCCCCAGGACATTACAATATTTCTATATTACTATAGAGGATCCAGATAAATTTGATATTGAAAAAGTAACAGTCCTCCTAAATGAAATGTATGACTTCGGCAGAATCGCTAAAGATATGTCAAAATTAATTTTCATTGCACTTCCAAAGAAAGCACGGGCTATAGAAGGCGAACTCCATCGTAAAATCAGTTTGATGAATCATGTGACAAAGATTCTATTAAGAATAATCCTGATGAAGACAAGGAACAGAATCAAAACAGAAAAAGCAGGAGAACAATGTGGATTTTGAATTAACCGTGGGAACAATGTACAAACTAGCTACTGGAAACAGCACAATAGAAAAAAAAAATTACAGTGTAATATTGTACATGCAACATGCAAATAGATATTACATATTGTCGTAATCGTTGAATAAACAGGTACAGTGTTATAAGATGTACGCAAATTTCAATATACACATCGTTCAGTTTCAAAACTAATGTAATTACGTAAACTGAATATGCCTTCTGTCCTTTATCATAATCCTCTGATTCATTTCGTATCCAGAATCAATCTGTGAACACACACACACGCGCGGGCGCACACGCACGCACACACACGCACGCATGCACACACATGCACGCGCGCACGCACGCGCAAACACAAACACGTACACACACACATACACACACACACACGCTCGCACACATACACACACACACGCATGCACGCACACACACACGCACGCACACACAAACGCACACATACGCACACACACACGCACGCACGCACGCACATACACACACGCACGCACGCACACACATACACACACACGTACGTACACACACACGCGCGCGCACACACACACACACACGCACACACACACACATACACACACACACACACACACACACACACACACACACACACAACACACACAGTCCCGTTTCGATCATGACCACGTTGCATGTTGAGACCCTTGAGCACAGCCGTACACTGATCTCCTGACTATCTGCTGATGTTCTATTCATATCCGTGATCAGCGTTTCAGTCAGATATACCTTCTTGGGCGACCTTACGTTTGTGTCTGTCAGCATTGAGTCGTGATAATGTCAATGGCAACCCTCAGAGTATCACACCTATAAAGGCTCTCCCTCACCCCATGAGAAACTGGCATGTTTTGCGGTTGTTATTTGTTTGTAACTCTGCCTACCAAACGTCACTGATCAGTGTGGAATTCTGTGCTTAAAACATACAAACAACAACAGCAGTAGCAATATAGGAAAGCTGTGTTGGACTGACATATAGATCTATACAACACTCAACTTAATCAAGAGCAGAAAACAACAAAAGCCTGCAGAGTCGCAGACTGAGAAGATGAGTGATATGTTATGAAAGAGCTCCTAATTCTTTTGATAGCTTTCTTGTCGACACTGCCGTGGTGAGTGCTTTATCAATTTATCATGATCCAAGATCATTTGGAGTCCGTCACGTACTTTTCATCCTAGGCTAGGTGTTAACGTATGTTATACGATAATACGTTAACTCAAATAGCGCTTCAGGCTCTGTCACGGTCGTACTTTCCTCTGTCCCTATCTCTCTCCGTATTTGAAAAGTTCCTCTTGACGAATGGTGAAAAAAAATGCATGCAAAGGAGGGTGGGGGGTGGGGGGAGGCCACAAGTTTGTGAGTGACTGGGCTGTCCAAATTTGAAAACAATAAGTAATTCTTGTATTTTAATAATGTTTTAAACGCGAACACAATCTTCCGAAACACATTGGTAAGGTAATTCGGCGATCTACTTATTTTTCCTGTTACGTTTCAGTGATAAGATATATTCATATTGACCCAAGGCCTGAGGCCAGAAGTGCTGATTGATCTGTCGGTAATGTTTCCACAGCCAAGACGGCGAAGAACAAACGAAGTTCTTGTCGCGACAGATTGTAAGTTGAATAGTTTTGTGACTCGTGTTAATTTAAATGTCTGCTCTAAAGATTAGCATGAGCGAGGCTAAACATTTGACTTTTAATGTTTCATGTGACATCGCCAGATTGATCAGAAGCCGGCCGGCTGTTCCTCATAACTAGCCAACAGGAGAACTAAAGATGATTGTGGCAGTGATGTATAACAGCTGCATTGCCATTGCCTAAGATAGCGACCAGTTTTTTGGTGCGTTGGTCATATCTCAATCAGTTACTGGGATTAACTTTAATTTCTTTTATTGTCTACTCAAAGAAATATCGGTGTTGTGATAATATCAAACATGGGAACTTGGTCAGCCTGGTGACTTTGAAGCACAGTCGAATTTTTGAAGCACAGTCGAATGTTTCTAATTGGTTTTGATTTGATCATGTTTCAAATGTATATTGCCCATCCGGCCATGGCCCTTCAGTAGGCTTACAAGTTTGACGACACAGGGCTGGGTAATCCAGGATAGAACAAAGCAGAAAGAAAATCATAGATATATCACTAATCAGTTCAAGTGTGTATGTGTGTGTGTGTTAGTCAGTGTGTGTGTGTGTGTGTGTGCATGCGCAGTAACACACTTACATAGTTGCATGCATGCAAGACTGTGAGAGATACATTCAGTGTTAAACTGGTTTAAACTTGAAATAATTCACAGCATTACCTAGGGAGCATGACAGTTATTTGGTTCTAAAATTGAAGGAGTAGCCTGCAGATGAAACAGTTTGTATTTAATTCTGGTGAATTTTGCATTGTTGTTGCACAGATGAGACCAATAGAGTCTGAAGCAGTCGTTTCATGCAACGAAAAGACCATGGAGCAGTCTGAAAGATTAAGTGCGAGCAAAAGCCAAATGGAATTTTCCAAGCCCATCAATGGTAAAATAACGAGACATTCTCATGCATTCTGTGGTGAGCTGACTGTGCCAAAATTTTATGCGGGGAAAAAGGTTTTTGTGACTGGTGCTACTGGCTTCATTGGCAAAGTGTTAATAGAAAAACTGCTGAGATGTTGCCCAGATGTCAGTGCAATCTACTGTCTGATTCGTCCAAAGAAAAGTCAGACTGTTCATCAACGATTACATGAGTTGATAGAGAGCAAGGTAAGTGATGTTTGTAATATTATTGATATATTAAATTTCTTTTTTAATGTTTTAATTTTTTTTAGGGGGAATGGGGAGATTGAGAGTTACTCAGTTAGTCATTTCCTTTAGAGCGGGATGAAATAGATAATGGGAATCTGCTTATTTTTAAAATTAGATTTATATTAGATGGACAAAGAGATGGTGATTGTTGTCACTCTGTGACTGTGAGTCTGTCTCTTTTGATCTTTCTGCTTTCTTTCCTTTTGTAATTTGTTTGAAATTATATCTTCTTGTTTCCTTGGGCTTTTTCTTTCCTTTTGTAATGTGTTTGAAATTAATTAATTATATCTTTTTCTTGTTTCTTCAGGGTTTTTTCTGGTAGACTGTTTTGGGTGTTTGATTTCGGTTATACACTTGCTTTGTGCAAAGGCAGCAGTTCTGAATATAATTAAAATCCTTATTTTCATTGACTTCTGAATTAGCAAAAATTTGAATCTTAATTTTAAAGAAATTCATATCTGCTGTAGTTTTTCATGTGCTGAAAATCAAAAAGAGTGTGAATTAAAAAAATAGAGCTTGTCATAAACTGAAAGGCCTAATATTATTTATTTATGATGATTCTTTTATGTGATGTCTTATTGCACCACTTGCATTCAGCTGTATATATGTGGTGATAGAATTATTATGTATGTATACTTTTACACAGGGTTCATTTTCTGGTTGCACCTTGTGTCCAAGACCTTTTTTTAATTTTTTTTTTATAATGCACTGCACTGAACTTTGTGATTGATCGATGCTCGCTCTGCCAAAGGTTTGTCTGTCTGTCTCTGCATTACGTCTAAACCCTGACCCAGTGAACTGTGATTATGAGAATAATTTCCTGAAGTTTGACCCATCACATTCCAGAAATGACCCATAAGATTTTGACTGCAACAGTGCAAGGGCCATGACCCCAGCTCCTATATGTCCAGAATGAACCCTGCAGTTAGCGCTTGTTTAGTTAAATACTCCAGGTGCAGGCAGATGTGATAGAGATTGCCACTCAAGAATCGGCCTGCACAGCCACAGCAGAAAGTGCACGTCTTGACCACAACGCCTCCTGGTGCAGACTATCATCTCCTGAGATGTAAAGAGGCCGACGACGACGAGTTAAATACTAGAATTCTGAACATTAGTGTCTCACAGAGACATACTTTAATCTGGTTGCTTTGACCCACCCTATACAGGCATTTTGCCACTACTCATCTGCATACGTTGTTTTCAGTGGATAGTCATACTCCATATTTGGGAGTGTGTATGCTGGTTATTTTCATGTTTCCCAAAGTCACCAAAGAAGATATGGCTTACAAGTTATATTTTCAGGATACAATTTACACATGGAAGTGGTTCAGGACTTACTGGGTCTGGTTATATGTTGACCTCAGAGATAAGAAAAATGTCTCCTTAAGAAATCTTTTACATAGACTATAACAGAGGCGATATATATATCCAAGTGTACATGCACTATCTACCAAACAGCATGTTCATAACTGAATAGATATTGTATTGTAGTACTTAGCAGCAGATAATAGTGCTGTACTGTAATAGTAAGACACAGGAACTGTTCTTGTTCCGTGAGGCAGCTTTCAAAGCAAATAACAGCTCCCATGGGGATGCCTGGGGTTCTTTCACTAGTTTCAGTATGAATAGAAGGAAATTATGTGCTTGAAATTTCCTTTTTTCCGTCTGCGCGCCTTTGCTTTCTGTCATGTCTTGCTGTCATTTTCTGCCTTGCTGGTCTGTTCACCTGATTCATTGTATGTGTTTTATAAAGCCATATATATATATTTTCTGATAGGATTGATATCTGGATATATTAAGTGCATTTTCGGCTCTGAGGAAGTGTGATATGCAGAAGCAATTACAGCTTATTCAGGCACATTTATAATATATATGTATCATCATCATCATCAGGTGCCCTGCCGCATGGCGTTGGCGACCATGGACTTCCAACCATCTCTATCTCTCGTTGCACCCAGCATCTCCCCCACCCTCTTCATCCCCAGCCACTCTGCAAGTCCGTCCAGCATTCTCTCTCTGGGTCTACCCGGTGCTCTCTTTCCCTCCAGCTTTCCTGTTGTGACCAGGTGCTCCAAATCCCCCTTCCTCATAAAATGGCCTATAAATGTTGCTTGTCTTTTCCTAATCTTCCTTATCAGTGATCGACTTGTGTCTGCCTCCATCAAGACTGTCTCGTTTGTTTTCTTTGCTGTCCATGGTACTCTCAACATTCTTCTGAGAAACCACATCTCGGCTGCCTCAATCCTGCTCTGGGTTTGCTTGCTGACTGTCCACGCCTCGCATCCGTACAACAGTATTGGTTCTATATAACACTCAAGGACTCTCTTTCTGATGTTAATTGATAGGCATTTGTTGGTAAGAATGCTTGTCATCTTCTTGAATGCTGTTTTGGCTTGGCCGATTCTGCCAGCTATTTCCAATGTGCATCTGCCATCTGATGAAATGACCGTTCCCAGGTATTTGAACTTATTAACCTGTGTCAAGGTTGTGCCATTTGCTGTTATTTTGCAGGAGGGGATTTCATGTTTTTTACTGATCACCATGACCTCAGTCTTCCTGCTGTTTATTATATATGGGGAGAGAGAGAGAGAGTTGTGTGTGTATGTGTGTGTGTGTGTGTTTTAGTGTCCGTAGTTTTTTTACACTTGTGTTCTTTTTTTTTTTTAGACCCCGTGGTGATAAATTTGATGATATGGTCAATGCCAGGGGCATATCCTTTGATTATGTGTGCAAATGCATTGATATGTACTTAATTTTCTCTTCCAGTTTTTTTTTCAAGGAGTTATTGTGTTCATATTTGAAATGGTTTTAGGCCCTGATAGTCATATGGCTTTACGTAGTCAGCTGGGCTGTAAACAATAACACAGGTGATACTGATAGGAGGGAAATTTGTCACTTTTCCGCCTCCATATTCATTATTTGCATATGACACAACATCTTGTTTTTTCTGATTTTTTGCTTTTTTGTTTTGTTTTTGTTTAGATTTTTAAAAATAAATATGACTGCATATTTCTGTGCTTCACAACCGCTCAACTCCCCCCCGCCCCCAACCCACACACCCGTGAAAGTTAAAACAATGTCTGTAATTAATAAGATTGATTGCGTTGCCTCCGTGAAATGATAACTTTGCGAAAATAAAGACTGGCGATTTCTTATAGTGACCAGCATTGCAGAAACACTCAGTTATTGAATTAGGTGTTCTGTTTCTCCATTGATCTTGAACTTACTCTTGTCCAGTATGAGTATTGCAATATGCGTATAATAAAGTATGCAATCTCACATTGAGTTGATTGAAGTGGTTGACAGCTGAACGATTCTAGTATGAGAGGGCTGTGTACACAAGAGGTATAATTGCCTTGTATCAGGTTTTTTTCCTGCTTCTTCCCTTCACCTACACTGTAGCCCTGTCGTGTGGTAACAGCTGTTAACAGTGACCTCAGTACTGTACTGACTGATCCACGTCACGTCGTCAGTGATTGCTTCTGCAGATTATCTCTCTCTCTCTCTCTCTCTCTCTCTCTCTCTCTCTCTCTCTCTTTTAATATATATATATATATATATGTATATATATATATATATATATATATATATATATATATCCCAGTGCAGTTTGTCGTTTTGTTTGGTTGAGAAGGCAGAAAATGATAGGAAGAAATGACAGAAAGCAAAGGAACAAGACAGAAACAAAGAGAAATGACAGGACAGACGAAATTTCTAACACAGAATTTCCTGAAGGTGGGAATACTATTTATACTGAAAAAAAAGAGCCCCGGCATCCGTACAGGAGTTGCACCTACTGACCTAGTCACAACAGCTTTTGTTTTAGGCAGTGTATTCATGAAGATTATAGGTAGTCTAGGTTATCAGTCACTGTGACATTGAAAAGGTTAATATGAAGTACACCTTGATAAATGCACTGAGGACAATGGTAAATTGTCACGGCTTTTGACAGAATGATTTTTAAATATTTTCAGAAGTTACTGAGAAAATGCTGTTCAACATCTTCTTTGAAAAATGTTGAATTTAGGCAAATTTTTTGGTCATTGTGACCGTGACCTTACTTTTAAATTTACCCTTTGGTGACCCTCAGTGGTCCACACCATTGATTCAAATTTGATGAAGATCTGTGCATGTAGACCTGAAACACTTGTGTCCACACATTTTTGTCACAGACAGACAGATAGATGGATACACACAGAGACATAGACACACACACACACAGACACACACAGACACACACACACAGACACAGACACACACAGACACAGACAGACACAGAGAGACACAGACACAGAGAGACACAGACACAGAGAGACACAGACACACACACAGACACACACACAGACAAGACACACACACAGACACACACACACACACACACACACACACACACACACACACACACACACACACACACACACACACACACACACACACACAACACACACACACAACACACACACACACACACACATACACACACACACAGAGAGACACACACACTGTTCGATAGGAAATAATCTTGTAAAAACATATGTATGTATAAGCTGTTAAAATTTTATGCAAAAGCATGCATGTAATATATGAACATACACGTATGTCTGCATGCACACACATTGTTACCCCCCCCCCCCCCACACACACACACACACACACACAATAACGTGCGCGCACACACTCACTGTTGTAATATTATAGATGATAATCTGTTTGACTTATCTTTCCTGTCAGTTCAGTTATTAAGAACAGATTTTATCAGAGAAGATAATGTATTCCTGTCACTGTTTGATACTGATTGACAAATCATGTGCACAGATGAATTTGCTTGACATTTAACCTTCAATATCAATAACCAGTCTCAACTGGCCCCCTGTTGGGTTGCCGAGGGCTCTTTTGGTATAAATAGTATCCCCACCTTATGGGAATTCTGTGCTAGAAATTTGCTCTTTTCTGCACTCTCTTTGTTTCTGCCTTGTTCCTTTGCTTTCTGTCATTTCTGCCTATCATTTTCTGCCTTACTGGTCCATTTACCTGTATGTGTTTGATAAAAGTCTTAATACTTTCTTTTATGATTGATGATTGGGTACATGTATTAAGTGCATTTTTTACTCTAGGGAAATGAGGTATGCGAAAGCAATTTTAGCTAATTTAGGCCTGTTTTATATGTTTTTGTGTCCTTATTTTTTTTTAACTTTGTATTCAGGTATGTTTTTTAAATCCCCAGTATGATAAATTGGACAGAGTGGTCAATGCCAGGGGCATCTCCTTAGATCATGTGTGCAAATACATTGATATGTGTACTTAATTTTCTTCTTTTTTTCTCCAGTTGAAGGATTGTGTATGTACTGAATTTTCTTCTTTTTTTCTCCAGTTGAAGGATTGTGTATATGTACTGAAATGGTTATAGCCCTGATATGGCTTTATGTAGTCGGCTGGGCTTTAAACAAAAATAAAAATAATGGTCTCGCTGGGTAGACTGCAGGTTGCACATGAAGTTTTGCTCAGGCAAAGGGTGGGTAGGTAAGCAAAGCATAGGCGATATTATTTATGATAATACTCTAGTGACAACAAGTGCATATATATATAAACTTGTTGGGGATAGGAGTGAAGTTGGGAATTTCCAAAGTACATGTTAAATATTGTCACATATTTTGCCAGTGCGATAAGATGTAAGTCAGAGTTATGGTGACATCTGTGTTGATCACACTGTTGAAGCTGAATACTGGGACAGTTACTCAAGAGCTGCATGACCCTGTTGCTTTGCTGAGGATCCTTTGGTTTACATTTTTATTTTCCAGTTATACTTTATGTGGCCTGAAGAAAAACAAGCTGTGCCCCTTTGTACTTAGACTGAAGGATGTATGCATTACATATTGTAATTTGTATAGGCACACGCATATACACAAAAACACACATGCATACACACACACACACACACACACACACACACACACACACACACATGTACACACACTCTCACACTCACTCACTTCTCTGTCTCACACACACACACACACACACACACACACACACACACACACACACACACACACACACACACACACACACACACACCTCTCTCTCTTACACACCACACACACACACACACACACACACTCTCTCTCTCTCTTCTCTTTCTCACACACACACACACACACACTCACACACACACACACACACACACACACACACACACACACACACACACACACACACACACAACACACACACACACAGATGGTTTACAGCAGAATGTGACAATACATTAGTTTCATAGATAAGTTTGGACACTTCTTCTTTTTTTTTTTTTTTCGGGGGGGGGGGGGGGGGGGGGTCATAGCTGAAAAGGCTTCTTCTTTTGGGGGGGATTGTTATAGCTGATAAGGCTTTTTTTTTGGGGGGGGGGGGGTCTCATAGCTGATAAGGTTTGAAAGTTAACAGTTGATCTCAAAGGAAGTTTAATGTTCCTAACAGGCCCTGTGCAGAGGGGTTCAGATAATGATGATAATCACAACAAATTGTATATTATCAGTATCACAAACAGACAGGAGGTGAGTGGTGGGTTTACCATGTCCATGGATTCATTAACGCAGTATAAGTGTAATTAGTTGGATATATATATTGTAACGATAATGGCTCCATCTGTCTGATTAGACAGTAGACACACCTGTTTCAGGATTTATTTAGATGTGGAACAGCTTTGGCTGTGGCTGAACAAGCTGATTCTTGAGTGGCAGTCTGTGCAGAAACCGTTGAATGTGAAGGGCGATTGCTGTGACTTGGCGGTCACTGCCATAACTTGAGACTACTCTCTGTCAGACCACAGCCAGGCACAGCAGTTTGTAGCTGTCTCTTCCCAAATACCCACACTGATAACAGTGGACTGCATGTCACATTTGCAAACATTCCTTTATCATCACAGGAGTAAGCAACCTGTGAGCCTGGGTCTCTCAGCAATTTCTCCATAAGGGTATCTTTTGGGGTGTGACTAACCTGTATGTGGTGGATATGGCCAAACCAGAGCAATTTTCTTTGTGTAAAGAGAGTATATATGCACATAAACATATGCACGCATGCATACACGCACACACATGTACACACACACACACACACACACACACACACACACACACACACACACACACAACACACACACACACACACACACACACACACACACACACACACACACACACACACACACACACACACACACACACACACACACACACACACACACACACACACACACACACACACACACACACACACACAAGTCCAGTGGGAATGTCTGTTGTGTTCACTCAGAAAGACAGGATCATTCAGTTTGCAAGTTGAGCTATCTTTCCCTTAGAACAAAGATACTCTCAAACTGAGTGAGAGGCTCTTGCCATTGTGTGGTCTTAAAAATACTACCACATCTTCATTTTAGGCACTCCTTTCATGGTCGACATTGATCAGAAACCCTTAACATTGAAGTTCAACAACCCCAGAGCTCAACTGTGTATTGAACGCCGGGTCATGTGAGTGCAGCCACATGAAATGACAGTTGTCTATCAACCTGGTGCTGACAATCCTGTAGACTGCTGAGCTGCCACCCAGTCCATTAGTCTCCCAGCAAAGAGGGAAAAAAGAATGCAGAGGAATACTTACACTACATCATTACTACCTCAACACCCAATACAGTGACCATGAATGAAACTACTGATGAAACAGAGAGAGAGACCACACTGACCACCCTAATCCATGCCATGCTCTCCAGTGGAGAAAAAATGGACACACAGACATGTGAATTGTCACTTAGACACAATTTCTGCTTCATTTTGAAAGGCTGTCAGATTGTCTTACCAGCCTCACTTCACCAGAAAGCTGTGAATATTGCACACAGTGGGCTTCAGGGTGTCGTTAAAATAATTGTATTTCAGAAAGAGAAAGTTTGGTTCAGAGGCATGCAACCTCTTGTATCCTTGTCATCACCAGTGAGTATTCCAGGTACTCCATAGTTGATACACTAGGCTCAGTGTCAGCAAATATCATCATTCCATACCTGGACAAGGTTTTTGCTGAGTTTGGAATCCCTGAAATCCTGATAAGTGACAATGGACGTCCCTTTAGTTCCCACCAGTTTGCTCAGTGTTGTCAATACATAGACATCAAATATCTCAAGATCACTGATCACCCTTTGTGGCCATGCACCAACGCACAAACTGAATGCTTCATGTGCATCATTAAGAAAGTCATCAAATCATTCACCTTTCCCAACTTCAGGCAAGAGATGAGCAAGTTGGTGCCAAACTGTACTGGCCTTCACCGTTCCTTTGGTCCCATCAACAGTGTGGAGAAGGGGGACCTGCTGCATGGGCAACAGCTTGTCCTACATAGTACCACTCCTGGCTTGCACCCTGGAGAGTTCACCCCTGCTTAGCCTAATGGTGGCAAAAAAACACTTGCAGCAGCAGTCAACCAGTTATAAGCTGCAGCTCAATAGGCATTGGTGTAGAGTGTAGCACCAGGGGCTGCTTCCGACGGTAGGAGAGATTTTGGGATCTCACTGGACTCACTAATGATGTATGAAATGGAGAATGTTGTAATTAACATCTACACTCCACCAGCAAGGCAACATAGAATCAGCACTGTGTAAGGTCACTGATTTTTATTTTATTTTTTTACTTTTTGCAGCTGCTACGAACTACTGCATTAGCAAACACATAATTTGTCTCGCTTAAATTTCATCGGAGGCAGACTCCACTGTATTGATAAATTACCAGTCATTCATTTAATTACCTCTTGTGGGAATGCTGGGGGCTCTTTCAGTATAAATAGTATACCTACCTTCTGGAAATTCTGTGCTAGAAATTTCCTCTTTTCTGTCACTCTCTTTGTTTCTGCCTTGTTCCTTTGCTTTCTGTCATTTCTTCCTATCATTTTCTGCCTTGCTGGGCTATTCACCAGCATGTGTTCGATAAAGTCTTATGTACTTTCTCTTAGGATTGGTAATTGGGTATATGTGTTTAGTGCATTTTTGGCTGTAGGGAAGTAACATATGCGGAAGCAATTTTAGGTAATTTATGCCCGTTTTTAAATGTTTTGGTGTCCTTAGGTGTGCTTAAGTTTGTATTTAGGTTGTTTTTAAATCCGTGTGCGATAAATTGGACAAAGTGGTCAATGTCGGGGGCATGTCCTTTGATTATGTGCGCGAATGCATTGATATGTTGAAGTTTTCTATGTTTTGAAACGGTTATAGCCCTGACATGGCTCTATGCAGTCGACTGGGCTTTAATTAACAATAATAACGATAACAGTAACAATTCATTTAATTATTCTACCAGTGATGTAAATTTATGTTTTGTTCAACAGCTGTTTGACAGATTGCGAAGAGAGCAGCCCAACTTTGAGCAGAAAATTGTTCCAGTATGTGGGGACATGATGCTGCCAGAGCTGGGCATATCTGAAGACGATAGACACACCCTGGAAGATGAAGTCCATCTTGTGTTTCATAGTGCTGCTACCGTCAGATTTGACGAAACACTCAGGTTGGTTTGTAATCAAAATTTAGTATTGTTAATTCTAACTAAGTTTGTGATATCATGCTGAGTTATTGTTGTTTTTATGTTTTGTCAGCATTGGAGTTTTGTTTGTTGGTTGTGTTGTGTGTGTGTGAGATGCATTGTTATTGTGGTTGATGTTGTTATTGTTGTTATTATTACATTGGTAGCATATGCAGAGACATAGGTACTTAGTGCCCATTGTACCATTAGCATGTAGGGGGGAGCAGCAAAGGTTTTCCACTTTAACCTGCCTCCTCTTTCTCTCCCATTATGTAACACATCAGTCCCAATTTCTGATTCAGCTAAAAACCTTGGTGTTGCCTTGACTCTACCCTCTCCATGAACAACTTTGTTTCTCAAACTGCTAGATCTTGCTACTATCACCTCCATCGTATAAGCCTGATCAGGAAGTATCTCTCTGTCGAAACAACTGCAAAACCCGTTCTCTCCTTCATAATGTCTCGCATTGACTATTGCAATTCACTCCTGTCTGGTCTTCCTGCCTCCACTGTTCACATCCTACACCGCATTCAAAACAATGCTGCTCGCCTTGTACTCAAAAAGAAAAAAGCTGAGCACATCTCTCCTCTCCTGGCACATTTTCACTGGCTCCCTGTATCAAAGGGCATACAGTACAAACTAGACACCATCTGCTACAAAAGCTTCAATAATGCAGCCCCCGATTACCTGTCAAACCTACTTGAGATCTTTGTTCCCTCACATACCCTCCGCTCTGTCTCTGATCTTTTCACTTTTCGCTTTCCACACAGTAAGCTCAATATCTATGGTGCACGAGCCTTCTCTGTTTCTGGTCCACTCTTTTGGAACAAACTTCCTCTCTCAGTCCGTCAGCAATCTGCTTTTGTCTCCTTCAAGTCCGCTGTCAAAACTCACCTTTTCTCCTCTGCATAAAATCCTGACCTCACTCAACCCCCACTGCAGCCTGTCTCCATACGGTGTGGAATCACATTGTAATGTATAGTTGTATATAATATGTTCTCTATAATTTTCCATATCTTTTTCTCTTTTTCCCCATTTATACTTATAGCCATGTGGTGTGTGTGTGTGTGAGTGTGTATGTTCAGCGCTTAGATTTGATTTCTATCAAGATTTTGTGCTATATAAATATTGTAATTATTATTACATAACCAAAGTGTGTTCCAGGGCCTTAAGGCCGCCTTCTGGGTGTATTTGGATCAACCTCTCTTGTGTCTTCATTCTGGTGTCTAGCCCTTTGACTCCCGCACCCTGTCCACCAGCATCCTGCATTGCCAACCATGCTTAAAAACTTAACCCTTTGATTCTCTCACCCTTTCCATCAGCTTCCTGGTGAGGGAATCAAAGGGTTAAGTTTTTGCGAGTTGGTGGCTAGGGTGCGGGATCAGTGGGCCAGGGAAGGGCAGTTTGGGTGATGTCATCGTCATGTCTTCAGTTGATATGGCCAGTTCATTTCCAGTTGTCTTTTTAGACTTAGGCGTAGTGATGATGAGTAATTTTTGTAAAAGTGCGAGCAGGAGTGGCTAGCAGATACCGATAAAGATAACGAAGAGGATAGCCTTACTGAGTGTGGATTACTCAAGAGAGTACACTTTCTATAGTTTCTTGGTGTCTGCGTCTGTCTCCAGTCCATGGCTTGAGCTGTGTCTATAGATTTTCAAAGGCGCGAGCATGACGGAATAGAAACAAAATGATGGCTCAGCAGCAACATATGACTTCTTAACCCTTTGACTCCTGCACTCTATCCACCAGCTTCCTGCAGGATGCTGGTGGATAGGGTGAGGGAGTCCAAGGGTTAAGGTTAATGACCTCATGTAGTATTGGTGGGTGCTTTGACACGTCATATTCAATCGATCTTTACAGAGTAAATTAGGGTTTGATGTAGTTACAGAGTTGAAAGGAGTAAGTAAGAGTAATGTTTCTGAGCTAGTGTGAAAGGTAGGTAGTACAGGAAAAAGAAAATTTGCCTGGAATATGGTATATGGGGTAAAACAACAACAACACAACAAAAAAGCTGACCAACCAGTTATTCAAAATTGGGGAAAAATAAAACAACACCCACCACCCACCCAACCAACCAACCAACCAACCAACCAACCACCACCAAAACAACAACAGCAACACAACCAAATAAGTGCAAAAAAACACAACAACAACAAAACAACCTACCTGACAGAAACACAACAACACGTACACACACACACACACACACACACACTCCAAAAAACAATAACAAGAATGATGATATTCATGAGGTGCTGGTCTTGATATATAAATCAAATCAAAGGTCTTACTTTTGTCATTCACAATGACACAGACAATTTAAAGAGTATAAAGCATGTGCATAACAAGGGAGGTAAACCAGGAAGAGACTGAAATGAGGATTGGGGGAGAAGGGGGAAAAATCACTGCCGGACTAAAGCAAAAATTGCTTGGTGGGCAAAATGGTATGCCTTTGAGTTAGACTTGAATACCAGAATTACAAAAAGACTAGGTAAAACTTAGGCTAGGTAGGGCCTCAGGACCTGGCCAGCCCATGGGTTTATGTGCAGACTTAAGGCATGTGCCATGATCACCAAACGCATTGCAGCTGTGACTTTAGTGCTTAAGGAATTCGTTCCGAGTGCGGAGACGTCATCTTGAGAAACTGAGACTGAAACTGTTAGACTTACAGGAAAAGAGATTGTAATTGTTGAAGAGACAGAGGATGCTCACTCCAGTTATATGAAGAGAGGGGAAGATTATATGGGGTTAAAAAACCCCCAGTATCTGGGCTTTCCAGGTACATGATTCCGATATATTTTAAAGTACAATTAAGATTGGTTTGGTCAATCCACAAAACATGCATCCTGAAATCAGGCTGTCCTGGTTAAATTACACTTCACCGAGAAAAAACAATGGTAATAATAATCTACCTGTAATCAGTGTTGACAGATGATTGTACACAATGATAGTGTCACTTAATTTTTGTTTGTTCATTTGTTTTTGTTTTATGTTTGTTTTGTTTTTTAGTTCTGACTAGTCCAGAAATCAGTTTGATTTGTTGCCTCACAGATTCTGTCAAATAAAAAATTGATTGATAAATCTTTGTCAGGCATAGTCATTGACCTTGACAGCTAGTTTTGAATTTGATATGCTTAGAATAGCATATGTTTATCTTTGTGCTTTTTTTGTTTGTTTTGTTTACAGTTAAATTTTTTTGTTTGCAATTGTATAATTTGTTGTTTGCAGTTGCATCACTTTTTGCGTTTGTGCTTTTTGTTATTTACAGTTGTACTGTTTTGGTACTTTTTGTTATTGACATTTGTGCTTTTGGTTGTTTGTAAATGTAATTGTACCGTTTTTCTGTGATCCTTTTAGTTAACAGTCCACACAGTTGTTCGTGTGCGCAAAGTTAACCCTTTGACAGCAGCACTCTTGGGCAAACTGACCTAATTTTGGGTTGGTGCAATTTAAAATTATCATAAAATATTAAATACAGACAGGTGCATATTGCGGGTATTCTTTGTTTACATTTTCATCCATTCGTCCCTCTGTCGCCACAACAACACTTCCTGGGGCTGTACTAGACCTTCCTGGGGCTGTATTGGACCTAGCACCTCTACCATCTGTCTGCCTCGACCACGCTCATGCCCTTTTTGGACCGATGTGCTTGAAGAGGGTATTATCTGCTCGGATAGTCGGAATCTGAATCGAAAGTATCAGGCTTATCTTCGACAATGTTTCCTTCATCATGTCCCATCACTCACCTCTCCATCACGAGGAACATCAAAAATAAACCGATGGATGTCTTCCACAGAATATTGGGGTCAGGACCTGTCCACCATCTTTACTCACATGAAAAAAAATTGATGAAAATACATAAAATCCAAGCAGAAAAACTCACTTTCCAAACATACGGTGTCAGCCATTTGCAATGACGATCTTCTGAATATTTATGAGCTAAAAGTCACATGGTTCGACCATGTGATAGGTGTCAGAGCTACATTTAGAACAGTGACCTATGAACTGCGCGTACATGCGTGGCTGCTAGTGAAAGGCTTAACTGTTGTATACAGATTATTATATCTGTGACTTTTTTGTATGTTTCTGTAATAAATGGTAATAATGCTTTCACAATAAGTTGTTCTGCATAACCATGTAAAAACTGACATTTCTTTCAGTTTTACTCAGTTCTTCTGGGTCTAAACACCAGGCCCATTCTGCTATAGGATCCTTGAACTACATGAAATCTCTGATGCTACAGTTGCAGTAACACTTGCATTCTTCTTCTTTTTACTGCATCAGAGATCAAACAGTTGGAAGAAAAAAATGTGTCCTGAAAGGTGAAGGACAGCATGGTTTTGACTAGTGCTAAGATTTTGCTTATCGCTGTAATAAAAATATTCTTTGACAGCAGAGATAATGGACAGTTTTTTTTTTCAGAATATCAATTGTACAAGGGTCATCTAGTAAATAGCAAGAAGGCCCTAATAACTTAACCCCTTTGCTGCCAAAGTGTAAATAAAAAGGTGAATCGCCTGTGCCATGGAGTTTTAAACGTCTCGACTTAAAATAAAAAAAATTCATATCTCTTCATCCTGCCCAGAAAACCCCACAACAATTTTCTTGTTCAGTATACTTTACAACATACCAGGAGCAGCAGTACTTTAGTTTTTACGATCGCCAGTAGCTAGTAATGTCCACTTCGACTCGTATCTGGGTCAAGTCTGACTTCAGACATCAACACCGAAATATCGCCTGCATGCGCTAAATTACTGTCATTTTCACTCTTATCGACAGACTGCAAATCAGAATCAGCTCCACAAGTAACGATTTCTGCAACTTCTTTTGCTGCAAGAAGTTGTTTTTCGGGTCCGATCGATGCTCAGTGTCGAAGCAAGTCCGTCCACCATTGTTTACACTCGCTGAATAGTAGTAATCAGCTGTAGGGGGTCACATTTTCAACCGCATGGGCAGAAAAGACCGTAAAACGTCACACATACATAATTAGCATCGACGTATAGAGGGAATCCTAAAGTTTCCGTTGATATCTCATAGTCACTGAAAGCATTGGGGTTTTCTGGCTAAAAATAGGAAAAGTCGCCGACCGAATATTCGGTCAGTGGCACTGAAGGCATACGTTTCTTTTGACCGAATATTCGGTCGGAAGCACTGAACGGGTTAAAAAGTATTATTGCAGTATTTTGAAACTTTACACACACCTGGCCCGCTTATTCCCTGGTTTTATTACGAAATTACGTGCAGGTATTATGAAGTTCCCTCATGCAAAATAACAGCAAATGGCACAACCTTGACACAGGTTGATAAATTCAAATATCTGGGAACGATCATTTCATCGGAGATAGCCGGCAGAATCGGCCAAGCCAAAACAGCATTCGGGAAGATGACAAGCATTCTTACCAACAAATGCCTATCAATTAATGTCAGGAAGAGAGTTCTTGAATGTTATATAGAACCAATACTGTTGTACGGATGCGAGGCGTGGACGGTCAGCAAACAAAGCCAGAACAAGATTGAGGCAGCCGAGATGTGTTTCTAGGAAGAATGTTGAGGGTTCCATGGACAGCGGAGAAAACAAACGAGACAGTCTTGATGGAGGCAGACACAAGTAGATCACTCATAAGGAAGATTAGGAAAAGAGAGGCAACATTTATAGGCCATTTTATGAGGAAGGGGGATTTGGAGCACCTGGTCACAACGGGAAAGCTGGAGGGAAAGAGAGCACCAGGTAGACCCAGGGAGAAAATGCTGGACGGATTTGCAGAGTGGCTGGGGATGAGGAGGGTGGGAAGATGCTAGGGGCAACAAGAGATAGAGGCAGATGGAAGTCCATGATCGCCAACGCCATGCGGTAGGGCACCTGATGATGATGATTATGAAGTCATTTGCTAGCATTTGCTATACAGTCATTTCAAGCCCTGGCCATATTTGTGTTGAAGAACAGCACACTTACATTGAAATATAATTTTATAAAGAAATTTTATGACAGATCTTATAGTAAAAACACTACAGACTGTATGTGGGATATGAGCTCTTTTGTAGGGGGATGTCATTCTTTAAAAATGAACAAAATGAATATTAAAGGGAAGCATAGTCTGGGAAGGTCCAGTGGTAGCTACTGACAAGAAAAATGTAAGTAGAGACATTGGGAATGAAGACAGGTAGATGATAGTTGTGGATTAGTTCATGCAATTTTAAGGAGCAAATTCGAAATGAGACTTTTTGCAGCAGGGTGAGCCCCACGCTGCTATACTAAGATCAAAAAATGGGTGTGTATCACTATATCAATCACTCTGTTATACAGGTTAGAAAAATGAGGGTGAGGGCTTTTTAAGTCAGTTAGTTACCATTGACTAAACTTGGCCTCTAAGGAACAAGAGATCAGATGTCGCATTACGCTCAGACGACAAGCATAGAAATACAGATATGGCGATTGTATTAAACCGCCAAGTGTATGATGCATGCATAAAGCCAACTGTGACATATGAAGCCGAAACATGGAACCTGACGAAACGTCAGCTTCTTAAACAGCGAAGCATGCAGAGGGCCCATGAACGGATCATGATGGGAATTACCTGGAAGGACCTGGAAAATGGTGGCATGGGTAAGAGGAAAAACGAAGGTCCAAGACATAATAGACACAGTTTGTGAATGAAAGTGGAACTGGGCTGGTCATGTCATTAGGAGATCTGACAACAGATGGTCCACCAAAGTGACGCACTGGATCCCTCGAAGCCAAAAAAGGAACAGAGGTCGCCAGAGAACAGATGGCGAGACAATCTAGAAAAGTTCAGCAAACAGTGGACCAGAACAGCAGTTAACCGGCAAAGTGGCGTGCAATGAGGAAGGCTTATGCCCAACAACGGACAGAAACAAGCTTAAGTGAAGTGAAGTGAAACTTGGATTAGAAATACGAGCCAGAATTAAAGGCAGTCATCACAGTAGCACACTCTCACCTCTCTAAGGCCTTTCAGGTTTAGAAGAAAGCAAGAAATTTCAACATGAAATGACATGTGCCTGTGATAAAAGTAACATTGGTGTCTTGACAGCGCTTCACATTCCAATGGGTCAAACTGTTAAGACTACTACAGGATGGTTAAATTTGTATTCAAGTATCATTATGATATTCAAATCCCCTGTGTGATAAATTGGACAGAGTGGTCAGCACCAGGAACATCTCTTTGGATTATGTGTTTAGATGCATTAATTTGTGTACTTAATTTTCTTTTCCTTTTTTTTCCTTGTTGAAGCATTGTGTGTATTTTGAAATGGTTTAGCAATTGGAAAAAAACTTAAAATAGTATTAATGATTGGCCGTTGATATTACATGACGGCGCATCTGGCCACGAAAAGCAGAGAGGATAATGTCACTTATGACATAATATCAAAAGAATGCTTTCCCACTACCCTCCTGTTTTCCAGATATGCGTGCCCCAGACTTTGATCTGTTTCCCAGTCCAACAACATTCCCTGGTTGGCAGTTATGTGAAGCAAATAAAGACACATACACACATTAAACAACACAAACAGACAAGCTCACTTTTGACCCCATTGATCTTCCCCCCCTCCCAATGACCAAACCAAAATCAAACCATTTGTAGAATGCACCATTCATTGAATGTAAGAAAAAATACATTTTCACAAAAACACAATCACATACAACCAACCACCCCCCCCCCCCCCCCCCCAGATGATACACACAGACGTAACTGCATTGAGGCACACCATTTACATACGAAAGGTGACAAAGATACACATGTACCAAGACAATCATGTGGATACTTGTGTAGGAAGACACGTGACACAAAACAAAAACACACACAACAACACAAACAAAATCACACACACACACACACACACACACAACAAACAAAACACCCACACACACACACACACACACACCACACACACACACACACGTGTAAAAGCACATATGTGAATAGACGTTAAAAGAACTAACAAACGAACAAATGAACAAACACACATACTCACACATGCATGCATACATGCACGCGTGCACACACTCTCTCTCTCTCCTCTCTCTCTCTCTCTCTCTCTCTCTCTCTCTCTCTCTCTCTCTCTCTCTCCTCTCTCTCTCTCCTCTCTTCTCTCTCTCTCTCTCTCTCTCCCCCCCCCTGTCCTGAATGTAAGTGTACCTGTGTCTTTTTGAATGAGGTTGACAGCCTAGTCTTGTGTGTTGAGCCAAGTATTGTGTTTTGTTTATCCAGTATGGGTCTTCTTTTGGCTTGGTCTTGTGTGTATACTTTGTCCACTGTGATGGATTTTAAATTGTCCAGTGTGTGATTGTTTAGATTGAAATATTCAAATATGTAATGACCAGCGAACCTGTATTTTTCTTTGATTTGTGTTGATAAACACACACACACACGCACACACACACCGCACACACACACCGCGCGCGCACACGCACACACCACACACACACACACACACACACACACACACAACAACATACACACACACACACACACACACACACACACACACACACACACACCACACACACTCACCACTACTCTCTCTCTCTCTCTCTCTCTCTCTTCCTCTCTATCTCTCTCCTTCTCTCATATCTCTCTCTCTCTCTCTCTCTTCTATTTAATATATATATATATAATATATATATATGTGTGTGTGTGTGTGTGTGTATGTGTACACTTTTCCCATCTACTCATTATCATGGATCATTTGGAGCATATGTCTGTGTGAGATTGTGTAGGTGTAACAGACTGTTTTATAACAAGTTTCATAACTGGTCATACTTATAACTTGATTATTATAGATATTGTGTCATCTGTATGCAGGCAGTATTTGAAGAGTTGGTGTGCTGTGAAATGTACTTTTGACTGTAGAGTTGCTATTTCCTGCCCTCAGGGTGAAGAGTAGTGTTGAGGGCAGTTTTGTATACTACTTACTAGTTTGGTTCATAGCCGAGCTCCATTAACTTCCTGCAGGAAGCTGGTGGATAAGTGTAAGGGAGTGAAGGGGTTAAGTTTTTGCTTTGCTGGCATGGTTGGTAATGCAGGATGATTGTCACTCTCTTTGTTTCTGCCTTGTTTCTTTGCTTTCTGTCATTTCTTCCTATCATTTTCTGCCTTGCTGGGTCATTCACCTGTGTGTGTTCGATAAAGTCTTTCATACTTTTTGTTAGGATTGATAATTGGGTACATACATTAAGTGCATTTTTGGCTCTAGGGAGGTGAGATATGCGGAAGCAATTTTAGGTAATTTGTGCTCATTTTGATACATGTTTTGGTGTCCTTAGGTATGCTTAAATTTGTATTCAGGTGTGTTTTTTAAATCCCCTGTGCGATAAATTGGACGGAGTGATCAACGCCGGGGGCATGACCTTAGATTATGTGCGTGGATGCATTGATATGTGTACTTAATTTTCTTTTTTTCTTTTTTCCTGTTGAAGTTTTGTATGTTTTGAAGCAGTCTATAGCACTGATACAGCTCTACGCAGTGGGCTGGGTTTAAAACAACAATAACAGTAACAGTAAAGAAAAGAAGCTTGGAATGGCCATGTAACAAGGGTCAGTGGCCTTGCTAAATCAGTCCTCCACTTAACTGTTGAGAGAGGAGACAGAAGGGAAGACAGAAATAAATGATGGACTAATAACATTGCGGAATTGAACACTCAACTGTTTGCAGACACCCAGGGTTTAGCACACAACCAACAGAGCAGGAGGAATTGAGTTAACACTAAAAAACAGTTCATTAATGTGGCTGCCCATTGACTCTTCATGTAGTCAAGGGAGCAGAAGAACAAGACGACTGGATGGCTGCGTCTTAACCAGGTTTTCCCAAGCTGCATCATGTATGTTTAGAATAGCAAGGAATAACTAAGATGGGGGCCAGTGGGTCCTTATGCTATTATCCTTGAGAAACACAGTAAAATGTTTTTAGGTTTCAAGTATTTTTGTTGTTGACGTGTCATGATAATGATTGTGGCTTTGCAGTCTCTCTTACAGTGTCTGGTTAGTGCAGGGGTAGGGCTCCGTCCTTTCTGACTGACTGCTTAGGTTTGTCCCGGTGCAAATCTCACATTAGAAAACTGTGTTTGAGGAGGCCTCCTGTCCATCCATCTATTGATTGGTACTAAACTCTGTTCAGGGTTGTGGAAGGTAAACTAGTGATGAAAAGAAGATGGGCTTCACCCTCATGGTGCTGGTCCAGACAGAAGTTGAGTTCTCTGCTGTTTCAGTCCCCTGTGAATTAAGTTTATGGGAAAACTTTTTAATTGTTAAAAAGTGAGTGAGGAGATTGTTCCAGGAAAGAAAGAGTCATATTGATTGGAAGATGTGTGTGTGTGTGTGTGTGTGTGTGTGTGTGTGTGTGTGTGTGTGTGTGTGTGTGTGTGTGTGTGTGTGTGTGTGTGTGTGTGTGTGTGTGTGTGTTTTTTTCTGGTGAGGGTAGGGGATGAAATTGATAACAACGATCAACAACAATCTATTTTGAAAAACGTTTACTGTGCATTTAACAGTTCAGTTAGGCCATGACCAGGTTACTGAAACCAAGGTGATAAAGTGGGGTTATCTGACCTGTGACAACAGCGTGCTGTGTAATTGTTCCTGTTGAAGTATCGTGTATGTTTTGAAAAGGTCATAGCCCTGATATGGCTCTGCGCAGTTGGCTGTGTTTTAACCCTTTGACTCCCACACCCTATCCACCCACTGCAAAAACTTAACCCTTTGACTCCCACACCCTACCCACCAGCTTCCTGCAGGAAGCTGGTGGATAGGGTGAGGGAGTCAAAGGGTTTAAAGTTTTTGCTTTGGTAGTGTGGTGGGCAAAAAATGCAGGATACTGGTAAACATCGTTAAGCCTGATCAGGAAGTATCTCTCTGTCGAAACAACTGCAAAACCCGTTCTCTCCTTCTTAATGTCTTGCATTGACTATTGCAGTTCACTCCTGTCTGGTCTTCCTGCCTCCACCATTCACATTCTACAGCGCATTCAAAACAATGCTGCACGCCTTGTACTCAAAAAGAAAAAAGCTGAGCACATCTCTCCTCTCCTGGCACAACTTCACTGGCTCCCTGTATCAAAGTGCATACAGTACAAACTAGACACCATGTGCTACAACAGCCTCAATAACGCAGCCCCCGATTACCTGTCAAGTCTACTTGAGATCTATGTTCCCTCACGTACCCCCCCGCTCTGCTTCCGATCCTCTGACTTTTCGCTTTCCACGCACTAAGCTCAATACCTATGGTCCACGAGCCTTCTCTGTTTCTGGTCCACTCTCCTGGAACAAACTTCCTCTCTCAGTCCGTCAGCAACCTACTTTTGTCTCCTTCAAGTCCGCTTTCAAAACTCACCTTTTCTCCTCTGCATAAAATCCTGACCTCACTCAACCCCCTCTGCAGCCTGTCTCCGCTCGGAGTGGAATCACATTGTAATATATAATTGTATATAATATGCTCTCTATAATTTTCCATTGCTTTTCTTCTTTTTCCCCATTTATAGCCATGTGTGTGTGTATGTGTGCGTGCGTATGTATGCGTGCGTGCGTATGTGTGTTCAGCGCTTAGATTTGATTTTTATCAAGATTTTTCGCTATATAAATATTATTATTATTATTATTAAACAGGGTGCGGGAGTCAAAGAGTTAAGCAAAAATAACTGTAACGGTAAGGTTAAAAACATGGCTCTCCGAACCAAAACCGATTTCACACCGTCAGCATGAACTGAGTGCACTGTATCAAGTACATGTCACAAGGACAACTTCAAAAATCAAAACGGTAGCAGACTGCATGACTCCATGAGCTACAACAACCCACGTGAACAGATAGTGTTGTAAAAACACAGTTTGTCAGCAGCGCCAAACAAGTTGATTGACTGATAACAGTGATAATGCATATCACACAAGAATATTCTGCACCTACTGAAAAAAAAACATGATAAACGAAGGTTGAATAACTGATATGAGACAGTGGTGATAGTGTAGGAGATATAAATGTTTGCATTTGTAACCTGCTTCAACAGATGATTGATATGTGGGTCAGTGACTAATACACGTGTTTACTGATGAATTGATATTTGAACAGTGATGATAATGCTGCAGATATAAATTCCCATTCTGTAACATGTATGATTGTGAGTGAATGACCGATATTTACCGCTACACATTCAAGGTTTGTGATAAACTGAAGGACAAGGAACAAGGTTACTTTTGTGAGGCTGGTATTTTAGTGAATAGAAAGAAACATAACCTTTTCAAGGCAGCTGATTACCTGAATACAAGGAAACCCCATAACTTTTTCAAGGCAACCAGTCGCCGTAGTGTAGTGGTTAGTGAAACAGACTACTGATTGGAAGGTTGTGGGTTCGAATCCCCCCCATCAGTCCTTTCAAAAATCATTGTGGGATTTTTCAGCTCCCATCGGCTTCTACGTAGGGATGAAAAAGTGCTGTTGGCTTATTGGGAAGACTGAGACCACACTGTTGAGTCTCATCCACTTCATGGATGCATCATTGAAGGTGTTGCTCAAATCTTTTGACCAACACCACAGGTGTCTGTATTTCTCAGGCCTGGTTGACACCCGGATATATTATGATGGTAAGCATAGAGTGCAGTCCTGTCATGCAGTCTCAACCCTAGATGGAACTCTAGAGCATCATGATCATCATCCTCACTGCCATCATGCATCGCATTGTAAAAACTGTGCTAGCTTCTGTGGCCGTTAATGTGGTTAGAAAATGGGGCAAAAACGTGCACAAAGGAAACCTCCCTAAGTGCAATGATCCTTTAAAATTAAAAAAAGAAAAAAGAAAGAAAGAAAAGGGGGCAAAAAAGGAAAAGAAAAAAACGTTTTTCAAGGCAGCTAATTACTTAAATAGAAGGAAAGTCAATGGGGTTTTTTTCAAATCAGCCGATTACCTAAACAGTTACAAGCGCAGTAACTTTCTCAAGGCAGCTGACTACCTGAATAGTTACAAGCTTAGTAACTTTCTCAAGGCAGCTGACTACCTGAATAGTTACAAGCACAGTAACTTTCTCAAGGCAGCTGACTACCTGAATAGTTACAAGCTTAGTAACTTTCTCAAGGCAGCTGACTACCTGAATAGTTACAAGCTTAGTAACTTTCTCAAGGCAGCTGACTACCTGAATAGTTACAAGCACAGTAACTTTCTCAAGGCAGCTGACTACCTGAATAGTTACAAGCACAGTAACTTTCTCAAGGCAGCTGACTACCTGAATAGTTACAAGCTTAGTAACTTTCTCAAGGCAGCTGACTACCTGAATAGTTACAAGCTTAGTAACTTTCTCAAGGCAGCTGACTACCCAAAGAGAAAGAAACTGTAACCTTCTCAAGGCAGCTGACCACCTAAAGAGAAAGAAACTAACCTTCTCAAGGCAGCTGACCACCTAAATAGAAAGAAACAGTAACCTTCTCAAGGCAGCTGACTACCTAAAGAGAAAGAAACTAACCTTCTCAAGGCAGCTGACTACCTAAAGAGAAAGAAACAGTAACCTTCTCAAGGCAGCTGACCACCCAAAGAGAAAGAAACTAACCTTCTCAAGGCAGCTGACTACCCAAAGAGAAAGAAACAGTAACCTTCTCAAGGCAGCTGACCACCTAAAGAGAAAGAAACTAACCTTCTCAAGGCAGCTGACTACCCAAAGAGAAAGAAACAGTAACCTTCTCAAGGCAGCTGACCACCTAAAGAGAAAGAAACTAACCTTCTCAAGGCAGCTGACCACCTAAATAGAAAGAAACAGTAACCTTCTCAAGGCAGCTGACCACCTAAAGAGAAAGAAACTAACCTTCTCAAGGCAGCTGACCACCTAAATAGAAAGAAACAGTAACCTTCTCAAGGCAGCTGACTACCTAAAGAGAAAGAAACTAACCTTCTCAAGGCAGCTGACCACCTAAATAGAAAGAAACAGTAACTTTCTCAAGGCAGCTGACCACCTAAATAGAAAGAAACTAACTTTCTCAAGGCAGCTGACCACCTAAATAGAAAGAAACAGTAACTTTCTCAAGGCAGCTGACCACCTAAATAGAAAGAAACAGTAACTTTCTCAAGGCAGCTGACCACCTAAATAGAAAGAAACAGTAACTTTCTCAAGGCAGCTGACCACCTAAATAGAAAGAAACGGTAACTTTCTCAAGGCAGCTGACCACCTAAATAGAAAGAAACAGTAACCTTCTCAAGGCAGCTGACTACCTAAAGAGAAAGAAACTAACCTTCTCAAGGCAGCTGACCACCTAAATAGAAAGAAACAGTAACTTTCTCAAGGCAGCTGACCACCTAAATAGAAAGAAACAGTAACTTTCTCAAGGCAGCTGACCACCTAAATAGAAAGAAACAGTAACTTTCTCAAGGCAGCTGACCACCTAAAGAGAAAGAAACTAACCTTCTCAAGGCAGCTGACCACCTAAATAGAAAGAAACAGTAACCTTCTCAAGGCAGCTGACTACCTAAAGAGAAAGAAACTAACCTTCTCAAGGCAGCTGACCACCTAAATAGAAAGAAACAGTAACCTTCTCAAGGCAGCTGACTACCTAAAGAGAAAGAAACTAACCTTCTCAAGGCAGCTGACCACCTAAATAGAAAGAAACAGTAACTTTCTCAAGGCAGCTGACCACCTAAATAGAAAGAAACAGTAACTTTCTCAAGGCAGCTGACCACCTAAATAAAAAGAAACAGTAACTTTCTCAAGGCAGCTGACCACCTAAATAGAAAGAAACAGTAACCTTCTCAAGGCAGCTGACTACCTAAAGAGAAAGAAACTAACCTTCTCAAGGCAGCTGACTACCTAAAGAGAAAGAAACAGTAACCTTCTCAAGGCAGCTGACCACCCAAAGAGAAAGAAACTAACCTTCTCAAGGCAGCTGACTACCCAAAGAGAAAGAAACAGTAACCTTCTCAAGGCAGCTGACCACCTAAAGAGAAAGAAACTAACCTTCTCAAGGCAGCTGACTACCCAAAGAGAAAGAAACAGTAACCTTCTCAAGGCAGCTGACCACCTAAAGAGAAAGAAACTAACCTTCTCAAGGCAGCTGACCACCTAAATAGAAAGAAACAGTAACCTTCTCAAGGCAGCTGACCACCTAAAGAGAAAGAAACTAACCTTCTCAAGGCAGCTGACCACCTAAATAGAAAGAAACAGTAACCTTCTCAAGGCAGCTGACTACCTAAAGAGAAAGAAACTAACCTTCTCAAGGCAGCTGACCACCTAAATAGAAAGAAACAGTAACTTTCTCAAGGCAGCTGACCACCTAAATAGAAAGAAACAGTAACTTTCTCAAGGCAGCTGACCACCTAAATAGAAAGAAACAGTAACTTTCTCAAGGCAGCTGACCACCTAAATAGAAAGAAACAGTAACTTTCTCAAGGCAGCTGACCACCTAAATAGAAAGAAACAGTAACTTTCTCAAGGCAGCTGACCACCTAAATAGAAAGAAACGGTAACTTTCTCAAGGCAGCTGACCACCTAAATAGAAAGAAACAGTAACTTTCTCAAGGCAGCTGACCACCTAAATAGAAAGAAACAGTTACTTTCTCAAGGCAGCTGACTACCTAAATAGAAAGAAACAGTCACTTTCTCAAGGCAGCTGACTACCTAAAGAGAAAGAAACTAACCTTCTCAAGGCAGCTGACCACCTAAATAGAAAGAAACAGTCACTTTCTCAAGGCAGCTGACTACCTAAAGAGAAAGAAACTAACCTTCTCAAGGCAGCCGACTACCTAAATAGAAAGAAACACAGTAACTTCTTTTAAGCCAATTAACTAAACAGGAAGTCACAAGGTAGCTTTCTCAAAGTCTGAGGGCCATTTCAGCAACATGCTTGCCCTCATGTCGTCCATCAAAATAAAGGATTTTCCCATTGTTCAACTCTACTTTGGTAACATTACCTCCATGCTTAAAGTAACCAAGATCGTTTTTCCACACTATGTCTCCACTGCATCAGTCGCATGACATCCCATGCTGTTCATCTTGTCTTGAGTTTACAAAGTAAGCATGACCTTTCATGAGTGACTGATACCACTAGCATTACCCTCCATGAATTACTGACACTCAAGTCAAAAACATTTTTGTTGAGAGATTGGTTGAAATCTTGTATAAAAATCTTTTCAGGTATCAATCTTGAAGTAGGGAAAGGATTTTTGGGTTGAGGTGAGGATGTTTAGAAGCTGAGTCTCTGTTAAAGAACCTGTGTTAAATTGAAAGTAATTCTGATCAGAAGTATGATATGATAAAATTCGGGGAAAAGAGGCTCAGAACAGAGTAGTCTTTGGATGTAGTCAGCAGGTCAAGATGATTTGCTGCTTTAGCTATAATAATGTTGACTATTGTTTGCCATATGCACTTGTAAGAGTTGAACTGTATTTATTCTATATCTGTGAGACCCTCAGCAGCTGTCGCAACATGTCATTAGTAAAGTGAAAAGTAGGCTTTGGCCTTTCAGTCAACATTATTGTCAAGTGGCATTCAATTGCTTGGAGAACGAGTGGCTCAGTGCAGCTGTAAGATTGTTCTTGTGAACGTTCTGCGCTGAAGATTATTCTGATAACATTCTGCTCAGCAAGCATACACAAAACACTGACCATGTTCTGATAACATTCTGCTCAGCAAGCATACACAAAACATTGACCATGTTTGATAACATTCTGCTCAGCAAGCATACACAAAACACTGACCATGTTCTGATAATATTCTGCTCAGCAAGCATACACAAAACACTGACCATGTTTGATAACATTCTGCTCAGCAAGCATACACAAAACACTGACCATGTTCTGGTAACATTCTGCTCAGCAAGCATACACAAAACACTGACCATGTTTGATAACATTCTGCTCAGCAAGCATACACAAAACACTGACCATGTTCTGATAACACTCTACTCAGCAAGCATGCACAGAACAATGACCATGTTTGATAACATTCTGCACAGCAAGCATACTCAAAACAATGACCGTGTTTGATAACATTCTGCACAACAAGCATACACAAAACACTGACCATGTTCTGATAACATTCTGCACAACAAACATACACAAAACACTGACCATGTTCTGATAACATTCTGCACAACAAACATACACAAAACACTGACCATGTTCTGATAACACTCTACTCAGCAAGCATACACAAAACACTGACCGTATTTGATAACATTCTGCACAGCAAGCATACACAAAACACTGACCATGTTCTGATAACATTCTGCACAACAAGCATACACAAAACACTGACCATGTTTGATAACATTCTGCACAACAAGCATACTCAAAACACTGACCATGATTGATAACATTCTGCACAACAAGCATACACAAAACACTGACCATGATTGATAACATTCTGCACAGCAAGCATACTCAAAACACTGACCATGTTCTGATAACATTCTGCACAACAAGCATACTCAAAACACTGACCATGTTCTGATAACATTTTGCACAACAAGCATACACAAAATACTGACCATGTTTGATAACATTCTGCACAACAAGCATACACAAAACACTGACCTTGTTTGATAACATTCTGCACAACAAGCAAGCACAAAACACTGACCTTGTTTGATAACATTCTGCACAGCAAACAAGCATAAAACAATGACCATGTTCTGATAACATTCTGCACAGCAAGCATACACAAAACTCTGATCATGTTTGATAACATTCTGCACAACAAGCATACACAAAACACTGACCATGATTGATAACATTCTGCACAACAAGCATACACAAAACACTGACCATGATTGATAACATTCTGCACAACAAGCATACACAAAATACTGACCATGTTCTGATAACATTCTGCACAACAAGCATACACAAAACACTGACCATGTTCTGATAACATTCTGCACAACAAACATACACAAAACACTGACCATGATTGATAACATTCTGCACAACAAGCATACACAAAACACTGACCATGTTCTGATAACATTCTGCACAACAAGCATACACAAAACACTGACCATGATTGATAACATTCTGCACAACAAGCATACACAAAACACTGACCATGATTGATAACATTCTGCACAGCAAGCATACTCAAAACACTGACCATGATTGATAACATTCTGCACAACAAGCATACACAAAACACTGACCATGTTCTGATAACATTCTGCACAACAAACATACACAAAACACTGACCATGTTCTGATAACATTCTGCACAACAAGCATACACAAAACACTGACCATGTTCTGATAACATTCTGCACAACAAGCATACACAAAACACTGACCGTGTTTGATAACATTCTGCACAACAAGCATACACAAAACACTGACCATGTTTGATAACATTCTGCACAACAAGCATACACAAAACACTGACCGTGTTTGATAACATTCTGCACAAGCATACACAAAACACTGACCAGGCCTTTGCCTGCCTTTGCCTGTCCACCAGCATCAGCCAGTTTCAAAAGCTGGTGGAAGCTGGCAAATAGATTCTGAGGGAGTCAAAGGGTTGGTATATAGTCTTACATTCAGCATGTAAGCTTAAGTGCACAGTCTTACATTCAGCATGTAAGCTTAAGTGCACAATCTTACATTCAGCATGTAAGCTTAAGTGCACAGTCTTACATTCGGCATGTAAGCTGAAGTACTTATGTAAAACACTCAGGGACTGGGTTAATATATATAGAAAAACAAACTGACATTGAACAGAATAAAGGATTTAGAGTAAAAGTGGGAATATTGCTGATATGAATGAACATATTGCGTGCAACATTCATGCGGTTGGGTTTTTTTCTTACTTTGTGTCAGATTATAGCACTTGTGACCACCCCTAAAGCAACTGGATGGCAGCTTTTGAAGGTCATACACTGTTGAATGATTCACCCAGTCTTTTGTTTTTGGAAAGTCACTTATTGAATATCATGGACAACCCCCCCACCCCCCACACACACACCTCGCACACATGCACATACACATGCGCGTACACGCATGCATGTGCACACATGCATACGCATGCACTTGTACACACACACACACACACACAACACACACACACACACACACACACACACACACACACACACACACACACACACACACATACACACACACACATCACCACACCACACTCTCTCTCTCTCTCACCCACCACACACACACATACACACACAACACCACACACACACACAACACACACACACACACACACACACAATCATGTGCACACACACACACTCACACATGTACACATGCACATGCGTGTGCACACCACACCACCACACACACACACACACACACACACAACACACACACACACACACACACACACACACCACACACACACACACACACACACAACACACACACACACACACACACCACACACAACACATGCAACACACACACATACAAAACAACACACACACACACAACACACACACACACACAACACACAAAACACACCATGCATTGCAGATATAATTATAGTTGATCATGTTCTGTTTTTTGTCATAGATCTGTGTAACAGGTGGCTGCAGAACTTTTAATGTCTTGTACATCATGCTTAATTCCATCTGATCATCTGTTGCAAATAATTTTATGGTGTGGACACATGAACTGTAATATACATGCCTAGCATCTGTTCTTATGGGGCTGCATTGTTTTCCTCTTGTTTTACACTTTGTTGTTGTTGTTGTTAGTATATTTTGATGTTGTCCAAACTTTATTTAGGTATATGTTGTCCCCTGTGTGGGGATGCTGGGGCTCTTTAACTATAAATAGTATCCCCACCTTCTGGAAATTTTGTGCTAAAAATACCCTCTTTTCTGTCACTCTCTTTGTTTCTGCCTTGCTCCTTTGCTTTCTGTCAATTCTTCTATCATGTTCTGTCTTAGCTGGTCCGTTCATCTGCAAGTGTTCCATTAAGCCTTATACTTTCTCTTATCAATCTGCATTTTTGCTGAATCTAAGGAAATGTGATGTGCAGGAGCAGTTGTTGGTAATTTAGACCTGTTTATGTATACATATATATGTTTTAGTGTCCTTAGCTATGTTTACATTTGTATTCATTTTTGTAAACCTCCTGGTGATGAATTGGGTGGATTAATCAACATCAGCAGCATATCCTTGTATTATGTGCATCTATTCATTGATACATCAGTATTACATGTACTTAAATTTATTTCTTTTCCAGATTTTTGTTGTTGTTTTTTGTGTGTGTGTGAGCTATGGCATGCTTTTTTAGATGATTGTAGTCCTGATTTGACTGCACGTGGCTGGACTTTTAACAACAATAACAATTTAACCATTAAATGATCTGTGTTGGTGACATGATACAGCACAGTTAACTACACTCCTCTCCTCCCTCCTTCCCTGCTTCCAGTCTACTTCTGTCCATCTCTGTGTGGCAAAGTGCAGCATCTCTGTTGTATAAGTGTCTGTTACGGTGTTCTGTGGTTGAGGTATTCTTGAATAAATTTGATGGCTTCTGTAAGCTGTCTTCCAGTGTGTGTTCATTATGCTATTGTCATCTAGGGAAGGGAAGTTATTCCTCTGACTTCCATGGAAGAGGATTGCTAGTTGTCTTGAATAGATATGCATGAATGTTCAGTAACAAACATAACTGTGTTGTGGTGTGTGAGCATGTGTGTGTGTGTATGTGTGTGTGTGTGTGTGTGTATGTGTGTGTGTGTGTGTGTGTATGTGTGTGCGTGTGTCTGTGTGTCTGTGTGTGTGTATCTGCATGAGAGTATGTGTAGCTGTGTGAGTGCGCGTGCGTGTATGTGTGTGCGCACGTGCATATGCATTGTGTGTGTATTCATGCATGGAGTATGTGCATATTTGTCTGTGTGTGTAAAAGAGAACAACAGAACAATATATCGTAATGTAGTTGCTGCCTTCGTACTTGAGGCCCTGTGTATTGCATGATCTGTGTGCATTAATTGGTTTCAAGAGATGAACTGTCATTAAATTTATTGTAGGACAGTCATCAAATTTGCTGTATTTAGATTTATTGAAATAGATTGTCTGTGTGTGTCTGTGTCTGTCTGTGTGTGTGTGTTTTACCTGTTTTGACAGAGTGGCAGTGCGGATGAACATAATTGCGGTACAGAAGATGATGGACCTGTGCCGGAAATTAAAGCACCTACAGGTGAGTGCCTTTGGATTTGTCAGTGGGTTGTGCTTTTGTGGTAACACTGCGCTGCAAATATCTTCAGTGATATCTTCTCTGGCTCAGTGAATGGCATCCACATACTTAAGAGGTACCCCCCATGGGGATGCCAGGTGTTCTTTCAGTATAAAATTAAATAAATTAATAGCCTCCCCACCTTCTGGAAATTCTGTGCTAGAAATTTCCTCTTTTCTGTCATTCTCTTTGTTTCTTTCTTCATTCTTTGCTTTCTCTTATTTTTTCCTATCATTTTCTGCCTTGCTGGTCCGTTTACCTGTGTGTTCAGTAAAGTCTTACATACTTTCTCTTAGGATTGATAATTGGGCACATGTATTAAGTGTATTTTTGGTTTTAGGGAAATGAAATATGTGGCAGATTTAGGTAATTTAGGCCTGTTCTTATATATATGTTTTAGTGTCCGTAGTTATGTTTAAATTTGTATTCAGGTATGTTTTTAAAATCCGCAGTGCGATAAATCGGATGGGGTGGTCAGTGCCAGGGGCATCTCCATAGATTATGTGCATGAATGCATTGATACGTGTACTTAATTTTCTTTTCCTTTTTTTCCTGTTGAAGTATGGTGCATGTTTTGAAACGGTTATTGCTCTGATATGGCTCTACGCAGTCGGCTGGGCTTTAAACAAAAATAACAGTAACTTAAAAGATATCTGCGCTAGCTCAGTGAATGACATCCACATGTCAGGGAAGTGATGTGATCTGTTGTTTGTGTCCTAAATGTAGTGAATTTATTTTATAATGCTCTGTTTTATGTCTGTTTGACAAAGGCCAGTTGGCCAAAAATTTGTGCCTTTCTTGTTTCATAAGTTAAATGGGCATTCTCAGTCTATGTTTGTGTGTTTGGAGTTTTGAGACTTCTAGTCCTAATAGGCATGACCTCTGAACTGGACTGGGATATTTCTCTCCCACCTGTAGTAGACCTTTGGTGATTGTCTGGTGGTTCATCTTTTGAGTGCAGGTTTTCTGTGCAGCATGCAAAAATACATACAAAAGAACCCTTAACACCAAATTGATTTTATATGGTGCCCTCAGATCAGTAAGTGTCATGACTAGTCTTGGGTGAAGTATAGATTAATAAAAATTTTTTTTTTAAGAACATCAATTTCATAAAGAAATACCATATTAGAAAAAAGAAAACTGTTGTTTGTTTCAGGCTTTCGTCCATGTGTCTACAGCCTATGCCAACTGCGATTTTTCTCACATTGACGAAACTGTCTACAAGCCAGCTGTTGAGCCACAAAAAATCATTGATGTTCTTGAGTAAGCGTGTAATGATAACGTTTGAGATATGCATAAGTATATATTAAAGCACTGTTTTTTAACTGTCAGAAAGATGACCTGACAGCTCTGTGTGTGTGTGTGTGTGAGTGGGTACGTGTGAGTGGGTGAAGAAATTGTGAGAATGCAAGAAGCAGAAAGAGCAAGAGAATGATATATAATTATACATACACACACACACATACACACACACACACACGCACGCACGCATGCGCACACACACACACACACACACACACACACACACACACACACACACACACACACACACACACACACACATACACACACACACACACATATATATGTATATATATATATATATTGTTTATTTTGGGCAGTTTGTGTGTGTGTGCAAGAGTTGGTACATGTGGGTGGGTGAAAGAATTGGGAGAATGAAAGAAGCAGAGAGAGTAAGAGAATGATAGAGATATACTCATATAGACATAGTAGTTGTTTATTTTGGGCAGTGTGTGTGTGTGTGTGTGTGTGTGTGTGTGTGTGTGTGTGTGCTGCAGATCCCACATGCTTTCAAATATACATGTAGGCTTATACTTGTGGCTGGTTTTGTTGTTGTTGTTGTTGTTGTTTGGTGTGTTTTTTTTGTTTTTTTTTGGGGGGGGGGGGGGGATGTTTACCCTGCTATTGATTAAGGCAGTCATTTTCTGGGGTGTGCGTGCTGGACGTTTTTATGTTTCCATGAGCCACTGAACATTGATATGTCTTACGTGATCTTTAACCCTTTGGAACCCGCACCCTATCCACTAACTGCAAAACATAACCCTTTGATTCCTTCACCCTATCCACCAGCTTCCTGCAGGATAGGGTGAGGGAATCAAAGGGTTAAATTTTTGCTTCGCTAGCATGGTTCACAATGCAGGATGCTGTAGACAGGGTGCAGGAGTCAGAGGGTTAATGAGCATGGTCGATGTTCAGCTTACTTATACACACAAAGAAGGCTTAGTTATGAGCAGATCTGCACATACATTGATCAGGGAGATTGGGAAACCTTCCACCCACTATTGGAAAAATTTTCAGCCATTACCTTCTGTCCTACCCAAGCTGTTTAGAACCCAGACTTTCAATTGGAAGATCAGTGTTTTAACCTCTTGTTGGGCTTGAAACACACAATTGTTTGTGTTGGGCTTCTGGTCTGTAAACATGGGTACATATAATACAAGTGGCAAAGCAAGGTTGTTCAGCGTCCTTTAACTGTCGCTGTAACACATTCTACAATCCTCATCTGAGACATGGTTCAGTTATTTGCAGGCTAGTTGGCAGAGCCATACACTCGAGTTCTGATATCTTGAGTTCAGTCCCAACCAGCAACATTAAAAACTGGCCTGTTCGCTGCCCATCTTAATGTTTACATCGTTCTGGTGGTGTCAGCTTAATGTTTCATAGGTCCCTCTTCTTCCCCCTTTCCCCATTTCAAGACCTTGCCAGGGCATAGGGTTTTGCTCAGGCTTGGAAAGTCTGTCAGATAATTGCTGGCATATTTGGGTGGAGCGCATATGGAGTTTTCCGAGTGCATTGAATCCCTCTTGAACAAACTCTAAATTCCAGACATGGTTGAGGATGTTGGAATGTAATAGATCATGCTTCTGATGGGAAATTTGATTCTGTATTGTGTGAATGTTTCCTTTTCAATTTTGTTGTTGTTTTGTTTTACTTTTTAAGAATGGAAATGGATGAAAATGAAAGGTGATTTGTTTGAGTTCAGCGAAGCATGGAGAACATAATGGAATTAGAATAATGTTCTTTAGCGGGTACTAAGCCTCTCATTCCTGATGACAGCTATAGCTGCGGTTCAGGGGTGGCTCGTCCTATCAACATTGAACTTATGATAATTGAATTCTCAGTTCATTTTCCTTCCAAAGCAACAACAACAACAAATATTCATATACTTTTCAGCATTATTTAAATTTTCGTCATTGTGATTTTTTGTTGTTGCAAAAATTACAAATAATAACAAGAATCAAAGGGTTCGAGTGCATGTTTTCATGGAGAAATTTGATTGCAACCCGAGTTTGGTCAAGTTTTTTTTTTAATTGTAGTGGAGAAGAATGGCAGAATGGTTCAGACATTCGCCTGCCAATAACTAAACTCGAAGTTCCAGGGTTTGCTCTTGGTAGAGGCCTCGACTTTTCTCCTCAGTTTGACTAGAAAATCAAACTGAATGTCTAGTCCTTCAAAAAGGGATGAAAAACAAGTCGGACCTATGTGTCTTCTGGCTGCACACGCTAAAGATTGCATGGCAGTTGAAAATCATCAAGAACAGGGCATTGCCCGACTGCGTTGGTATAAAACATTGGAGCGAGAGGTTGATTTTCCAGGCCCCACCCCTTGAAAACCAATTAGCTTTCTTGCCTTTCTGAAGTCTTGGTAAAAAAAATTATGTGAATATGAATTTGAAGCGAGGGGATGGGCACCGCCCTCATGGTGCTGGCCCCAGGAAAAGTTGAGGTCTCTGCCACCTCACTCCCTTATGACCCCAGGGTTATGGAATATCTAGGTAGGACCTCAAGACCTGGCCAGCCCATGGGTTTGTGTGCAGGCTTAAGGCTTGAGCCGTGATCATTCTGGATCTTCTCCATCACAGTCATGGCACCTGTGACGTTAGTGCATAAGAAATTTATTCCAAGCGCGGAGACGTCATCTTGAGAAACTGAAATTGAGACTAAAAAGAGACTGTGCATAGAAGGGGGAAGGGTGGCAAGGATTGTGTAGGTGTGTTAGGGTAGGTGGTTTTGATTGTGTATGCTTACAGTCTCTACAGTGAAGAAGACAAGCTAGTACCATATAAAATCCTGTGATTGTCTGTTAGGTGGATGGATGATGACATGGTGGAAATGTTCACCAAGAAGCTGCTCAAGGACAAGCCAAACACCTACACCTACACCAAGCAGCTGGCCGAATGGGTTCTTCTCACTGAGGGGTCTGGTCTCCCCATTGCTATCGTCAGACCTTCCAATCGTTGGTGCCACATGGAAAGAGCCTTTTGCTGTAAGCGTGTGTGCTTGTGCAAATGTGTGTGGAAGGGGCCTTTGAGTAAGTTTATAGTTGTGTGCTTGTGTGTGTGTATCTGTTTGTGTGTATGTGTGTGTTATGTGTGTGTGTCTGTGTTTGAGGAAGTTTATAGTTATGTGGCGTGTTTATGTGTGTGGTATGTTTGTGTGTGCATATGTGTATGCATGTATGTGTGTGTGTGTGTGTAAGTTTATAGTTATGTGCAGTGCTTATGTGTGTGTTTATCTGTGCGTGTGTTTGTGTGTGTGCATGCGTGCGTGTGTTGTGTGTGTTTGCGTGCGTGCTGCGCCCATGATTGGCGTGTGTGTGTGTTTTTTCAGCTGTATACGACTACCCCATACATAAATGTAACCAACACAATAATTTGATATTTTGAATATCAGTTTGTGTGATACTGTTACTCTGTGATCTTGTTACTTTATGATATTGTTTGTTTTACTCGAAGAAAAATCAGAATTGAAGGAGAGAAGTGCAGTTCAGTTTTTAATGTGTGCCGAATTGTCATTTAAAAAAAGTAATAGGTGGTTTTTGAAAAGACCCAAATAATAACAGATAACAGATAAGATGGATTGTTGTCTTGCTAGAAAATGTGTTTCACAGTAATAACCATTATTTAAACAACATAAAATGTACAAGCAAAGGAAATGAGTGTGATTACAAACACATGCATGCACACACACATGCATGCGTGCATGCATGCACACACACATGCACACATGCAACATTACGACTGTACGCATACAGTCACACATGTCATACAGATATGCATAACTACAGTCAAAAATACGACATTAAACATTGTCCTTGTGCTTATGTACTAAGATCTTGTTTAAACTTTTAAAATGTTGTTTAACAACACATTCAGTTGTAGCTATCATCATCGTCATCAAGTGCCCAGCCACGTGGCGTTGGCGATCATGGCCCTCCATATGCATCTATCCCTTGTTGCCGCAAGCACATCTTCCACCCTCTCTGTCTTCACCCTAAAACATTCGCACAGGCACCAACACACACACACATACTCTCATATATATATATATATGATATATATATATATATATAATATATATATATATATATATATATATATATATTATATATATATATATATATATATATATATATATTATATATATATATATATATATATATATATATTAATACATAATATATATATATTATGTATATTATATATATATATATATTTATAATATACATATATAATATACTATATATATATATATATATAATATATATATATACATATATTATTAATCTATATATATTATATATATATTAATTATATATATTGTAGTATATATATATATATATATATATATATATATATATATATATATATATATACATACTCACACACACACACAAATATGCACACACAGACATGTACATATGTATATTTTATGCATAGTAAATAAATGAATGAATAAAGATAAGATAAAATTAAATGAAATAAGGAAGAAAAACAAACAGTAAATGAATGAGTAATTCAGTTGCAAAAGAAAGGATGGGAAGATGGAGCGAGACACATAGAATAGAAGGAGTTGGAAGCAGACTGAAAATAGATAAATGAAACAATAAATAAGCAAATAATCAGATTAGTCAGTTGGTCAGCATATTAATCAGCAAAGTGAAAATAGATAAATAAAACAATAAATAAGCAATAAGCAGATTTGTCAGCCAGTCAGCATATTAATCAGCAAACTGAAAATAAATAATACAATAAATAAGCAAATAATCAGATTAGTCAGCCAGTCTGCATATTAATCAGCAAACTGAAAATAGATGAATAAAACAATAAATAAGCAAATAATCAGATTAACCAGTCAGCATATTAATCAGCAAAGTGAAAATAGATAAATAAGACAATAAATAACCAAATAAGCAGATTAGTCAGTCAGTCAGCATATTAATCAGCAAAGTAAAAATAGATAAATAAAACAATAAATAAGCAAATAAGCAGATCAGTCAGTCAGTCAGCATATAATCAGCAACTTGAAAATAGATAAAATAAAACAATAAATAAGCAGATCAGTAAGTCTGTCAGCATTTTAAATCCAGTCTGTAAATCAAATGATACAAGTCTGAACGATAACAGAGTTGTGACAAGCATGAGATGGAAGTAAAAAATGGAAAATTAGAAATGAAATAACCCGAGAGGTATGACCAATGTAAAAGGATTGTGCCAGGTGCACTGATGCCAGTCTGACTTTAAAAAGGAGTTTAAAATATCCTAATCCAACAGCCGAGGGGATGAAGAGAAAACCCGGAACACCTAAAGAAAAAAATCTGTTGTTACACTTGTCTTATAACTGGTGCAGTAGTTAAGTAAACGAAGAGAAACTTATGGTGACAGCCACAGTGTACAAATGTCTGTATGTTGATTTTTTTTAACTGAGCAAGTCAGAGATGTAAATCTACATAAAACATTTTCGGTCTTTTTTGTATCTTTTGTATTTGAGTTATTCATAATGATGAATGTATTTTTCAGGGTTGGATTGATAATTACAACGGACCCAGTGGATTATACATTGCTGTAAGACCTCTTCTTTGTGTGTGTGTGTGTGCAGCTGTATGACTGTTGATATGATAACATGTTTTTGGTCATAACAACTGTAAATGTAAACTGTATTTGCCAACACGACGACATTCCAGTAAATGTAATTCCATTAAGCCCCATAGAAAGAGAGAAAAGTACTGTCGACAAGTCTTTGCTTCAAAAATTTGTTGGCCAGTATTTTTTTATATTCTTTTTTTATGTTTTTGGTGGGGTTTTTTGTTTCTGCTTGACAAAGGTATATGGCCAATTAATTACAGTTTTGCTCAAAATAACTGAATAGGTGTAAATTTCACTGTCTTTTTTTGTTGTTTTTTTTTTTTTTTGTTGTTGTATTCTTAGCTGTTTTTTTTCTTTTTTTTTCTTTTAGGTGCGAATTTTAGTCTTTTTTTTTTTTTTTTTTTTTTTTTTTGTATTCTTAGTTTTGTTTCTTTTCTTTGTTTTTTCTTTATTTTTTTTTACATACTGTTTTTAGGGGTCTGGGTAGATGTAAATATGTATGTATGGATGCTTGTGTACGTATGTGTTCACTTCTTGTTTCATATTTTCCTTTCTGTATATATTGCTGGGGAAAGGCATCTTGCTTATTTCATGTTTTCCTCTCTGTATTATAGCTGGGGAAAGGCATCTTGCTTGTTTCATGTTTTCCTGTCTGTATTATACTTTTTATAGCTGGGGAAAGGCATCTTGCTTATTTCATTTGGAAAGGCATCTTGCTTATTTCATGTTTTCCTCTCTGTATTATAGCTGGGGAAAGGCATCTTGCTTATTTCATGTTTTCCTCTCTGTATTATAGCTGGGGAAAGGCATCTTGCTTATTTCATGTTTTCCTCTCTGTATTATAGCTGGGGAAAGGCATCTTGCTTATTTCATGTTTTCTTCTCTGTATTATAGCAGGGGAAAGGCGTCTTGCTTATTTCATGTTTTCCTCTCTGTATTATAGCTGGGGAAAGGCGTCTTGCTTATTTCATGTTTTCCTCTCTGTATTATAGCTGGGGAAAGGCGTCTTGCTTGTTTCATGTTTTCTTCTCTGTATTATACTTTTTTATAGCTGGGGAAAGGCATCTTGCTTATTTCATTTGGAAAGGCATCTTGCTTATTTCATGTTTTCCTCTCTGTATTATAGCTGGGGAAAGGCATCTTGCTTGTTTCATGTTTTCCTCTCTGTATTATACTTTTTTATAGCTGGGGAAAGGCATCTTGCTTATTTCATTTGGAAAGGCATCTTGCTTATTTCATGTTTTCCTCTCTGTATTATAGCTGGGGAAAGGCATCTTGCTTATATTCATTTGGAAAGGCATCTTGCTTATTTCATTTGGAAAGGCATCTTGCTTATTTTATGTTTTCCTCTCTGGTAGAAAGAAACTCTAGGGAGAGCTAGACAACAGAAGGTCTTCAGAGAAGTAACCCCCTTTAGACAAGTGTTTCGGCCCTGAACTTCTTACACTCTCGGGGGGCCGGGCCACATCCAGGTCATGACTCCTGGATGCCCTTCTGCTGTTGTCTTTTTTTTTTTTTTCCCACGCCGGGGAGCGAACCTGGGCGATACTGCGCTTCAGAACTGCGGTACGCGGTTTTACCAATGTGCTAACGGGGCACACATCATCTGTAGGGGATTTAATCCTTATGAAGTTCACTTTTGGTTCCTCCTTGCCCAGATCCAGCTTGAGCTGCTTTCTGCTGCCTCTGCCATCGCTTTAAGGGCTCTAGTCCTCTTCTTCCCAGAAATGGCGAGTTGTTTCATGAGATCATAAGCGGAGGTGCCCACAAACCCTCTTGCCCCGACCTCTATGGCGAAGATTTTGACCCGCAGACCTGCTTTCTTCAGGGTGCTGGCAAGACCGGCATATTTTTCGGTCTTGTAGATATGTGCTTCTTCCATTCTGCTTTCGTATGGCACAGTGAGTTCTATCAGAATCACTTGTTTCGAGGAGTCAGAGTGGAGAGCGATGTCTGGTCTCATGCCTGTCTTGCTGATGACATCTGGGTAATTTCTCCACTCTGGGAGGTCTGCTGTACACTCCCAGTCGACTGCTCCATCCAGAAGACCCTTTGGCAATGTGCTGGTTGTCATAGCAATTTCGGGCCAGACCTGTTTCCCTCCTGCTTTGTAGAACGTTGTCATAGCAATTGGTGCGTTTGGGGTCATGGTTTTTTCGCTAACCACGTCTGTGATCACTTTCAGAACTTGGTTGTGCCTCCATGTATACCTTCCTTGGGCTAGCGCTACTTTGCAAGAGCTTAGGACATGTTCCACTGTTTGTTTCTTCTGACAGAGCGGACATGCTGGGTCATCTGATTTCCCCCATTTCACTAAGTTTGCATTCGAGGGGAGCAGGTCATATACAGATCTGAGGAGGAAACTTATCCTTAGAGGAGCCATGTGCCACATATCGTTCCAGCTGAGACTTCTTTGGAGTGCACTGTCCCATGTTGTCCATTGCCCCTGTTGACCTTGCTGGACTGCCTTCTGCACTCTTTTGACATCTTCTTCTACTCCTGTATGATCATGTCTCTATTTTCCTTCCTTTTGGCTTTGGACCACCACTGCATTTTTGTTGCTCCCAGTCCCTGTCTGTTGGTTTGCGTGTGTCCAATTATTTCTTTGATGCTGAGGTTTCTCTTGGCATTGTTTACAGCCTCTTGGACTTTCCATTTTTTGCCAGTTCTCAGCTTTGGCTGAACTGATCTCACGATATTGTCTTCCGATTCCTCCAGCATGCTCAACAGTCTTGCTTTTCCTTTTCCAACTTTGTATTCCTCCACTATGGATTTGAGAGGTAGCTTCAGCATTGCTTGACGACAGTAGAATGCAAGTTGAAGGAAGAAGAAGATGTCAAAAGAGTGCAGAAGGCAGTCCAGCAAGGTCAACAGGGGCAATGGACAACATGGGACAGTGCACTCCAAAGAAGTCTCAGCTGGAACGATATGTGGCACATGGCTCCTCTAAGGATAAGCTTCCTCCTCAGATCTGTATATGACCTGCTCCCCTCGAATGCAAACTTAGTGAAATGGGGGAAAGCAGACGACCCAGCATGTCCGCTCTGTCAGAAGAAACAAACAGTGGAACATGTCCTAAGCTCTTGCAAAGTAGCGCTAGCCCAAGGAAGGTATACATGGAGGCACAACCAAGTTCTGAAAGTGATTACAGATGTGGTTAGCGAAAAAACCATGACCCCAAACGCACCAATTGCTATGACAACGTTCTACAAAGCAGGAGGGAAACAGGTCTGGCCCGAAAGTGCTATGACAACCAGCACATTGCCAAAGGGTCTTCTGGATGGAGCAGTCGACTGGGAGTGTACAGCAGACCTCCCAGAGTGGAGAAATTACCCAGATGTCATCAGCAAGACAGGCATGAGACCAGACATCTCTCTCCACTCTGACTCTTCGAAACAAGTGATTCTGATAGAACTCACTGTGCCATACGAAAGCAGAATGGAAGAAGCACATATCTACAAGACCGAAAAATACGCCGGTCTTGCCAGCACCCTGAAGAAAGCAGGTCTGCGGGTCAAAATCTTCGCCATAGAGGTCGGGGCAAGAGGGTTTGTGGGCACCTCCGCTTATGATCTCATGAAACAACTCGCCATTTCTGGGAAGAAGAGGACTAGAGCCCTTAAAGCGATGGCAGAGGCAGCAGAAAGGAGCTCAAGCTGGATCTGGGCAAGGAGGAACCAAAAAAGTGAACTTCATAAGGATTAAATTCCCTACAGATGATGTGTGCCCCGTTAGCACATTGGTAAAACCGCGTACCGCAGTTCTGAAGCGCAGAATCGCCCAGGTTCGATCCCCGGCGTGGAAAAAAAAAAAAAAAAAAAAAAAAAAAAAATAGACAACAGCAGAAGGGCATCCAGGAGTCATGACCTGGATGTGGCCCGGCCCCCCGAGAGTGTAAGGAATTCAGGGCCGAAACACTTGTCTAAAGGGGGTTACTTCTCTGAAGACCTTCTGTTGTCTAGCTCTCCCTAGAGTTTCTTTCTACCTGCACATGGTCAGTCCATTGACTTCCGGGAATAGTTCGGAGGACATTCGGGAAAGACCGAAGGACACTGGGAAAGACTAGATCTGCGGGCTTTGTGGGTTGGCTTCCCACCTTGCCTTTGATAACATGCCACGAGTTTTTCAAATGAAAGATGCTCCCAGGATTCACCGAAAGGGGGAGAGAATGATGAATCCATCGGCACTGACTCCATCACGACTGGAAACGCACAACGGACCATGATTAATGACCAGTTGGAATTTCCGTGTGCGTGTGGAAGGAGATTCACCACCAAACGCGGCATGAAGATCCACAGGACAAAAATGGGCTGTTTGAAGACACATACGAACCAGCAGCAGCGCACTGCGATAGCAGGTGAGACGTTGGATGACCAAGGCCAGGAATTAAACCATAGTGCCAAGGACATCCACGCTGACGGTTCTGATGCGGATTTTGCACAAGCTCTTAACGCCAAACGTGGAAAACTCAATTTGCCGCCTGCCGGTGCAAAAGAACAATGGGAGAAATTAGATGAGGAACTTGTCCTTAAGCTGAATGCGCTAATAGGGAACAGTACGCTGGAACACAAACTTGACACATACGGAGACATCATATACTCTATCTGCAGGGACACTTATGGAGTGAAGCAGCCAAAGACAAAAACGCCTCCCCAGAAATCCAGAAGACAGCAACAGATGGAGAGCATCCGGAGGGAGAAAAGGAAGCTTAAAAAGCGAATGAAAACTGCCTCAGAATTCGAGAAGCAAGGGCTCCTGGAACTCTGGAAAGATCTGAAGGCCAAACACAATGCTCTCAGCAAAGTGGAATCAGCAAGGCGAAGAAAGAGCAAAAAGAAGAAGACTCAAGATCGTTTCTTCAAAGATCCCTTTGACTTTGCAAGAAAGCTGTTTGAACAACCCAAATCAGGGACTCTCACAGTGGGCAAGGAAACCCTAGAGCAGCATCTCAGGGAAACATATTCCGATTCTCAGCGCAAGGCACCACTTGAAATCCAGAATCTGGTTTGGCCTGCAGCGCCAGAAGGAAAATTCAATAACAAACCACCAACACTGGATGAAGTGAAGAAGGTAGTAAAGAAAGCCAGAGCCAAGTCAGCACCTGGACCAAACGGAATACCATACCTGCTCTACAAGAAATGCCCAAAAGTGCTCGAGTGGCTCCACAAGATGATTCGATCAGCATGGAGGAACCAGAAGATCAGCGACCAATGGATGAGAGCTGAAGGAGTGTACATTCCGAAGGAGCAGAACTCCAGCAGCATCAATCAGTTCAGGCCAATATCACTTCTGAACGTCGAGGGGAAAATCTTCTTCTCTGTTATGGCAGCAAGATTGACAAAATACCTGACTGAAAACAAGTATCTGGATATGTCAGTCCAAAAGGGAGGCATACCAGGAATGCCTGGATGCTTGGAACATGCCACGTTGATTTGGGATGCCATCCAAAAAGCAAGAACAGAGAAGAGAGACATTGACGTAGTTTGGCTTGATCTGGCGAATGCATATGGATCAGTTCCACACGATATGATCCAGCTGGCTCTTGAAATGTATCACATCCCAGAAAACATCCGAACAATGCTGAGGAAGTATTTCCAAGGGTTCTCAATGCGGTTCTCTACCAAAGAATACACCACGGACTGGATAGACCTAGAGGTGGGCATTGCAATGGGCTGTGCAATCTCTCCCATACTGTTCGTGTTGGCAATGGAAGTCATCTTGAAAGCTGCAATGAAGAGTTCAGGTCCAGTGAATCTGGGAGATGGATACCAGATGCCTCCTCTGAAAGCTTTCATGGATGACACAACAGTCTTGTCCATGGATGAGGAAGAGACACACCAAATCTTAAAGCAGCTGGATGAGCTGGTGGCCTCTTCAAGAATGAGGTTCAAACCTAAGAAATCCCGAAGTCTCTCACTGCGAAAAGGAAAAGTGGCAGATTCAGTCAAATTCATGGTAGCCAACCAAGCCATCCCCACTGTCACAGAAGAGCCAGTAAAAAGTCTCGGAAGATGGTATGATGACTCCCTGAAAGACACACAAAGGGGATGTGAAACCAAGCAAACAGCAGAAGAAGGCCTGAAGAAAATAGATAACTGCGGACTGCCAGGCAAATACAAAGTCTGGTGTCTACAGTTCATGCTGATACCAAAACTGCTGTGGCCACTGCTAATCTATGACATTTGCACCAGCACAGTCGAAGCAATGGAAGCCAAAATCAACAAATACACAAGAAAATGGCTCGGTGTCCCACCTGGTCTCACTGATGTTGCATTCTACTGTCGTCAAGCAATGCTGAAGCTACCTCTCAAATCCATAGTGGAGGAATACAAAGTTGGAAAAGCAAGACTGTTGAGCATGCTGGAGGAATCGGAAGACAATATCGTGAGATCAGTTCATCCAAAGCTGAGAACTGGCAGAAAGTGGAAAGTCCAAGAGGCTGTAAACAATGCCAAGAGAAACCTCAGCATCAAAGAAATAATTGGACACACGCAAACCAACAGACAGGGACTGGGAGCAACAAAAATGCAGTGGTGGTCCAAAGCCAAGGGGAAGGAAAAAAGAGACATGATCATACAGGAGTTGAAGGAAGAAGAAGATGTCAAAAGAGTGCAGAAGGCAGTCCAGCAAGGTCAACAGGGGCAATGGACAACATGGGACAGTGCACTCCAAAGAAGTCTCAGCTGGAACGATATGTGGCACATGGCTCCTCTAAGGATAAGCTTCCTCCTCAGATCTGTATATGACCTGCTCCCCTCGAATGCAAACTTAGTGAAATGGGGGAAAGCAGACGACCCAGCATGTCCGCTCTGTCAGAAGAAACAAACAGTGGAACATGTCCTAAGCTCTTGCAAAGTAGCGCTAGCCCAAGGAAGGTATACATGGAGGCACAACCAAGTTCTGAAAGTGATTACAGATGTGGTTAGCGAAAAAACCATGACCCCAAACGCACCAATTGCTATGACAACGTTCTACAAAGCAGGAGGGAAACAGGTCTGGCCTGAAAGTGCTATGACAACCAGCACATTGCCAAAGGGTCTTCTGGATGGAGCAGTCGACTGGGAGTGTACAGCAGACCTCCCAGAGTGGAGAAATTACCCAGATGTCATCAGCAAGACAGGCATGAGACCAGACATCTCTCTCCACTCTGACTCTTCGAAACAAGTGATTCTGATAGAACTCACTGTGCCATACGAAAGCAGAATGGAAGAAGCACATATCTACAAGACCGAAAAATACGCCGGTCTTGCCAGCACCCTGAAGAAAGCAGGTCTGCGGGTCAAAATCTTCGCCATAGAGGTCGGGGCAAGAGGGTTTGTGGGCACCTCCGCTTATGATCTCATGAAACAACTCGCCATTTCTGGGAAGAAGAGGACTAGAGCCCTTAAAGCGATGGCAGAGGCAGCAGAAAGGAGCTCAAGCTGGATCTGGGCAAGGAGGAACCAAAAAAGTGAACTTCATAAGGATTAAATTCCCTACAGATGATGTGTGCCCCGTTAGCACATTGGTAAAACCGCGTACCGCAGTTCTGAAGCGCAGAATCGCCCAGGTTCGATCCCCGGCGTGGAAAAAAAAAAAAAAAAAAAAAAAAAAAATAGACAACAGCAGAAGGGCATCCAGGAGTCATGACCTGGATGTGGCCCGGCCCCCCGAGAGTGTAAGGAATTCAGGGCCGAAACACTTGTCTAAAGGGGGTTACTTCTCTGAAGACCTTCTGTTGTCTAGCTCTCCCTAGAGTTTCTTTCTACCAACATCAGTGAGACCAGGTGGGACACCGAGCCATTTTCTTGTGTATTTGTTGATTTTGGCTTCCATTGCTTCCACTATGCTGGTGCAAATGTCATAGATTAGCGGTGGCCACAGCAGCTTTGGTATCAGTATGAACTGTAGACACCAGACTTTGTATTTGCCTGGCAGTCCGCAGATATCTATTTTCTTCAGGCCTTCTTCTGCTGTTTGCTTGGTTTCACATCCCCTTTGTGTGTCTTTCAGGGAGTCATCATACCATCTTCCGAGACTTTTTACTGGCTCTTCTGTGACAGTGGGGATGGCTTGGTTGGCTACCATGAATTTGACTGAATCTGCCACTTTTCCTTTTCGCAGTGAGAGACTTCGGGATTTCTTAGGTTTGAACCTCATTCTTGAAGAGGCCACCAGCTCATCCAGCTGCTTTAAGATTTGGTGTGTCTCTTCCTCATCCGTGGACAAGACTGTTGTGTCATCCATGAAAGCTTTCAGAGGAGGCATCTGGTATCCATCTCCCAGATTCACTGGACCTGAACTCTTCATTGCAGCTTTCAAGATGACTTCCATTGCCAACACGAACAGTATGGGAGAGATTGCACAGCCCATTGCAATGCCCACCTCTAGGTCTATCCAGTCCGTGGTGTATTCTTTGGTAGAGAACCGCATTGAGAACCCTTGGAAATACTTCCTCAGCATTGTTCGGATGTTTTCTGGGATGTGATACATTTCAAGAGCCAGCTGGATCATATCGTGTGGAACTGATCCATATGCATTCGCCAGATCCAGCCAAACTACGTCAATGTTTCTCTTCTCTGTTCTTGCTTTTTGGATGGCATCCCAAATCAACGTGGCATGTTCCAAGTATCCAGGCATTCCTGGTATGCCTCCCTTTTGGACTGACATATCCAGATACTTGTTTTCAGTCAGGTATTTTGTCAATCTTGCTGCCATAACAGAGAAGAAGATTTTCCCCTCGACGTTCAGAAGTGATATTGGCCTGAACTGGTTGATGCTGCTGGAGTTCTGCTCCTTCGGAATGTACACTCCTTCAGCTCTCATCCATTGGTCGCTGATCTTCTGGTTCCTCCATGCTGATCGAATCATCTTGTGGAGCCACTCGAGCACTTTTGGGCATTTCTTGTAGAGCAGGTATGGTATTCCGTTTGGTCCAGGTGCTGACTTGGCTCTGGCTTTCTTTACTACGTTCTTCACTTCATCCAGTGTTGGTGGTTTGTTATTGAATTTTCCTTCTGGCGCTGCAGGCCAAACCAGATTCTGGATTTCAAGTGGTGCCTCGTGCTGAGAATCGGAATATGTTTCCCTGAGATGCTGCTCTAGGGTTTCCTTGCCCACTGTGAGAGTCCCTGATTTGGGTTGTTCAAACAGCTTTCATGAAAGTCAAAGGGATCTTTGAAGAAACGATCTTGAGTCTTCTTCTTTTTGCTCTTTCTTCGCCTTGCTGATTCCACTTTGCTGAGAGCATTGTGTTTGGCTTTCAGATCTTTCCAGAGTTCCAGGAGCCCTTGCTTCTCGAATTCTGAGGCAGTTTTCATTCACTTTTTAAGCTTCCTTTTCTCCCCCCGGATGCTCTCCATCTGTTGCTGTCTTCTGGATTTCTGGGGAGGCGTTTTTGTCTTTGGCTGCTTCACTCCATAAGTTGTCCCTGCAGATAGAGTGAGGAATGGTCTCGTATATGTGTCAAGTTTGTTTCCAGCGTACTGTTCCTATTAGCGCATTCAGCTTAAGGAGACAAGTTCATCATCTAATTTCTCCCATTTCTCTGTATTGCACCGAGGACGGCAATTGAGTTTTTTCACGTTTTTGGGTAAGAGCTTGTGCTAAATCAGCACCGAATTATGCGGGATGTCCTTGGCATTAGTTTAATCTCTGGCCTGGGCATCTTCTATTTCATGTCCCATCTGTATTATAGCTGGGAAAGGCATCTTGCTTGTTTCATGTTTTCCTCTCTGTATTATAGCTGGGAAAGGCATCTTGCTTAGTTTCATGTTTTCCTCTCTGTATTATAGCTGGGAAAGGCGTCTTGCTTATTTCATGTTTTCCTCTCTGTATTATAGCTGGGAAAGGCGTCTTGCTTAGTTTCATGTTTTCCTCTCTGTTTATAGCTGGGAAAGGCGTCTTGCTTATTTCATGTTTTTCCTCTCTGTATTATAGCATGGGGAAAGGCGTCTTGCTTGTTTCATGTTTTCTCTCTGTATTATAGCTGGGGAAAGGCGTCTTGCTTGTTTCATGTTTTCCTCTCTGTATTATAGCTGGGGAAAGGCGTCTTGCTTATTTCATTTTTCCTCTCTGTATTATAGCTGGGGAAAGGCGTCTTGCTTATTTCATGTTTTCCTGTCTGTATTATAGCTGGGGAAAGGCGTCTTGCTTATTTCATGTTTTCCTCTCTGTATTATAGCTGGGGGAAAGGCATCTTGCTACTTTTCATGTTTTCCTCTCTGTATTATAGCTGGGGAAAGGCATCTTGCTTGATTTCGTGTTTTCCTTCTGTATTATAGCTGGGGAAAGGCATCTTGCTTATTTCATGTTTTCCTGTCTGTATTATAGCTGGGGAAAGGCATCTTGTTATTTCACGTTTTCCTCTCTGTATTATAGCTGGGGAAAGGCGTCTTTTTATTCATGTTTTCCTTCTGTATTATAGCTGGGGAAAGGCATCTTGTTTATTTCATGTTTTCCTGTCTGTATTATAGTGGGGAAAGGCATCTTGCTTATTTCATGTTTTCCTGTCTGTATTATAGCTGGGGAAAGGCATCTTTGCTTTTTCATGTTTTCCTGTCTGTATTATAGATGGGGAAAGGCATCTTGTTTATTTCATGTTTTCCTTCTGTATTATAGCTGGGGAAAGGCGTCTTGCTTTTTCATGTTTTCCTGTTCTGATATTATAGCCGTGGGGAAAGGCGTCTTCTTATTTCATGTTTTCTTTCTGTATTATAGCTGGGAAAGGCATCTTGCTTATTTCATGTTTTCCTCTCTGTATTATAGCTGGGGAAAGGCATCTTGCGGTCCATGAAGGGGGAGTGCAGTGCGGTGGCAGACATTGTGCCGGTGGACATTCCCATCAACGTGATGATCTCGGTGGCATGGTACACAGCTATGGCGCGTCCACGACAGCTCATGGTGTACCACACCACCACCGGAAGCCTTAACCCTTTCACCTGGGGACAGATGGGTTAGTGTGATTCTATTTTTTACTGAAATATGTTATGTGACGTATACGTTAACTCATTCTGTACTGGCCGTTTACTTCTTTCATTATACTGTCTTGCTTGGCAGTTTGTACGGATTATTTTTTAAAAATCTAGAAAATGAACGCATGCTTATACAAGACTTGAAATGTTGTGATGATATAGACAATACTTGAAATGTTGTATTCAGACACAGTACTTGAAATGTTTGTAATATATACAGTACTTGAAATGTTGTGTCCAAATCGACAGTACTTGAAATGTTGTGGTCACATCGACAGTACTTGAAATGTTGTGGTCATGTAGACAGTACTTGAAATGTTCGTGGTCATTAGACAATACTTGAAAGTTTTGGTCATGTAGACACTACTTGAAATTTGTGGTCATGTAGACACTACTTGAAATGTTGTGGTCATGTAGACAGTACTTGAAATTGTGGTCATGTAGACAGTACTTGAAATGTTGTGGTACATCGACAGTACTTGAAATGTTGTGGTCATGTAGACATACTTGAAATGTTGTGGTCATGTAGACAGTACTTGAAATGTTGTGGTCATGTAGACACTACTTGAAATGTTGTGGTCATGTAGACAGTACTTGAAATGTTGTGGTCATGTAGACACTACTTGAAATGTTGTGGTCATGTAGACACTACTTGAAATGTTGTGGTCACATCGACAGTACTTGAAATGTTGTGTTCATGTAGACACTACTTGAAATGTTGTGGTCATGTAGACACTACTTGAAATGTGGTCATATAGACAGTACTTGAAATGTTGTGGTCATATAGACAGTACTTGAAATGTGGTCATATAGACAGTACTTGAAATGTTGTGGTCATATAGACAGTACTTGAAATGTTGTGGTCATATAGACAATACTTGAAGTGTTGTGATCATATAGACAAAACTTGAAATGTTGTGGTCATATAGACAAAACTTGAAATGTTGTGGTAATAAAGACAGTACTTGAAATGTTGTGGTAGAATAAATGACAGAATACTTGAAATGTTGTGATAATATAGACATACTTGAAATGTCGTGGCTGTATAGACAGTACTTGAAATGTTGTGATAATATATGCAATATTTGAAATCTTGTGGTCATATAGACAGTACTTGAAATCTCGTGGTCATATAGACAATAAAATTGTCAGACTAAACAGTTGTAAAGTGTGAATATACTCAGTGTATTACTGACCAGTTTATTACTTGTTGAAAGACGGTTGAAGACACTCTGTTTATTATTGACCGATTTGGTACTTTTTGAAAATAAAAATCAATCATTTTTTTCCACAACTCATGCAAGGGTGTAAACTTATGTAATAGAAAAACATTAGTGTGGTCGTTTGGTATCCATAAATATTTTTAAATTGTAGAAATGGAATAGGTAAATGTGTTTGCACAGTGGATATCCATTGTGGAATCAGTGTCACTAAGTCACACACACACACACACACACACACAGACACACACACATACACATACATACAACACATACACACACACACACACACACACACACACACACACCACACACACACACACACACACACACACACACACACACACACACACACACACACACATTCTTATGTACACACATTTCACTGGCTGTTAATATAGCATTCCTGCATATAGTGCTCATCAGACAAGTACATTCACATTCACTCTGATGGTACATTTGCACTTTACAATGATGGTACATTTGCACTTTACAGGATTATCAAACACAGCTGTACTGCTTAATTCTGTACTCAACCTATGAACTGTTCACCAAGATTTTTTTAAACTGGAGGCACACTGTAGCGCACTTTAATAACAAACAGATATGTGTATGGAGTGCACTATAATGTATCGGTAAGGAAAGAAAATTATATCAGATAAAGGTTATCCTTTTATTCGTTATGAGTGTGTTATGTTTGTGTGTGTGTGTGCGTATATATCGACTAATCTTGTAAAGTAATTCTTAAACGAAGTTGAAGTACAAAGTCTCTAGGTCAAGGAGAACAATCTGTGATTTTGATTTAAAAAATAATTGACTAAATAAGATAATATGCTTTTGCTGGCATGTTGTGTGTGTGTGTGTGTGTGTGTGTGCGTGTGTGTGTGTGTGTGTGTGTGTGTGTGTGTGTGTGTGTGTGTGTGTGTGTGTGTGAGAGAGAGAGAGAGATAGAGAGAGAGCGAGTTCAGACCAGGTGCTTTATTCATATAGGCCCCAGTCCCTTAGAAGGGAGATGCACATAATCATGTATAATTACAATTATGAGAGAGAGAGTGTGTATGTGTACATTGATATGTACATTGGTGTATCTGTGTATACACATTACTTAGCTCAAGTCTGTTTATGTTGATGTAACAGAGAATGCAGTGGTAGACTCTTTCAAGCGAACTCCCCTGGATTCTTGCTTCAGACGTCCCAAGGTGATATTCACCAGCAACAGGTAGAGTGGTGCTTCAGTGCCTTTTGAGTTTGTGGTTTTTTTTCTTTTACTTTACTGATCCCAAATTATCTCTTTTACTGCTGTGCAAAATCAAGCGGAGTTAGTATACTACTCAAAACTATGTGATGACTCAAAAATGTTATGGCCCTCAAGCTGGCCAGAACTTTTTATGTTAGTTGCCCTATTTGCTCAGTTGATTAGAGAACCATGGTTTTATCTGAGACCACTACGTGTCAAATGGGCAGATAAAAGAACTAATGAAAGTGTCCTGGAAGAACTTCATACCACCAGAAAACTACTAGCAGAAATCAACAGGAGAAGACTAAAATACATTGGCCATGTGTCATGCAGCAAGAACACGGACCTCATGGCAACCATCTTTCAAGGAAAAACAAAGGCAAAAAGGAAGAAAGGCAGACCTCCAATCTCATACATCGAGAACATAAACCAACATCAGTGGCCTAAATGTTCAAGCAATTGTCCACAAAAGTCAAGACAGCGGCCTGGAGGGAGATGGTGGTGTCTAAGTATGCAACGGCCAACACTGAACCTGATGATTCTGATAGGTGAAACAGGTGAGGCCCCATTTGTTCAGTTGATTAGAGAACCATGCTGTTAACAAAACGTCATGGGTTAGGCTCAGATTGGACACAGTTTTGTGCATGCTGAAGAGCAAGAACTAATCAACCTAGCAGAGTGTCTTGACAAGTGTTCGGCAGCATTCAGCCTGGAGATCAGCGCTGAAAAGTCAAAACTGATGATCAACAACACCAATGGCATCAGCGCTAACATCGCTACCAAGGGAGAAAACCAGAGACAGTTCAGAGCCTCAGTTACTTTGAGGCAATTGTTTCAGATGAGGGATCAAAATCGGAAGTGCTATTCAGAGTTGTGCAAACGATAGCAGCTGTAGCCAGACTAAGACCCATCTCGAATGACAGAAACATCACAATCAGTTCCAAGAAAGACTGATATGGATGATTGGCGACTTGTTGAAGAATGCATTTGTGTAGCATGTGTAGGTAGGATTGTTTGTCTTTAGTACTGAGGAGGTATCTTTTTTTTGGCATTGAATTGCATCCCATTTGTGGATTCAGTTCTTTTTTTTTTAATAAAGATTAAATGGTATTGTTAATTTTGTATTTCTCTGTGTAAAAGACAGTCACCCACAAACAAGTGGACCTGGGATTTTATTGATGTGGAAAGGTTATTTATGCGACACAGGAAAAGAAGTAATTATAGAACAATATCTTGGGGTATGCCAGAGTCTCTGTGTACTTCAGAGTATTATTACTACTCATTTTCCTTTTCGTAAAGGACAGTTGTCAGACATTTTAGGGTGAAACCTGTTACTCCGTAGTTTTTTAGCGTATGGAGTAGTGTCATAATGAGCACAGTATTGAATGTTTTGCTGAAGTCTAGAGTAGAAAATGTCAATTTGTTTGCCTTCATCACTGGATTTCAGAAGTTCATGCATAGTTTGTTGTTACTGTGTTTCACATGAGTAACGCTTTGAAACCATGATTTCATATTATTAGTGTTGATGTATATCTGAGTGAGTCAGTATGTGGCTGTAGATGTGTTTCTAAAAGTTTGCAGCTGACTTAGATGAGTGAAACTGGTCTGTAATTTGCAGCTTGCTAGTGATCATCTTTTTTCAAGATGCGTGAGATGCTTGCTGACAGCCAGCTGGATGGTGAAGTTCCTATATCTTGTGATTATTGAAAGCTTTTGTAAGGATGGTTGCTATCTATTAGTTCATGTTAGAATTATTTCAAAGATAGTGTCAGGTTCACAAGCTTTGGTTGAATTTGTTTCTCTCAGGAGCTTGAGTGTACCTCTTTCTTGAATATAAATATTGTGTGGTATAGTAGAATCCATTGTTATCGGACTAGCAGATGAAGAGTTATCCCGATTGAAGACTGACAGAATTGGTATAGGATTGTTTCTGTCTCTGATTGGAGTTGGTGTGTGAGCATTTCTCCCAATGAAGTTTTAATTTATTTCTGTCTTTGTGCCTGTCTCTTTTTTTTTTTCATTGTGTTCTGTTTCTTTGCTTTTTAAAACTGCATTTTTTTTGTTTTGTTTTAATCAGTATTACTAATTTGCCAGATCCTGGTGTACTCAAAATACAATGATATTGGCTTATGTTGTGTGAATACACATTATGTTTATCCATGTTATGTTGACATGGAGTTTTTGGTTTTAATCAGTATTGCTAATTTGCCAGATCGTGGCATCCTCTGAACTACAATGATGTTGGCTTACAGTTATGTTGTGTGAATACATATTATGTTTGTCCAGGTTGTATTGACATCAGTTCGTTGTGATTGTGTGTTTCAGTTTCGTGCATGACTACCTGCTGTTTGTCAGTCATGTCATCCCCGCTCACCTGGCTGACATAGGCTATAGACTGATTGGACAGAAACCCAGGTCAGTTTATTTTCTTCTGTGTTCCTTTCCCTTTTTACTTTTCCTTCTCTCTCCCCCCCCCCTTCCAGTATAAGTAGTATCCCCACCTTCTGGAAATTCTGTGCTAGAAATTTCCTCTTTTCTGTCACTCTCTTTGTTACTGCCTAGTTCCTTTGCTTTCAGTTATTTCTTCTTATCATTTTCTGCCTTGCTGGTCCATTCGCCTGTATGTCTTTGATAAAGTCTTACATACTTTTTCTTAGGATTGATAATTGGTTACATGTATCGAGTGCATTGTTTGGATCTAGGGAGGTGAGATATGTGGAAGCAATTTAAGGTAATTTATGCCTGTTTTTATGATGTTTTGGTGTCCTAAGGTATGTTTGAATTTGTATTCTGGTGTGTTTTTTAAATCCCCTGTGCGATAAATTGGACAGAATGATCAGCGCCAGGGGCACGTCCTTAGATTATGTACGCCAGTGCATTAATATTTCTTCTTGATTTTCTTTTCTTTTTTTTCCCTGTTGAAGTTTTGTATGTTTTGAAGTGGTTATAGCCCTGAAATATGTATTGGGAACAAACAGCTGCAGAGACCGAGATGTGATTTCTAAGAAGAATGTTGAGAGTTCCACGGACAGCAAAGAAAACAAACGAGTCAGTCTTGATGGAGGCAGACACAAAAAGATCATTCATAAGGAAGATTAGGAAAAGACAGGCAACATTTATAGGCCATTTTATGAGAAAAGGGGAATTGGAGCACCTGGTCACAACGGGAAAGCTGGAGGGAAAGAGAGCACCAGGGAGAAGATATTGGGCAGACTTGCAGAGTGGCTGAAGACAAAGAGGTGGAGGAGGTGCTTGAGGCAACAAGGGATAGAAACAGTTGGATGGCCATGATCGCCAGTGGCATGTGGCAAGACACCTGATGATGATAATGATGATGATGATGGCCCTGATATGGCTCCACACTGTTGGCTGGGATTTAAACAACAGTAACAACAGCAATTTCAAGACCAGGAGTTTTGTGCAGGCTCAAGGTTTCTGCCAGTTAATTACTGGCAGTAATTAATAATAAATGTAATTACTAGCACATTGCTTCATCTCGCAAGTGCCCTAGAATGCTTCATAGAGCGTGAGAGCAAAGCAGAAATACATAAGGCAGATACATGTCAACCCCATCTGCTGTGATGAAAACAGATGAACCATAACAATACAATGTTAAGAAAGTAAAAAAGAAAACAACTGTAAATAACGTCTACATCATATGTCAGTCGGTAACAAAACAAAATATATGCACACAAAAACAGCATAAACGCACACATGCATCATAGGCATACATACACAAACACTCGCTTATTTAAACACACAGTGATACAGGCACACATACATACATATACATGCATGCTTGTGCACACCCACTCGTCTGTTACACACATACAAACACACTAACGCACGCATACAGGCACACACACACACACACAGGTGCATGCACACTGACAAGCATGTGGAAGGGCACACGCACATGCACACGCACGCACGCACACGCACGCACGCACGCACACACACACACACACACACACACACACACACACACACACACACACACACACACACACACACACACACACTTGCATACACAAATACATAAACAAACGCATATACACACACACACACACACTCTCTCTTTCTCTCTCTCTCTCCTCTCTCTCTCTCTCTCTCTCTCTCTTTCTTGCACACAGATTAAATTAAAGTTGAAAAAGACGAATCTTTAGTACAGATCTGGAAGAATTGGATTAGAGCAGAACACCTGGAATTTCGTTAATGTGTTGAATCCCTCTAGCACAGACTGTGAACAATGAGTATGGAATACTATCTGACCTTTGTCTATGTACAAACAGGATGGTGAAGACGTACAAAAAGCTTCACCGCTCTCTGGACACTCTCAGCTTCTTCACTTGCAATTCATGGACATGGGCCAACAACAACTCTGAGATATTGCGACATCAGCTGTCCCCAGAGGATCTCAAGGTATGGGCTGCACGATCGAGTGTACTTAGTTATGTTTAGTTATGCAGGAAGCTGGTGGATAGGGTGAGGGAGTCACAGTCTTAGGTTTATGCTTTGCTAGCATGGTTGAAAATGCAGGATGCTGGTGGATAGGGCGAGAGAGTCAAAGGGTTGATGATGATGGTGATGTTGATGGTGATGATGACAATGATGAAGGGAAAATATGACAGAAAATGTTATTTTGTAGGTGTTCTACTTTGACCCTCGTCCGTTACACTGGCCGACCTATGTGGAGGACTACTGCCTGGGTGCCAAGAAATATTTGCTGAACGAAGACCTGGCCACTCTGCCAGCCGCCAGGGCGCACCTTCGAAAGTGAGTGTATACTATTCCTTTGGTTGCCCAGTCTTTTGTGCCACTTGTTTTGTCATTACCCTGTAATGTGGCTTAGTTCTTAACCCAATGAATACGATGTGAGACAAAAGCACTACACAGCAGACTCCTTATGGAAGGATCTTTATCAAATTTGGGTCAAAGATGTAGACTGTTGAAGTATTGTGAAAAGGTGAATTTGAAAAGTAAGACTTCAAGGTGATGCAGACCAACCAAAAAAACAACAACAAAAAATAAGAAAGAAAGCCTGAAATCAGTGCTCTTTCAGGAAGATATGCGAACAGCTCTTTATCAGGAAATTCTGACAATATTTAAATCTGTTTTGACAGTTATGACAGTCTACCATTGCCCTTGATGCCTGTCAGGTTTTATTGAATACAAAGATTTTTCAAAGTGACGCTGTCTGATATTCTAGACCATTTGTATTTTCATGATTACACACACTATCTAAAGCAGAAATTGTCAACATTGCAAGGAATAGACTTTCTATATGAGCTTAACAATTTAATTACTAAAGCAGAGATTGTCAACGTTGAAAGGAATTGACTCTCTATATAAGTTTTAGAACAAAAGTTATTTTGTATTATTATGTCTAGTTTTCTTCCTCAGTATGTGTCTTTGATGTGCAATATGTTAGAGTAACCCTTGAAAAGAATATCGTCACAGTATAACAACAGTATGATTTTGTGCAATCTTTTACTTCCAAGCTGGTAATTTTCCAATTTTAAGTGACTGATGGCTGCTGTCGCTTTATTTAAGAGAGGTTCTGGATCAGGATGCTGAAAATAAAGGCGAGGTGTACCATGTGGATTTGTAATGAACTTATTCCATGCTTGGAAAAAGACATTTTCTTCACTGTGGATCTCTGTCCCTGAAGATGGAGGCCAGCCGTATGTAACATGCAGAATGATTATGATTTGTGTAAACACATTGTGGCTTCATGGGTCTTCGTTTCAGAGCCAGACGCAGATGTTGCTTTGAGAATTCATTGTACTGTTTGAAGTGGTGCAAGATTTTGAACTTTTTATGAAAAGTTTTATATTTAACCCTCTTGTATTTGCATTCTAGAGAACTGAACTGCCCTAGATTTCAAATTTTCTCAAAGCTTTTTCCCCCCAAATAGGGTTACTCTGTTCATGAGTACACCGTGAACATGTCTGATCAGATATAAAAGTAGAAATTTGTCAGCTGTCAGTAAACTTGCTTTACTTCCATATCCAAGCGAGTATGTCTTTCTAACCACTGCTTGTCATGTCATTGTCACCAAAGATGTCACCAAACATGAATAAATAAGTGACATATATATGAAAACAAGAGAAGCACACCTATACGTGACCACAACACATACAGATGAGTAATGAATTTGAGTATGGCTTAGCTAAAGTGTCTAACAGCATTTCCATGTGATAGTACTCACTGTGGTCACCAAATGTCACCAAGTGCTCCTCAGGTATTTACAGTTTGTTCAGGTAGTTTTATCATTATTTTTCTTTCCACTACAAAATACATTCAATGTTCATAATTACAATCGTACAAAAACAAAAAGAAATAATCTAAAGGTTTGGCATCAGCTGGCAGTATACAATTTGGTCCAACCCAGAGATCAAATTTCTTTACTGTCAGCAGAACCAGTGATGGGTGCCACGTTCGCTGGAATGCGGCCAGCGGCGCGTTATCTTCTGTGTCGGTCTGCTCTCCAAATCACAGTTTTCATCATCTTCCCCCTCACAAACCTCAATATCTGACTCAGCTACATCTTCTTCGTGTTTTCCTAATTTACGAACAGTAGTATTTAATTCCTCCTCTGAATAATATGGAGAATCATCTGTATCCTGAAAACGATCTGTTTACAAAGGGCATCGCCATTTTTTCACACGCTACGAGGCATGAATGAAAATACCCCAACCACATTTCGCGCCCAAGCATAAGTGAATGGATGTGTGTGTAGTGCTAATTTTCCCAGATCATCTCATTGGATGATAACAAGAATGTTTGACCAATTGTCAGTCTCCCAGGGCCAGAAACATGTGATCAGTGCGTGATCAAAATAGCCCATGCTCGTGGCCGACTTTTACGATCGGGTACGGCCGTAACGAAGCGCTAGGCAGTGCGGGCGGAACTGTCGGCTGCGGTCGTAATGAAGCTAAGAGGGTTAAGGAGCAATACTTTTTTGTTGTTGTTTTCCTTGATGAGACAAAAGGTCATTTCACTTTGACAAATTGAGTCACTCCCTCTTGCAGCAGAGAGATCTAGGCATTTTTTTGAAATTTAGCGAAGTGTAGATTTAATTCTGTTTTACCTGTAGACTGTGTACTGTGTAAATTTTAATAAAATTTTATTGAATTTAAAAAAAAAAATTTTTTTGATTGATTGATTTTTTTTTTACTGATGAAGGTTTCAACTCATAACCTCCCAGTGGTAGTCTGTTGTGCTATCCACTTCACCACATTTTCTGGTGGTTTGAAGCTCTGTTTGATCTATCATGGGAAGGAGACGTATTAATGGAAATGGTAGTGGAGTTACATTGTTGCATTTAGTCTGGATGAAAAATAAATTCTGTAAACAGACGAGTGATGTATTAACTCACTCGCGACGTACGATTATGCCCCTTCCTGTTCCCCTGATATGCACCTTTTGTATAGGTCATGAGAAAAATTCTCATACAAACAAATGAAAACAGAGAGTTTTGAAATTTGGCAGGTCATATATTAAAAGATTGGTGTACAAAATGCTGACATTTCAACTGCCTAACCCTCATGGTTGCTGAGTAATGGTACAAGTAAAATTAGAGACATTTTCAGGTGAAAAATGTCTTACAAAATACACAGTCAGGTCAATACATCAGTTCCTACAGTCACATTTTGAATGAAATTTCATAAAATCGAACATGCACACACTCCACATGCACTGAAGGAAGAGATTGTGTTGAATAGCACCGAGTTGTTGAGTATTGTTCAGCCATTTGCTTTTCCGTTGTCTGCTTCGCTGCGGAGATAGTGGGTCGTGAACTTTGCACTGTCCACTCACCAAAAGTACAGTGACCTCATGGCCTTAAACGATGCTAGGAATGACCAAAGAATCTATTTCTGGCTATTAGTTTCGGTTAACGGAAATACTGAAAGCACCGCGAATTTTCAAAACTCAAGTCGGATTTCCCCAATGCTCGTAGACAAGTGTTGTCGAGACATGATCGGGAAATCCCGACGTTCGTAGCAAGAGAGTTTAATCTGTTTTCCAAGTGTTCGTCATAATTTCTACACATGTTCATATCACAAATCTCGAATGCTGGTCTCTTTTATACTAAGGGGTTTAGGTTTTAGGCACAAAGATATGCACAGGATCAGCATGCAAATATGTATGCTTGAGCGCTCTGTAGCACATCTATGCATGCACACACATGCACATACACACACAGACACATACTCTCACTCTCTTACACACACGCGCGCGCCCCACACACACACACACACACACACACACACACACACACACACACACTCACGCTCTCTCCTCTCTCTCTCTCTCTCTCTCTCTCTCTCTCTCTCTCTCTCTCCCCCCCCCCTTCTCTCTTTCCTGTCTTATACACAGGTTATGAAATTACAAGTTATCCTTGTGTTTTTAACAGAAGACATAGCATCTGCTACTATAAAGCACACTAATTGCTGTCACTCATGCAGGCATATGCATATATGCACACGCTTCATGCACGCGCACACACACACACACACACACACACACACCCCACACACACACACACACACACACACACACACACACACACACATCACTCACTCACCGCGCTTCTCATCTTCGCCTCACTTCACTCCCTCTCTTCTCATCTCTCCTCTCTCCTCTCTCTCTCTCTCTCTCTCTCTCTCTCACAGAGTTAATTAGATTATGAATTAATCAATTATCCTTGTGTTTTTAACAGTCTACGCAATATCCGCTACATGTTCAACACAGTCATCGCCGTCGTCTTGTGGCGCACCCTCATCGCTCGCTCGCAGATTGCCCGCAACGTGTGGTATCTCATCGTCAGCCTTGTCTTCAAGTTTGTACGCTACTTCCGTATTACCAGCAGCATGTGAAAGACTGAGGACATCCTACCACTGATTTCTAGCTAACAAACCATTCCTTGTTTGGCAAGTTGGTGCTAGTAAAAGCCAGTAGTGGGTGGTCCTAGAGCGAAAGGTCAGGTTTGGCCTGGCGTATTTGGCAGTGGGGGTTATATAGCTTGGTTTTATGTTGAGGAATTGTTCACTGTTGGTAATACTGGACATATGAATTATTTGAATGCAGCAAAGAATAAGTGGGCCTGATGTCCTGAGTGGTCAAAGTTGATCCTTCAGTGAGGGATCAGGTCAGGTCTTAGCATGGTGTCTTTGATGGTGGGGATTGTATAGCCCTGGTTTCGGTTGAGGGATTGTTCACTGTTGGAAGTATTGGACAAACAAAAAGTGTTTGATGTGAAAATAATAGAAGTAAAAGTTTGAGTTGATATATTAAGCAGTGAAAATTACGTGTAGCATGAGTTTTTTGTTGTTGTTGTTGAGCGGATTGTTCACTGTTGGACCAAACAAAGTGTTTGAATTAACCCTTTCACTCCTTTGATTCCTGCACCCTGTCCACCAGCACTCTTTATCACCAACCATGCTAGCAAAGCAAAGACTTAACCCTTTGATTCCCTTACCCAATCCACCAGCTTCCTGCAGGAAGCTGGTGGATAGGGTGAGGGATTCAAAGGGTTAAGTTTTTGCAGTTGTTGGATAGGGTGCAGGAGTCAAAGGGTTAAAGATAATAGAATTAAAAGTTTGAGTTGATACATTAAGCAGTGAAAATTACGTATAGCATGACGTTTTGTTGTTGTTGAGGGATTGGTCACTGTTTTAACCACCTGCCAATGGAATTGCCTCATGACATATGCACAGGTTTATGTAGAATTCTTGAAGCATATGACAGATAAACATGTAGACATTGGAATGATTTTGGACAGAATACATGACATTGGAATGTGCCGTTTTACTAGATTTTGTGAAGGATGTGACAGTTTAATGTATATAGACATTTTTGTACTTTGAGTACATGACATAATGATGCATATGTCTAGGTTTTGATTTAGATGGTAAGCATGTGTACTTGTGAAAATGAACTTGTCTCCAAGCTTGTAGTTATTGTATTACTTATTCGTTTGTTTACATATATTTGTTTTTTATACATACTTTTTATTGTTGAACAGTCATAATTATTCTCTGTGATTTTAGTTTTACATATCTGACACATTTGCCTACTCTTGCTGTTATTCACTATCAGTGGAAATTGCGTGTCAGCCCAAACATATGACATGTTATGTAAAGATCTTAGTACAGCTCAGATCATCAAAAGGGCATTATTGTAAGATCACAGGCGTTCCTGTCTTCCCACCCCAACACATTCACCCCAGTCCTTCCCTTCACACATAAGCACACATGTGTAGGTGCATATGTTCAGCATCCTCCCTCTAACCCTCCTCCTTGTACTTGGAACAAATGACTGAGCTCATCAACAGCCACTCAGTATGTTATGAAATGTTGGCCAGGGAAACCCAGCTTGAATAGGCTGATACATTAAACAACTGTAATTGTCTTGTCAAAAAAACTGTAAATTTTTGCCTCTGACTTCAACAGTGGATGTCTACAAACAAATTGAAAATAAACCCTTTGATTCCTGTACCCTGTCCACCAGCATCCTGCATTGTCAGCCATGCTAGCAAAACAGAAACTTAACCTTTTGATTCCCTCATCCTATCCACCAGCTTCCTGCAGGAAGCTGGTGGATAGGGTGAGGAGTCAAAACGGTTAAGTTTTTGCACTTGGTGGATAGGGTGCGGGAGTCAAAGGGTTAAACGATCAAAAAATAGAACCTGTCAGGTTCATTAAATGCTTTCAGGCTCAGGATTCCCATCTTCTTCCATCAGCAGACCTCAGTTCCAATGAAATCCCATTTTATGCCATGTGTTCATGATTTTAGTTTCTTCTCAACTCTGAAACATCATGTTGCCAAAATCTGCTGAGCATCTTTTTTTGAACTTCATCACATAAGCTCTACCAGATCATACCATACCAGTGTATTCTTACATTCTGTTGAGACTGGATCACTGTTACACTTTTGTTTTTGGTGTACATGCATCTCTATTCTAAACACTTCATTGTGTGCAAAATTCAGCTGTCTGCCTTGTTTACAAGACACCAAAATGATATCAGTCATCAGATCTCTTAAAACTGCTACACTGACTCAAAATCACATAAAATTTACACAAATTTGCCAGTCTCTGTTGTAAGATTATCACACATGAAGCGTCTGTCTGTCTTTCTGAACTCTTTAAAATGTTCTCTCCTGCCCGATCCTCCCTTCTTCTGATGAGCAGATATTTCAAATTTCCCCTTTAACTGAAAGAAACATGGCTCCAGGACATTTTCTCATTCTTTGGTAAAATTCTGGAACTCACTCCCCTTCAATCTGTGTCATGCTCTTTCCTTGCTGATTTTCAGGCAGGTCTGCACTACGCTATTCGTCTTTTCAAAAGAGAGCTGCTAAACTCGACCTAAAAATATTGTATTGCTGGCTGTTGCCTGCACTTTTTACCTATGATGAACGTATGTGGATTGCCTGTTTTCTTCTCTGTCCTTGTGTGTGTGTATGTATGCATGCATATGTGCATGGTGTGTGGGTGCACAAACATTGTGTGTGTGTGGTGTATGCGTGTGCTTGACCTTAATGTGTTTATCTGTCAAACGCATAGTAGCTTAGGTAATTAGGATGAACACTATAGAAAATCTTATTTTAGTAGTAGTAGTAGTAGTAGTATACCCATTCTAATTCAATCACTTGACTTTCAATATTTCTGTTTGGTCTGCCATGTTCTGTTGATAATTCCATCTTTTTCAGTCCCTTCTGTGTTACATGTTTTGTTTTTGTATCTTTTCAATGGAAAGTTATCTTTTGAAGTCCATGGAGTCCAACTGTTCCATTTTCAACCTAGGACTGTTTCAGTCTCTAACAGCTTTATACATAAGGTTTTTATTGTATCAGAATGGTGACAGCACCTTACTTGCTTAATAACTATTTCCTGTTCTTTATTACATGAATAGCCTGTATTTCTCCATGTGTGTGTGTGTGCGTGTGTGTTTTCATGTGCATATATGTATGAAAGATTTTATTTGTCAAATGATTGAAGACATTTTTCTTCCTTATATATTGTGTTTTTATGTGCGTGTAAGTATGAAAGACTTTATTATCAAATGATTTAACACATTTTTCTTCCTTATGTATTATTTGTGAACTATTACCTGTTCTTGATTTGGCTTCATGAACATTTCCATTTCTAACATGTTCTGTTCTAACTAGTTCAATTCTGTGTCTTAGCCAGAATTTTGGTCATTGATGGTCCACGGCCTTGTTTTAGCATAGCCAGTTGATGCCTTTCCCACATGACCAGTTCTGTTTAACTTGCTTTGTTTCTCACGGCCATCTTTCATCCTAGCAGAAATCTCATTTTTTCATTTTGTCTCAGCTATTTCTGTCGTTCATGGCTGTTTGTTTGTAGGTCGATTTTTAGACGTTTGATTTACTGGCTATATTTTCTTTGATTAAGGGCAATTTGAACAGCAGTCATGAACGTTTCTGTAATAAAAACGATAGCACTTAAAAAACTAACCAGAAAAAACACAAAAGAGAATAAGAACACAGTATTTAATACAACCAGACAAGACATGCGTAAATTTTTGCCATGGCCTTTGTCAAGCGTAAGATCACAAACAAACAAACACATGTTTGCTTGAACGCGGGGGTCCGCTTGTTTTGGAATACTTAAAACATTATCCCCTGTGTTGCTTCTCAACTGGTTTCAGACATTGTGATGCCAACACTCAAGAAACCAGGCTCTCATGAATCAGTCAAACCGTTTCGTCTTCCCACAAGTGATCTATTCATTTGCTTATTCATTGAATAACCAAAAAAAGTGTTCAGTATGGTCCCAAAATTCTTTGAGTCTTCGAACTTTAGAAAAATTTCTGGAATATTCAAGCGGACACTGCCTGACCAGTTTGGCCACTCCACCACAGTTGGTCCCGACCTGATTCCAGCGGTCTGTGATTGGATGATCACAGAGGTATTACAACAAGCAGCACCTCAAACACGAATCATTCAGCCTGAAATGGTGATTGATTCTTGTCAAAGACTTGGTTTCTGAAACAAATGTCTTTTTCTCCCTCCCTAACCCAGCTTTGCATTGGGCCTGGAGACGTTGACACAGATAGCCTTCTCGGTTTCCTAGAGGTGATCAGTTTTGTGTCATCATCATCGTCATCATCATCAAGTGCCCTGCCAAATGGCGTTGGCGGTCATGGCCCTTCATATGTATTTATCCCTTGTTTTCCACAAACACATCTTCCACCCTCTCTGTCCTCAGCCACCCTGCAAGTCCATCCAGTATTTCAGTTTTGTGTACTTGTAGATAAACTTTTTGGCTTACTTTATCAAAATTAACAGAGATACAGGAACCGTATCGTCTGGCCCCTCAGGGGATCCCCAGCCTGGTTCTCACTGCCCCCCCCCCCCCCCCCCCCCATCCTCCCTGACTGCCCACAGCTCTAAAAAAACAGGACATTTTGTTCCTCAAGTGCATGAGACAGAGACCCATTCAATTGACCATATGCAGTTGGGATGAAGAAAATTCATTCCCTTCCCACAGTGTGTGAAGCCCAGTCCCAAATACACACCTTCCCCAACTCCCACTTTCCCAATCTAACAGGAGAGATTGGAAGGAGCTGTCTCCAGGCACTCCCCCACAGGGATGGGAGGGGAAACCGGGTTGCCTGATCTCTGCGAGGGGAATGGATTGTGCAAACTGTGGAGCCTTCTCTCGACGTTCCTGGCAGAAGGGTACCAGGGAAACACCCTGGAGACACCAACAGGCAACAGTGTCAAATCCTTTAGTGAGGACCTCCCAAAATTGGGACCTCCATTGAAAAGCTGGGTATCATGTACCAGCCTCATAGGCTGAGGACTCGGGTCTTGGTCCCGTACATGGCTCTCCAGTGAGGGAGCACTACCATTTCTCGTTCATGTCTGGCGACCAGCACATGCATCCCACAGCCAGGGAGATTCATCACACATGGGTGCAAATTACTGATTACCATTATTTCAGTCTTCTTGCTATTTAGTTCTAGCCCTTTTTTGATTTCTTGTGTTTTTTTGTTTTTTTTTTAATACTGATTACCATTACTTCAGTCATCTTGCTATTTAGTTCTAGCCCTTTATATTTGCTTTCTATTTCTATTTACAAGATTCTGTAGGTCTTTTTCATTTTCTGACAGATGTGTCATCTGCAAAATGAAAGATTGTTTTTCATTTTCCTCCAACCTTTATCCCAGGACATTCTTCTAGGTTTCTCATGAGTAAAACAAAAGGAAGTTGAACAGAGGCTTGTCAAGCGGGAAGGGCGCTGACTGGCTGTACCAAAATGAAACCCACATTCTGGCCAAGACAAAGAATTGAGCTGGCTAGGACGGCACATATTAGAACAGTACGTACGAATCGATAAACAGGCATTTGTGAAAAAAAAAATCATGTTCATGTTAGTGTCTGTTAGATTGATGAACTGACCATGTTTGTATTGCATGAATATATATATGCCCAGTTCCCTACCCACCCCCCTTTTTAAATTTATTTGGTAATGTTCTAATACTGTGTAAAATGCAACAAGCATGCTTTACGTTATTTTTCATTGGCAAACCATGTTTGAAATTCTTATGAAATTTTTCGAGCTTTTCGCTCATCGTCAGAGTTCTGGAAAAGGAGAAAATAACACAAATGTTATCAAACCAAGTAACAGAACTCAGCATTAAACACGAACAACATTAGAATGCTTTGTCCATCCTCTTTGGCATGCTTTAATTGCTCATACAGATAGAATAAGTAACATTATTACTGTTAATACATTTGGTCAATATTTTCATCTGAAAAATGTGTTGTGAACATTGTTATTCAGCAGAAAACTTCTGATTTTTGGATGAAATGGGTGGAATGAAGTGTAAAAAATGTATATGTGTTGATTCCTTGAATATGACCTTTGATCTGTGTGTGAAGATTTCCTTGTTTCATTTGTCAGAGACTTCAGATTGACTTCAGAGCTTTGTTTTGATGCCTGGATGGTAAGCCTTTCTGCGATATTGATATGTCCTGTGTTGAATATGTATACAAACAATCCATTTGGGTAAATGGGCGAAAATTTTGCATGTTTTGTTTTGCTATATCATAATATGAAATATAAGTTCTGATTCTAGTTTTGTGTTTTTATGTATCCTTTCTTATCTTTGACCACAAAAATACATTTTCTGTTGAAAATGCACATTTTCGTCATTGATGCTAAATAGCAGTCAACAGTATCAAGACTTGTTGACGGGGCCGTAACAGTGGTTGTCCACACATGTACACTGTTGAACCTTGATGATTGAGCTGCTGTTTGAATAGTGAGAGTGTTATGTGACATGTTACAAAAACAGCAATTGATTTATTTTCGAATGTTTGCCATGTGATCCAGTTTTAAGCTGAAATGCTCACTGATGTCTGTCTTCCTAATCGTGACTCCCATGTCATTGTTTGTAAGTAGAGCATATTTGTGTAATGTAATCAGTTGTTGAGAGCTTTTTTTTTTAGTCCTTTTAAAAATGTGTTTTCTTCTTTTTTAACCAATTGTTTTTTATGTAGCCATATCTCCTATGTACCAATCAAATGGGCTTTAAGCAACAATAACTACAATAGTCTATATACTTCTGCAGTAAGAGAGGAGGAGATGATTTGAGGAATGTAGCAGGGTGAGGGTAGATGATTTATTATGTGCATTTATTGATAAAGTTTTTTAATTTTAAAGAAGCTCATCTCTCTCTACACATTTGTACTTGCTGAATATCATCCATCTGACACAAATCGTATTCATTAGACTTTACTTGTATCTTTCCTCCAATTCTGGTTCTTCCCTCCTCGCAGGATTTCAGTTTTTTTCTCCTGACATTTCCACTCCATCACCCAGCAACCAGGTAGGGACTGTATGTTGAAGAAGAGAGGGTGGAAAAGGAACAAAGTATGTAAACTTCTGGTTATGGCAGTATGGGTTTTTTTGTTTTGGTTTGTTGGTTTTATTTTTTTTTGCTTGTTATTTCATGGTATGGATTCATACAACATAAAAAAAACCCACCTCAGACAGCCAAAGTTTTGGATGCAAGTAATGCTGGCGCTCAGTTGAATGTGTGGCTGTACTGACAGGTAACAGTTAAAGTCTTATTTTTCTTCCTCTAGAAAAAGGGAATTCTGTGATGAGTTATCGTCTGAAACATTTTTTGTAATAAACATTGTTTTTAATTCATCTTTTGCTTCACAACAAATGGAGTCAAACACACAGACGCATGAAAAGATAACTTTTATTTATGTGCTTATGTTTTGAAGTATGGAATTATAACTTTTTGACGTGATTATGTTTGAAGTATGAAGATATAATTTTATTTATGTGATTATGTTTGAAGTATGTTTTTATTTGTGATTATGTTTGAAGTATGAAGATAAACTTTTTTGATGTGATTACGTTTTAAGTATAGAGGTATACAGTTTGCAGCTGTCTAATAATTGTGCTATAGTTTTTTGATATTTCAGTTACAACGAACAGTGAAAATGAGGGGTCACAGTGAAAGTAAGCAATCAATGAGGGTTTTGCTCAAATCTTCTGACCAACACCACGGGTGTCTGTATCTCTCGGGCCTGGTTGACGCCAGGATATATTATGATAGTAAGCGTAGAGTACAGCCCTGTCACGCAGTCTCAATCCTAGATGGAACTCCATAGCATCATGATTATCATTCTCATCGACATCATCATCATCGCATAATAAAAACTGTTTCAGCTTCTATAGCCATTAAAGTGGCATAGAAAATGAAATGGGGGGGGGGGGGGGGTGAGCACTAAAGTAACCTCCTGAGTGCAATGATCCTTTAAAAAAAAAAAGGAAAAATTCAGTTACAACAAACAGCGAAAATGAAGGGTCACAGTTCAAGAAAGCATTCAATGATAACACATGAGTGAAAGCAAAAGTCAATAGTGTAAAGAATGCTCTTGGCTTGTGCAGTTTTGATGATGCTCTTTTCTAAACTGATTTCCAGCATTTGATTTCTCCTGCCGTGTCATTTTCATGTCTTTTTCTTTACTATGTCTAGTTGTCTTTTTGATTTTGTGGGTTTTTTTTAATGTTTTTTATTTCCTGTTGCGTATCTTTTGAATACATTCCCTCATTTACTGTTTGTTTTATATAATGCTTATCACATCAGAGTAGTGTTAACACTGGCACATCCAGGATATTAGGGCTTATACAAAGGCGGTCTTGTTGATGCTGTTGCTGTTATAATATTATCAACGTTTTTATTTCATGCTTGTTTTAAAACAGACAGTGTGGTTCTGCAGACTGCAAGTTTAAATAACCCTCAAAGTCCCACCTCCATAACCGCAGGATTTATTTCAGCATATCTGTTTAACCTATAACCACAGGATTTATTTCAGCATATCTGTTTAACCTATAACCACAGGATTTATTTCAGCATATCTGTTGAAGATACATTCTCATTCAATCTCCTTTTGAAAAAAGGGGGGAGATGTTTTGCATTGATTGGAGTGGTGTGTGTGTGTGTAACAAAAATTTGTGATGTTTTTTTTTTTTAAATCAAATGTTGATCAAAGCTGTGAACGGTCGAGGGTTCAAAGCTGTGGACTGCTGAGGCGTCAATAAAACGTAAATTTGTAAGGTAAAGCTACAAGGTGAAGGTCTCACAGTCCAAAACTGTGCTCAGAATCAGCAGTTTCTGAAGATGGTGTGTGAACAGTGACTTCCCACAAACTTCTGATGATATTTAAAGACAGTTTTCAGTGTTGTAACAGTACCATTGTTTTCATCGCTCACAAACTTTTATTTCGGTGCAGTTTCTTCAAGATCGTATTTGTCTTGAAAAGTGCAAAATCAGTGAGCTTGAAAAATACAAAGTCTGGATTGTCTGTAGTAGATTTTTGTACATGACATCTTGGATTTTCTTTTTCTTTTTTGTTTTAAGATAACTTATGTCCCCACTGTAGTCAACAGTGTAGGCGGATGCAAAATATCTTTAATCTGCTTTTGTAGAGTAGAATGGATGTGTGTATGTATATGTGTGTGTGTGTGTGTGTGTGTGTGTGTGTGTGTGTGTGTGTGTAAGTTTTGATGGATAAAGTTGGGATAGGCAATATTTTCACTCTTTGTATTCTTTCTCAGTGCCGTCTTCACAGTGATTGTTTCCTCCTCGCTTCCTGTTGTTTTCTTTTCTTACGGTAAACTGCGCTGGGTGTCTGATCTTGGGTTCCGCATTGGGTCATCCGCTGGGGTGTGTACTTCTGGCTTAACTTGCTCATGTTTTGGCTTAGGCTGCTCATTGCTTGGGTCAGTTCTTCGTTTGATGTACTTTTCGCACTTGTTGATGATCCTTAGTGTAGTCTGCCGACTTTTGGTGCTTACGGTGTCTGGTCTTTTTCCTTCACATGAGATCACCTATATTGTATTAGATGTGAGGTTATTAAGACTGTAACAGTTTATATGACCACTTCTTTATTCAGCATTATCCATCTCTGTAGGAGTTGTGGGGAGACTGTTTTATTTTTCGATTTATTTATTGACTTATTATTTTTTGTGTTCATCAGCTGGAACTCCTGTGTGCAATCAAATATAGGAATAGGCTTGTATGTGTATTGCTTTTTTTTCTAACCCTGCATTTACGGCAGTCGTACTCCCAGTTTCATAGATATTTATGCTGGGTATTTTCATGTTTCCATAAGCCACAGGACACTGACATAGTGTACAGGATCTTTTGAAGGGAGAAGAGTGGCAGAATGGTTCATACATTCACCTGCCAATAACTAAACTCAAGCTTCAAGGGATCGCTCCCTGTAGAGGCCTTGACTTTTCTCCTCAGTTTGACCGGAAAATCGAACCAAACATCTAGGGCCTTCGGAAGGGGACGAAAAACGAATCGGACCCGTGTGCCTTCTGGCTGTGCGCGCTAAAGATCCCACAGCAGTTGAAAATTGTGAAGAGCAGGGCATTGCTTGGCTGCCTTGGTATAAAACATTGGAGAGATAGGTTGATTTATAATAATAATAATAATGTTTATTTGTATAGCGCACATTCCATATAAAACATTATCACCAGCGCTATACATTTCGCACCCCTTGAAGACCAATTAGCCTTCTTGCCTTTCTGAAGTCTTGTTGAAAAAAAAAATCAATATGAATTTGCATCCAGGGAGAGGGGATGTGAGCTGTCCTCGTAGTGCTGGTCACGGGAAAAGTTGAGGTCTCTGCCACCTCAGTCCCCTACAACCCCAGGGTTATGGAACTATCTAGGTAGGACCTCAGGATGTGGCCAGCTCATGGGTTTATGTGCAGGCTTAAGGCTTGTGCCGTGATATTCTGGATCTTCCCATCACATGGCACCTGTGACGTTAGTGCATATGGAATCCATTCTGAGTACGGAGACGTCATCTTGAGAAATTGAAACTGAAACTCAAGCCTACAACGCTGGATGCTTGGCTATCAGACCCAAAGCAGAGCACAGTGGTGCTGGGTAGATGGAGTGGCAGACACATTTCACACTTGAAACATTACGCTGCCCCAGGCCTCCTGCCTAGCTAGAGACCATCAGCTTCATCTCCCAACAGTGGACACAACAGTTGAGTGGTTAGGACACTAGTCTAATTTAGGTCTGGGTCTGATCCTACTCAAGTACAGCACTTCAAGGATGACTGTAGATCTTGCGGCATTCCAGTCTCGTTTTGGCGCCCATGGGTGGGCTTGAATGGCCAAGCCACTCGACCCACCATTGTGCGTTGTTTATTCGTTATTTTTTCCATTCACATAATCACTTTTCTTTTTTTTCTTTTTTTTTTTTTACATAAAATGTAGTGCAATGTAATGGTTGTTCCGAACATCATTTTTACATAAAATTTAGTGCAATGTAATGGTTGTTCCGAACATCACTTGAAAATCTCTTCAGTCATGTTTCTTCTAGTCTTTGCTTGTTGGCTCTTGCGAGACTTCTCATCTTGCAAGCTGTGATTTTTCTGTCAGGCGCTGAGTTGGGTAACGACAGGATCTGGTACAGGTGTGTCACAGTAGGTATAAGGATTATGGTAATAACAATAATAATAATTACAATATTTATATAGCGCAAAATCTTGATAGAAATCAAATCTAAGCGCTGAACATACACATACGCACACGCGCACACACACGCACACACACACACTCACATATGGCTATAAATGGGGGAAAAGAATAAAAGCAATGGAAACAAGCCTGGATTTTGTTTTCATAGGGATGCATCCCATCCCATGATCATGTTCATAAGCTTGGGCTGTCTTCCCAGTTTAGCAGTTCTTTCCATGTGTATGTGTGTAGTTTTGTTTTGTTTATCGCTGTACTGCTTGAAATTGGGGTATGATTCTTTGATGGTGTTACATTTTATTTCCATTTTAATACCTCTAGTCCTTCCCATGTATACCTTAACTTTTCACATCTGTTGTCACTCAGCCAACATAACTGCCCAAGTCATTCAGTTGTTTTTATTGAAATGCATGTTTGATCAGTAAAACATTTTGTCTTGGGATTGATACGTTGAGTTGGGGGGGGGGGGGTGTGTGGAGAGATTGGTTGAATATGACTATGCTTGCTTGATGCACTTAATTTGTTTGATGATGGTGATGGTAGAAGTCAGAAAGTGTCTTGTTTTCTGCATAACTGTTTTTTCAGGGTTTACATTTTGGAGAAACTAGCTTGATTATTAAGAGTTGATGGCTCAAGACCTTTCCAGTGTAGGGCTCATGTGCAGGCTTTCAGACTGTGTCATGATTATTTTGGATTACCCTTTCCATCATATAATGTTTGCAGTGTTTGTCCATATGGAAATATTCTAAGCACTGAGATACTGCCTTGAGAAGACTGAAACTAAACTGCCAGAATTCCGCTTGAAAGTAAAAATTGAGCTTATCTGCATAGGAGTACAGTGTTGACTAAGCATAGCTCTAGCTTAGTGCTGAATGGTTTCACTGGGTTTTTTTTCATGGAGTATGTATAATGCTGAACATAGTTATCTGCTAAGATGTGTATATGTGCATGCTTTGTATCTTGCCTTGAAGTGAGGTGGCTATACAAGCGTTCTGTTTACCTTGCAGACATTGTGCTCATTTGTGCAGGCTGCATTTGCATTCTGCTTTTGCTTTTCAGTTTATTTGTTCATTTGCTTTGTTGGATATATCGGGATGTCTCTTGTGAAAGGTGTAGATTGCTTGTCAAAGTTCGTTGTGGAAGGATTACATGCTCATAGATGACGTAATATAACATTCACTAGATACCATGTAAGCCTACAGATAGTCAGTGTCGTGGTAGATGTATTAGAATCCATCGTTTTATTCAGTGGTTTATATCCAGTGTCCTGATAGATTTATGTATGTACTAGGCTAGTACGATAGTATGCATCCAGTATTCTTGTACATCGCACATGCACTTGAAGCTATTTGTATCCACAGCCTGATAGATGTAGTTCGGTCACATTATCTGCTCCAAGCTGTAGTGTATGGTGATCCTGTAGGGAACTTTGCAAGGTGCCAGGCAGGCAGTAAAGAGTTGTTCAAACAGGCAGTAAAGAGTTGTTCTTACATCACCAATCGTCTGCAAGTAGTTTCTGTCAATGGTCTTTCTTCTAATCCTTCCTGTCTGACTTACGGAGTTCCACAAGGATCTGTTCTGGGCCCCCTACTTTTCATTCTCAACACCTACCCTGTCTCCTCTATTGTCCAAGAACACCTGCTTCAGCATCATTCTTTCTCGGATGACAATCAGCTGTATGTCTCTGGGCCTCTCCCTGACCTTCCCATCATGATCCAGAAAACCCAATCTTGTGTAGCTGACCTGAAGGATTGGATGACTGAAAACAAACTGAAATTAAATGAAGAGAAATCCGAATTGATCTTGATCACCCCACCCAAACTCCAAAATCACCCCTCTCTTCCAACCTCTGTCACACTTGTTGACTCATCTATCCCTCTCTCCCATTTTGCCCGTAACCTTGGTGTAACTCTTGATCAAACCCTGTCCTTCCACCAGCATGTGAGCAACGTCTGTCGGACTTGTTTTCTTGAACTCCGCCGAATTGCTTCTATCCGCCACCTCCTCTCAGAAGACACGACAAAGGCTCTTGTCTGTGCATTTGTTCTATCCCGTCTCGATTACTGTAATGCTCTTTTTCTGGTTCCCCTCTCATCTCATTAACAAACTTCAGAAAGTTCAAAATCATGCTGCCCGTCTCATCTTCCGCTCTTCAAAATTTAACCATGTTACGCCATTGCTCTGTTCTCTCCACTGGCTCCCTGTTCAGCAAAGAATATCCTACAAGATTGCCTGCCTCTGCTTCAAATCTATTGAGTCTTCCTGTCCTGAGTATCTCACCCATCTGTTACATCTCTACACGCCATCTCGAGCTTTGCGGTCCTCATCTGATACCCGTCTCTATAGTATCCCCATAGTCCGCACTAAAAGGTTTGGGCAGCGTTCTTTTTCCTATCAAGCTCCAACCATCTGGAATCAGTTACCTCGCTCTCTTAGATACTCACCCTCTCTGTCCACATTCAAACGCTCCCTCAAAACTCACCTGTTTCCCAAAACTGGTAATCTCATGTAATGTAATGGTGACATTATAGTGTCTTAGTGTCAATGTGTCATTGTATTTGCATGTCATGCTGTGTGTGTGTTTGTGTGTGTGTTTGTGTGTGTGTGGGTGCTTCTGTGGGCGTGTGTGTGTGTGGCTTGTGATTCTGGTTATATGTTTTGCCATTGTAAACGCCTAGGGCATTAATTTGATTAGGCGTACTAAATGTTCATAATAATAATAATAATAATAATAATTAAAAGAGTGGAGAGATCTGAGGATGTGACAACTACCGCGCAAAGCTGAACCTGACTCAGTTGAAGAACACTGGCAGCATCAGTATCCTTCATGGCCTTTAGTGTCCATCACTTAGTTGAGTACATAATTCTAGGATTACTGGCCAGAATGGCTTTATATACACACCGTCTGTGATGAGTCCATATCCAGTATCCTGGCCATGCACATAACTCACAAGACCTACTGCATTTGCAGTAGATGCTGTACAGTATATCCGTATCCTGATGGATGTTTGAGGAAAAATGGAGAGAAAAGAACTGTAGAGTATTACTGTCAGAAAAAGGGTGAGATTACAACAGTGTAAAGTGTTACTGTCAGAAAATGGGAGAGATAACAACAACAGTGTAAAGTGTTACTGTCAGTAAAAAGGAGAGATAACAACAACAGTGTAAAGTGTTACTGTCAGAAAAAAGGAGAGATAACAACAACATTGTAAAGTGTTACTGTCAGTAAAAAGAGATAACAACAACAGTGTAAAGTGTTACTGTCAGAAAAAAGAGATAACAACAACAGTGTAAAGTGTTACTGTCAGAAAAAAGGAGAGATAACAACAACATTGTAAAGTGTTACTGTCAGTAAAAAGAGATAACAACAACAGTGTAAAGTGTTACTGTCAGAAAAAGGGAGAAACAACAACAGTGTAAAGTGTTACTGTCAGTAAAAAGAGATAACAACAACAGTGTAAAGTGTTACTGTCAGAAAAAAAGATAACAACAACAGTGTAAAGTGTTACTGTCAGAAAAAGGAGAGATAACAACAACAGTGTAAAGTGTTACTGTCAGAAAATGGAAGAGATAACAACAACAGTGTAAAGTGTTACTGTCAGAAAATGGGAGAGATAACAACAACAGTGTAAAGTGTTACTGTCAGTAAAAAGGAGAGATAACAACAACAGTGTAAAGTGTTACTGTCAGAAAGAGGAGAGATAACAACAACAGTGTAAAGTGTTACTGTCAGATAAAAAGGAGAGATAACAACAACAGTGTAAAGTGTTACTGTCAGAAAGAGGAGAGATAACAACAACAGTGTAAAGTGTTACTGTCAGAAAAAAGGAGAGATAACGACAACAGTGTAAAGTGTTACTGTCAGTAAAAAAGGAGAGATAACAACATTGTTAAAGTGTTACTGTCAGTAAAAAGAGATAACAACAACAGTGTAAAGTGTTACTGTCAGAAAAAGAGATAACAACAACAGTGTAAAGTGTTACTGTCAGAAAAAAGGAGAGATAACAACAACATTGTAAAGTGTTACTGTCAGTAAAAAGAGATAACAACAACAGTGTAAAGTGTTACTGTCAGAAAAAGGGAGAAACAACAACAGTGTAAAGTGTTACTGTCAGTAAAAAGAGATAACAACAACAGTGTAAAGTGTTACTGTCAGAAAAAAGAGATAACAACAGCAGTGTAAAGTGTTACTGTCAGAAAAAAGGAGAGATAACAACAACAGTGTAAAGTGTTACTGTCAGAAAATGGAAGAGATAACAACAACAGTGTAAAGTGTTACTGTCAGAAAATGGGAGAGATAACAACAACAGTGTAAAGTGTTACTGTCAGTAAAAAGGAGAGATAACAACAACAGTGTAAAGTGTTACTGTCAGAAAGAGGAGAGATAACAACAACAGTGTAAAGTGTTACTGTCAGATAAAAAGGAGAGATAACAACAACAGTGTAAAGTGTTACTGTCAGAAAGAGGAGAGATAACAACAACAGTGTAAAGTGTTACTGTCAGAAAGAGGAGAGATAACATCAACAGTGTAAAGTGTTACTGTCAGAAAAAAGGAGAGATAACAACAACAGTGTAAAGTGTTACTGTCAGAAAAAAGGAGAGATAACAACAACAATGTAAAGTGTTACTGTCAGAAAAGAGGAGAGATAACAACAACAGTGTAAAGTGTTACTGTCAGTAAAAAGGAGAGATAACAACAACAGTGTAAAGTGTTACTGTCAGTAAAAAGGAGAGATAACAACAACAGTGTAAAGTGTTACTGTCAGTAAAAAGAGATAACAACAACAGTGTAAAGTGTTACTGTCAGAAAAAAGGAGAGATAACAAAACAGTGTAAAGTGTTACTGTCAGTAAAAAGGAGAGATAACAACAACAGTGTAAAGTGTTACTGTCAGTAAAAGGGAGAGATAACAACAACAGTGTAAAGTGTTACTGTCAGTAAAAAGGAGAGATAACAACAACAGTGTAAAGTGTTACTGTCAGAAAGAGGAGAGATAACAACAACAGTGTAAAGTGTTACTGTCAGAAAAAAGGAGAGATAACAAAACAGTGTAAAGTGTTACTGTCAGTAAAAAAGGAGAGATAACAACAACAGTGTAAAGTGTTACTGTCAGAAAAAAGGAGAGATAACAAAACAGTGTAAAGTGTTACTGTCAGTAAAAAGGGTGAGATAACAACAACAGTGTAAAGTGTTACTGTCAGTAAAAAGGAGAGATAACAACAACAATGTAAAGTGTTACTGTCAGTAAAAAGGAGAGATAACAACAACAGTGTAAAGTGTTACTGTCAGTAAAAAGGAGAGATAACAACAACAGTGTAAAGTGTTACTGTCAGTAAAAAGGGTGAGATAACAACAACAGTGTAAAGTGTTACTGTCAGTAAAAAAGGAGAGATAACAACAACAGTGTAAAGTATTACTGTCAGTAAAAAGGAGAGATAACAAAACAGTGTAAAGTGTTACTGTCAGTAAAAAGGAGAGATAACAACAACAGTGTAAAGTGTTACTGTCAGTAAAAAGGAGAGATAACAACAACAGTGTAAAGTGTTACTGTCAGTAAAAAGGAGAGATAACAAAACAGTGTAAAGTGTTACTGTCAGAAAAAAAGGAGAGATAACAACAACAGTGTAAAGTGTTACTGTCAGAAAGAGGAGAAAATAACAACAACAGTGTAAAGTGTTACTGTCAGAAGAAAGAAGAGATAACAACAACAGTGTAAAGTGTTACTGTCAGAAAGAGGAGAGATAACAACAACAGTGTAAAGTGTTACTGTCAGAAGAAAGGAGAGATAACAACAACAGTGTAAAGTGTTACTGTCAGAAGAAAGGAGAGATAACAACAACAGTGTAAAGTGTTACTGTCAGAAGAAAGGAGAGATAACAACAACAGTGTAAAGTGTTACTGTCAGTAAAAAGAGATAACAACAACATTGTAAAGTGTTACTGTCAGTAAAAGGGAGAGATAACAACAACAGTGTACAGTGTTACTGTCAGTAAAAGGGAGAGATAACAACAACAGTGTACAGTGTTACTCTCAGAAAAAAAGGAGAGATAACAACAACAGTGTAAAGTGTTACTGTCAGAAAAAAGGAGAGATAACAACAACAGTGTAAAGTGTTACTGTCAGAAAAAAAGGAGAGATAACGACAACAGTGTAAAGTGTTACTGTCAGTAAAAAGGAGAGATAACAACAGTGTAAAGTGTTACTGTCAGTAAAAGGAGAGATAACAACAGTGTAAAGTGTTACTGTCAGTAAAAAGAGATAACTACAACAGTGTAAAGTGTTACTGTCAGTAAAAAGAGAGATAACAACAACAGTGTAAAGTGTTACTGTCAGTAAAAAGAGATAACTACAACAGTGTAAAGTGTTACTGTCAGTAAAAAGAGATAACAACAACAGTGTAAAGTGTTACTGTCAGTAAAAAGAGATAACTACAACAGTGTAAAGTGTTACTGTCAGTAAAAAGAGATAACAACAACAGTGTAAAGTGTTACTGTCAGTAAAAAGAGATAACTACAACAGTGTAAAGTGTTACTGTCAGTAAAAAGAGATAACAACAACAGTGTAAAGTGTTACTGTCAGTAAAAAGAGATAACTACAACAGTGTAAAGTGTTACTGTCAGA
>JAPXFY010000024.1:26066916-26081916 GCA_030674185.1 Monoplex corrugatus
TTGGAAGATAGAATAATACCAGTGGAGTTGTGTGAGAATCATTCGCATTGAAGACAGACTCTTGGTAGATAGAATAATACCAGTGGGTTGTCTGAGAATCATTTGCATTGAAGATAGACTCTTGGTAGATTGAATAATACCAGTGGAGTTGTGTGAGAATCATTCGCATTGAAGATAGACTCTTGGTAGATAGAATGATACCAGTGGGTTGTGTGAGAATCGTTCGCATTGAAGATAGACTCTTGGTAGATTGAATAATACCAGTGGAGTTGTGTGAGAATCGTTCGCATTGAAGATAGACTCTTGGTAAGATAGAATGATACCAGTGGAGTTGTGTGAGAATCGTTCGCATTGAAGATAGACTCTTGGTAGATAGAATAATACCAGTGGAGTTGTGTGAGAATCGTTTCGCATTGAAGACAGACTCTTGGAAGATAGAAACAGTACCTGTGGAGTTGTGTCTGTTATTTGAAAAGAATTCTTAGAGAATACAGTTTTATAAAGACACACAGCACTTATCGCAATGGTATGACTCACCACAGCAGTGATTTTTAAGTTTGCTTTGTATTTGTTTGATGCATTTGCAAGATCCTCCAAATAAAATGTCTGATTGTTTGCTATGAGCTGAAAACATGTATGGGTGTTAAATGTTACCAAAGTAGTTTACCCCATTACTGTTTGGATAGATGGCTTTGGTACAAATCAGAACACTTTGAATTGCTTTGTTTTCCTGTATGTCTGAGGTTTTAGTTCCTAACCCAAGAGCTCTGCCCAAACGGCCAGGTGAATTTTTGTCCTGATAACTTGGAAGGTGTTTTGTAGTACCGTATTTTATTAACCACGGACATTTTAACATCTTTGGTGAAGCTTGAAATAAAGTCAACGAAACATTAGAACTAACATTTAATGACATAATCCTTCATAAAGAAAATCGTTCTCATTACCTCCACTGTCAACATTTAATGACATAATCCTTCATAAAGAAAATCGTTCTCATTACCTCCACTGTCAACATTTAATGACTATCCTTCATAAAGAAATCGTTCTCATCTCTACAGTCACATTTAATGAAATAATCCTTCAAAAGAAATCGTTCTCATTACCTCCACAGTCAACATTTAATGACATAATCCTTCATAAAGAAAATAGTTCTCATTACCTCCACAGTCAACATTTAATGAAATAATCCTTCATAAAGAAAATAGTTCTCATTACCTCCACTGTCAACATTTAATGAAATAATCCTTCATAAAGAAAATCATTCTCGTTACCTTCACAATAAAATGAACTCACTTTGTGATGTCTGAGTGGGGTTTTGCAGACCAGTATGAAGTCAGATAGGATCAGAAATCGTCAGATTGAACGTGCAGATAGCGCAGGCAGAATCAGGCAAGGGAGGGAAAGTAGAGACACGGAAAAAGTGAGGAGACAGCCATCTATTTGACTCAATTTTTTTTAATTTTCAAAAGACCTGTTCCATATAATGATACAGACCAAGGGTGAGGTGCCTGATCCTATCCTGACTTCATTCTGGTTTGCAAAACCCCACTCAAATGTCACGTGGTGAGTTCGTTTGATTGTGGAGTTTTGCTTCCCAGAATCCCGTCAGCAATCTGGATCATGCGAGATTTGAGAGACCTGTGTCTATCTGCTTTTATTTCCTTGAAGGACATCTTCGTCAAAGTGACCCTTTGTAAGTACAGGTTTGTTGCAATATGCAGCTGATGTCTTTCATGTTCAAGACAGTCGTTTCCAGAATTGTCTTTAACGGGATATTGCCTCAATCTTTGATGTAGCAGTTGAGCTGACAAAATGAAGTGTGAAAGCTCTTGCGTGAATGACGGACTCTTGCATTATCTCACATGATCTACATTCCTGACAAAATTCTGGGAAGCAAAACAACAAATTATTCCGAATCATGTTTTATATTATCTATAATTCCCATACACTCAGCATACTCAGGTGTTTTTGGTTTGTTTTTTTGCACATGTTCCAGTCTGTTTGACATTTACATTCCTACGCACTGCAATGTTTAAATATCTACTGAAATTGAGTGAATTTGTTGTTGTTGTTGTTTTTTTTATTGAATTTTGCCCTTTTTTTTTTAATCCTATAAGATCATGTGAAATTGTTTTCATGTAAAACTGTTTTCCAGTCTCCTGTATTTAAAAAAAAAAATTGGAGATTGATTCATATCAGTCAGTGACCGTTTGTGTGTGTGTGTGTGTGTGTGTTTGTGTGTGTGTGTGTGTGTGTGTGTGTGTGTCTGAGGGAGAGAGAGAGAGAGAGAGAGCTTGTGTGAAAAAAAATGTGTGCATGCTAGCATTTTTAAGGCTGTTTACCAGTGGGTTTATGATGTTATCATTTTTGTGTTTGCTGCCCCATCTCTCTCATACCCCCACGTTGCTTATTTCCACCTCCAAACCCACTGAAACTGAGGTCACCATGACAGCAGGGCATGAAGGGTCTCAGAAGCTGGGACAGGTGTTTTGTTGTTGTTGTTTTTCTTCAGTACTGTGGTGATGAGAATTGGGATGATAATAATGACGCCATAGAGTTCTGTTTCAGATTCAGATTGTCTGACTGGGCTTTACTCAATACTTAACTCTTTGACTCCTGCCTTTGACTCCCTCACCCTGTCCACCAGTTTCCTGCAGAAAGCTGGTGGATAGGGTGAGGTTATGAGAGGGTTATGTTTTTGCTTTGCTAGCATGGAGGGTGCAGGAGTCATGGGGATAACCAGGCCTGAAAAACTAGATGTCTTGTTTTCAAATCTGGAAGAAACATCCACTTTGGAGTGGATAGTCATGTATTTGTGTTGTATTTGATATCACAGCGGATTGTCATGAGAAACTTGGGCTGCCCTACCCGACACTATTCCCCCCCCCCCCCCCCCTTTTTTTTTTCTATTTGTCTTGTATGCGTGCATTTCCTTGAAGTATGAAAGTGGATGGTAAGTAATACAGAATTTTGCCAGGGACAACTGCTTTGTTGCCTTGAAATCTTTAACATGCGCCAAGTGCATGCTGCACGCAGAACCTCAGTTTATCTATCGCCTCGTTGGAAAGAATAGCACTTCTTATATCATGACAAATGGTGTGTGTGTGTGAGTGTGTGTGTGTGTTCCTCTGTGTGTGTGTGTGTGTTCATTCGTTCGTTCCTTGATTTAACATCTTTTCACTATGAGTGTGTGTGTGTGTGTGTGTGTGTGAGAAATCCGTGTCCAAACTGTGATCAGGATCCGGGTTCCTCACATCCTATGTATGTGCTTTAACTGCCACGCTACAGGAAAATGGTAGTTTGAACCGACATAACTGATTTTCAGGGTCAAAGCAACCATAAATGTGAAAGATTTTTAGATAAAATTTAACTGTGATTTGATAGGTTTTGATCAGTTCAATTTTAAACAAGTAATCGTCCCTATTGAGAACCTAGAGTCCAGGTTTGAGACTGGTGAATTTCCTACATCACACTTACACAAAATGGATGCACAAAGGGAGAAAGTCAGAATGGCGTATTACCTCATGAATAATTGTCCTCGTGTGGTGGCCAGGAAGATACATTGCTCTTCTCTCTCTGCCAACACCCATGTACTGTGTAAATCATAGTGCAAGTATTTTTGTAACCCTACTGATTAAACATGTATGTTTGCATTAATATGTAACATCAGTTCTTTGACACATTATACTAGAATGTTTGGATTAAAGGTAATACGGTATTAAGTGTATGTGTGTATGTAATGAAAATAGAGGGACAACAAATTAACATACTGAATTTGTGTAATTCTGTATACTGTGGGGTGGGGGTGGGAGAACAATACTAAAACTGGTGAAGTAACATTTATTTTGGCCAATGTATGCATGTGCAGGACCATGCTCTATGCATACAAAATACTACTTGAATAGATCCTTTTGACGTCAAGGGCACTTTTTTAAAAGTGTTATTACATTCGGTTAGAGTACACCTGTAAATATACATAGAAGGAAATAACAAACACACCCACAGGCGAAAACAAGTGTTGTAACAAAGCAAATGCACACACAACAAAGGTGACTTGATTTTAGACATTGAAATGTGATTCCACGTTGTGATGTGATTTTAGACATCATTCAGAGTGTTTATTCCCAGATGATATGATACAAAAACTTCACAATACAGTTTGCAATCGCTTTCTCATCATTTGTGACCTTCCAGTATGGAGCAAGTCATAAGTTCGCAGATGTTATATTTCAAGTTTTTACTGTTTCTGAAAGTTTTTTTTTTCCTGCTCTTTTACATAGTGCAAACCATTTTTAAATCTGACAAATAATGACTAAGTTGCAGGGATTCACACCACAGTGTCCCACGAAAGTACTGCTTGGGAAAAAACACGAACAAATATTTTTAAAATCGAGTTGTAAAGATTTCGTAGCAACCATCCATCCATCGTAATGAAATTTTGACCACAGGTTGCAGTGCATACAAAATGTAATATTCCAAGCTTTTATTACAAAATATTGAATATTTTCTGTTTTGTGGGTGGGTATTCATTTACCTAGTTTTATGCTTTTGCTTTTTTTTTTTTTTTTTTTTTTTTTTAATTGTTAGTGGGGTTTTTTTCTTCTAGATGTTGAATGGGAGAGTGGGTGTTTGTTATGCTCACCCTTTCTCATCTCCTAACTCCCTCCATGAAGTTCGTAATTATTTGTTTTTGTCATCAATTCTTCTTTGTTTGTTTTTAAATGTTTGCCCTCTATGTACATTATGTCAGCCTGAGAGCATCTTGCTGGTTGTACAAACATGTCTGATTGTGTCAGAGAATGTAAAACTAGTAGGATGAGACATGCTGCCATGAAGCTGTGAAGTTTGAAGCTGACAGTGTTAGTCCAAGTTTGTACATTTCTTTTGCGGCAAATATATTTCACTTGCTCTGTATAATGAATGAAATTGCACATTGAAGTACACCTGCTGCTTTTTCAGAGTAGCTGGTTGCTTTTTCAGAGTAGTTGGCTGCTTTTTCAGAGTAGCTGGCTTCCTGCTAGCCATTGAACTGTTAAAATAGTTGGAACTGCTATGTTGGTTTCATGGCAAGTTGTAACGAATGCAGATGAATGGGGAGTGTTTTTCTTTTTGTCCTTGTGCTTGAGTTTATGCAGAGAATGTTGTTATAGAGAGAATCATCCATGCTAACTATCATATAGCAATAACGATGTTCTGTTGCTCATCCATGTGTTACATTATAATACTGACATTTTTCCAAATGCATCAAACTGTTCACCTGAAAAAGCATTCTGCAAAGTGATTTGTGTATATCAGTTATATAACTTAACGGCTCATTATGCCACTGTATGTACAGCACCAATGAAGATCTATCACTTCTGTCAGTTCTTGGCCAGCCATCTTTATATTCCAGCTGATTTTTTAAAGATGCAATGGAATGAAGTATTCAGCTATAGCTGAACAAGTAATTGTGGTTTGATGATATTGCATGAACAGAACTAAAGAAGAAAGTGTCACTACATCACTGTAGCTGCCGCAGAAGTCTGCAGTTTTTCAACAGTGATAAATGAATGAGGGGTTTTCATAGTGATAAATGAATGAGGGTTTTTCATAGTGATAAATGAATGAGGGTTTTTCATAGTGATAAATGAATGAGGGTTTTTCATAGTGATAAATGAATGAGGGTTTTTCATAGTGATAAATGAATGAGGGTTTTTCATAGTGATAAATGAATGAGGGGTTTTCATAGTGATAAATGAATGAGGGGTTTTCATAGTGATAAATGAATGAGGGTTTTTCATCTACAGTTTGCATTAAGTCTTTAAACCCTTTGACTCCCGCACCCTATCTACCAACTACAAAAACTTAACCCTTTTATTCCCTCACCCTGTCCACCAGCTTCCTGTGGGCAGCTGGTGGATAGGGTGAAGGAATCAAAGGGTTAAGTTTTTGCTTCGCTAGCATGGTTGACAAGGCAGGATGCTGGTGGACAGGGTGTAGGAGTCAAAGGGTTAATGTTGATTGCTTGCTAATCACATTGAATGCTTCCAGCAGGAAGCTGATGGATGATGTGAGAAAATGAAAAAGAGACTTGAGCTAAAAAGAGATCAGCTGCAGCAACAACTGTTGATAATTTCTCTGGCATTCTAGCAGCACATATTCAGACAGGTAAACAGTAAATAGTCCGTTTCATAGACTGTAGCATAAGAATAGTTACTCATTAACATATTGTAAATGTAGCGTAAGAATAGTTACTCATTACCATATTGTAAATGTAGCATAAAAATAGTTACTCATTAACATATTGTAAACAGTGAAACTAGAAGGGAATCTTTTTGTAATGTTGTTCTGTATTCATCGGTTTTTTTTTTTCACGGCGATTCTTCCATTTGCAGGTTACAGTTATGCATGCCACCAAGCTGTTTTCTTGCTCTGCATTAGTTGGTGCTTTAGGAGCTTTCCTGTGTCATGTATATACAATAAACATTTTGAATGTTAACTGCCAACAGATGTCTTTCTAGTTTATGTGTCACTCAGTACAAAACATGGTATGTGTGCGTGTGTGTGTGTTGAGAGTGAGCGAACGAGTGCATAATCACGTAGAAACAATGATATATTTCATTTACTTGATCAGGTGGTCTTATAAATATTTGTTCATGACTGCTTTTGTCAAACTTCAGATCCAACCAAAATGTCTTTTTTTAACTCACCAGTCACCCTTCAGCATCACTGAGTTCAATGATATCCCCTGTGGGGATGCCAGGGGCTCTTTCAGTATAAATAGTATCCCCACCTGGAAATTCTGTGCTAGAAATTTCCTCTATTCTGTCACTCTCTTTGTTTCTGCCTTGTTCTTTTGCTTTCTGTCATTTTCTTCGTATCATTTTCTGCCTTGCTGGTCCATTCACCTGTATGTGTTCAATAAAGTCTTGCGTACTTTTGCTTAGGATTGATAATTGGGTACATGTATTAAGGGCAATTTTGGCTGTAGGAAGGTAAGATATGCAGAAGCAATTTTAGATAATTTGTGCCCGTTTTTATGTTTTATAATGTCCTTAGGTATGCCTAAATTTATATTCAGGTATGTTTTTTAAATCCCTTGTGCGATAAATTGGACGGAGTGGTCAACACCAGGGACATGTCTTTGGATTATGTGTGCGAATGCATTGATATGTGTACTTAATTTTCTTTTCTCTTTTTTCCTGTTGAAGTTTTTTATGTTTTGAAGCGGTTACAGCCCTGATATGGCTCTACGCGGTCAGCTGGGCTTTAAACAGTAATGAAAATTAAAGTTCAATGATAGCTGCCACAGCAGACATCACAGCATCTCTTCCTCCATTCACTATGGTCATGACTTCTGTGTGCAATGCCATAGACCTTCAAACCGCTGATGTTGGTGATGTTGTTTATATAGGAGGTTGGTGGTCTGCCTGGATTTCTTTTGGCCTCAATTTCTTCTTACAAAGCTGTTAACATTGGGATTGTGTTGGTGTTGCGGTTGTTGGTGTTTTGTTGATTTCTGCCAGTAGTTGATGTTGGACTGTGAGTTCGTTCAAAATGCTTTCATTTGCTCTTTTATTGGTCCATTTGACTCTAAGAAGCTGTCTGTCAAACCACATCCATTGGTGCTGCTTCATTCTTAACTTACCTGCTTTTCTGCTTGTCCAGGCTTTGCAACCATATAGTCTCTCTGGCCACATGAGACGTTTTAGTGTTTTGATTTTAAGGGCTGTTGGTATGCGTTTGTCTTTTCAAATGTCAAAACAACCTTTTCTCCCACTGGACAAAGCAGCAGTGAAATTTAAGTCTTTTTCTCCTAATTTTTGTAATTAGTGTTTGTTCGTTTGTGATCTTACATTTACACTTGACGAAGGCTGTTGGCCAAAAATTTGTGCCCGTCTTGTCTGGTTATATCAAATTTGCGTTCTGATTCTATTTGTGTGTTTTTCTTATAGGCCTACCTTTTTATAATATATAAAAACAGGCCTAACTTACCTAAAGTTGCTTCCACACATCACTTTTCCCTTGAGCCAGAAAATGCACATACATGTACCCAATTATCAGTCCTAAGAGAAAAGTATGTAAAACTTTACTGAACATATACAGGTGAATGGACCAGCAAGGCAGAAAATGATAAGAATAAATAACAGAAAGCAAAGAAACAAGACAGAAACAAAGAGAGTGACAGAAAGAGGACATTTCTAGCACAGAATTTTCACAAGGTGGGGATACTATTTATACTGAAAAAGCTCCTGGCATCCCCACAGGGGAAAGTGTGGGATGGAAGTTCTGGCCCCATAGATGGTTTTTAGTTTAAACTCATGACCTTTATCTACCCATTCTTCTCTCTCTCTCTCTCTCTCTCTCTCTCTCTCTCTCTCTCTCTCTCTCTCTCTCTCTCTCTCTCTCTCTCGCACGCGCGCGGGGTGCATACACAATATCACCATCACTCTCTCGCAAACACAAAATCTGCAATCAAATATTCCAAGAAAAATAATGGGTCAGTGTCCTTTTACTCATACAAACATTTCCAGAATAGTGACGCTGTTTGCACAGGCAATTACGAGTAATTCTACAATAAACCACACGGGAAGAACTTACTTTGCACAAGGTAATCACAATCTATTCTACCACCAGTCATAATGATAGATATACAGAAGCACTCGCTTGTACTAGCTACCAAATCAATCACAGGCTACATTTCCCAGGGACTATACAGACAATCAATTATGACTAAACTCAACTCTTTGATGCACCTGCATTACATGTTTCATTCAAAAAGATACTTTTAATATGCACCTGTTTTCCCAATACACAAAACACAACAGTGGCCAACAAAAACACTATCACCCATCCAAGCCGTCTCCATGCCGCACACATACAGAGCAACTGTCCCTGGGTAGGCCTTATGGGGGGAAAAATGCACTTCTGACCAGTCGACAACAATAAATTCCTAAAAAAAAAAAATGATTTCTCATTTATCTTTCCCAACTCATAACAGATTCCATGGCTACGACGACTCTGTCCTTGGCTAAGTCTATCCAAAAGAATCCAATTTGACAGGCAACTGCATCAATATGCATGCAGCCACTAGTTCTCAGGCATGGGAATTCTCCTCGGATCCGCTATTTTCAGCGGAAATCAACCTAGCGTCCTCGGGAAAAAAAATTGAGCTCCTCGGATTCTCGAGAAAGGCAAAAAAAAAAAAAATATTCGTACCCGTGCCGATCCAGAATTTTATAGTGCGCGATTCCGGTGTAGCGTTCAATCTTTGCAGCCGCCCGCTAATGCTGCTAGCAGCGTCCGCGCTTTCTATAGGTAGTTGCATCGCCGGGCACATCCGCTTTTGCGAGTGAGTCAGCGGCTTTGAACGCAGCAATACTATCCCTTCAGCGGCCATTTTTCTTTTTGAAGCATTCGAGGCAGTGAGCGGTTGCATGATTTAAAAACAGTCACACATTCCAGTGAGCGATTGAAGATGTCATCAGTGGCAAGAATTGTTAATCGAACGGATGCACTTGACGAAGAGGGCATATTAACCTTATAAAAGTGCCAAATTTGAATAATTTTACAATGGAAATATGCCTGAAAGTGATGCCCAGATATGCCCAGATTGCGCAGATTTTAATGTAGCAGAAAAACATTTTCCGGGGGGGGCATGCCCCCGGACCCCCCTAGTTTCAGAGGACTCTCCTTATACCAATTCCCATGCCTGAGTTCTAATGAAAGACATGATGGAAACAAACGACAGAATTTCTACCCAAAGGGAATGTTCTTTACTGACAAAGCAGACTTTTATTTCCACTTATAATGACCCTTCTCTCCTCCTGGCCGCAATTTATGATGATATTTTTCTAAAAAGACTCTGAAGGGAACATGAAAACAACTTTATGATAACAGCTGTGTGAAAAGCTCATCGAAAAAGATGACTGTTCTTTTTTAAACATAACCATCCCATCCAGCCCTACTTTCCCAAATTTAAATGGCACTAATTATTCACACACACAAAACCTAAACAGTTATTTCTTTTTACATACTTCTGCTGTTATAGACATTTTACCAGAACACAGATTTTCTTCATACTTTTCTATCAATAACTAACAGATTTTCATCTGACAACATTCATGACTCAAACTCACATCCTTTTGCTACACTCATTTAAAATACAAATGTATCTTCAGGTGGAGCAACAATATGGCCTTCTACAAGACAAACATTACCTTTTCCCTAAGTCAGGCGCTGAAGACTTGGCAAGTATTTAGTAAATCAACATTTATGTGGCTACAAAAATTAATACGTACAAACAGTCTTACAACTTTTCAACAAAAATTCTGTTTAACAATTTTCATGGGTCAAATGATCAATTCTAAAAATGAAATGCACAACACCATTGAATTTCTTTGTTTTAACGGGCCTCCTGTCATTTTCATTCTTATTATTTTGAACAAGACAGGCAAACACAAAAACAAAATCTGCCACATGCTGCTGAAACTGTTCTGGACAAACTATACTCATTCACAACAGACAGATGGGGGGTCACTTACGCACAAACAGTATGGAATGTAATTCTTTCTGAATGTGATGAAAAGATTTTCTCACGACCTCACCACTCCTGTTCTCCTGACTCCCCATTCTCAAATCTCAGAAATGTGCACTGACAACAATCTGATCCATGATTCCCCCAAACCAACGAGTTCTACAGCACCTTCACTATTCATGTTAATTTTTTCCTAATTAGTGTACAGATCATTGAAGGTATGTTCTTCTACTAGTAGTATATGATAATGAGAGATGTAACTGTGTATAGGTAAAAAATAACAAATAAAATAACACATTTCATTTAACTCATAACACGGAATAGCAGTGTGTCACTGTACAAACTTCCATATATAGGCCTACTTGAAATAGTAGACTCTCCAACTTCCAAGTATACTCTTAACAGGAAAGTCCCCAACTTCCAAGTGTACTCTTAACAGGAAAGTCCCCAACTTCCAAGTATACTTGTAGAGGAAAGTCCCCAACTTCCAAGTATATTTTAGCAGGAAAGTCCCCAACTTCCAAGTATACTCTTAACAGGAAAGTCCCCAACTTCCAAGTATACTCTTAACAGGAAAGTCCCCAACTTCCAAGTATACTCTTAACAGGAAAGTCCCAACTTCCAAGTATACTCTTAACAGGAAAGTCCCAACTTCCAAATATACTTTAGCAGGAAAGTCCCCAACTTCCAAACATACTTGTAGCAGGAAAGTCCCAACTCCCAAGTATACTTGTAGCAGGAAAGTCCCCAACTTCCAAGTATACTTGTAGCAGGAAAGTCCCCAACTTCCAAGTATACTTGTAGCAGGAAAGTCCCCAACTTCCAAGTATACTTGTAGCAGGAAAGTCCCCAACTTCCAAGTATACTTGTAGTAGGAAAGTTCCCAACATCCAAACATACTTGTAGCAGGAAAGTTCCCAACATCCAAACATACTTGTAGCAGGAAAGTCCCCAACATACAAACATACTTGTAGCAGGAAAGTCCCCAACATCCAAACATACTTGTAAACTCTGAGCCTGAAATTTGTTTCTATTCATTGTTTCTTACACCAGACCGCAGGTATCAAGTCACTTTCCTCTACAAGCCAACGGCAAACATGTGAATCGGGTTTTGGCAGTGTCTAAACTCTGGCGCTGAAAATGTTGGAACATTTACAGCATATGGCTGAGGAAGTTCTTAGTAAACTTTTCGTGGGCAGCAACAATGACAGAACCAAGTGAATCAAGATTTCTAGCCCCAGTGGTGATAATTTTGAGGAAGAGACTGATGATAAGCCAACTGGAAATGATGTGCGAGACTCGTTGCTTATAAAATTATGTCCTTTCCCAACATATATGTCTCCTTCCTGCATGTAACAGAAATTCTGCCTACACTGAACTAAAACTTAACCCTTTGATTCCTGCACCCAATCCACCAACTGCAAAAACTTAACCCTTTGATTTCCTCACCCTATCCACCAGCTTCCAGCAGGAAGCTGGTAAATAGGGTGAAGGAATCAAAGGGTTAAGTTTTTGTTTTGCTGGCATGGTTGACAATGCAGGATACTAGTGGACGGGGTGCTGGAGTCAAAGGGTTAAGTTATACCCTTTCAACAACAAAAATGTGGCAAATCTGACCACAAATAAGAGCACAGTGGTGCTTTTTGTGTCGCTACCTGTTTTTTTGTTTTCGTATTGACCTTTCTACAAAGCCTGAGGTAAAAGTGCTGTTGGCTTTAGGCAGCAGTTTTGAATGGATCAAAATACAAATATCTGTTAAGCAAGGATGTCTGTATTCAAACTTTTCCCCTTCCAAACTGTGACACTGATTTAACTGAAAATAATCTATTGACTTAATTGATTCAAAATGTTTGAAGAGCAAGCTAACAACAGTTGAAATTCAAAACCTCACAGCTGGACATTCTGCTGTGCAGAATATTCCAACGCAGCATGACAAAGGGATCACGTGTAGACAAACTCATTTTAAGATCTACTACTTGTTCATGATGAACAAGACACCACAAAGACAGGAATAAAAATCACTCTTATCACAGGCGTTGCTGGTCCAACAGATCCAGGCTGATGCGGTAGTAGATGTAGGGGTAGTACTCCGAGGATCCCACGTTCATGCCCGGAATGTCCACCACCTGGCTCTGAAGATCAGCAAAAACAAGCGAATGTGACTCAAGATTTTATTCTTCTTCTTCAAAAATCCCCAAAACAACAACAACAAAACAGGTGTGCCAAACATGCATATACCATACTTTTTGATGCACATTTTTTTCTATTCGGGAGCTGTGGTTCCTGAAAGCAACAACAACAAAAAAGACATGCCAAACATGCATATACCGTACTTGATGCACATTTTTTTTCTATTCAGGGTCTGCAGCTCCCATGTGCACTCATACACACAAGTGGGCATTTAGGTGTAATACGGCCTTTTTTCCCCACTCTGCCATCAGCACATTTCTGACCTTAACTAAGAATTGGCCATTCGCTGGTGGACTGCAACCGACAGACTGCCGATTATGAGTACCACCTTCACTTTTCCCATTTCTGACCACAACTGACAATTTGCCATTCGCTGGTGGACTGCAATCAACAAACTGCTGATCGTGATTACCACCTTCACTTTTGACTGCTATTGGGAACAACACAAGAAACTAGGGCTTTGCAATGCAAGAGCTTCAGTGGAAAACTACTCTCTGAACTTCCTGTAAATGTAACATTCTTTTTTCCAATTGAATTATGGCAAAGTGAAGTGTTTTTTTACCACTCAACATGTGTTCAACGAAATCTTCGTACATTAACTTAGCACTGCGGACAATGAAGATTTGTGTGATGGTTCTGACAGAGATTCTGGTGATTCCAATGAAAATATTTTCAAAAATGGTGACAAGTGATATGCTGAATGGCAGTGACAGTGATGATCATTCACTGTTTGTGAACACCACAAGAAACCACAATCAGAACATTCGTGGTGCCAGTAGGGACCTGTACATAGGTGTAGTTAAATCAAAATACTCAAACATCATTTTGTTTTGCTATAGACAATTGCACAATATAGCAAGCAATTATTTCTACACAATTTCAATCTGTTAAAAACACAAGCAGAAGGAAGTAGAAGGATTTTAATTGATGCATTCTATACCACTTCACTGCAAATCAAAATTTCTTGATCCACAAGCAGCGAACATCTTGTTAGCACATTTCTATCACAGATACATACATCCCTCTCTCCAGACGATATGAAACAATCTCACTTTTTTTTTTCAATGAGACTGAAAAATACCAACAACAATAAAGGACATACAACCACACACACATCATCATCATCATGCGCCCTGCCGCATAGCATGGTGATCATGGCCCTCCATATCAATCTGTCTCTTGTTGCTGCAAGTCATCTTCCACCCTGTCTGTCCTCGAGTCCACCCTGCAAGTCCGTCCAGTCTTTTCTCCCTGGATCTACCTGGTGTTCTCTTTCCCTCCAGCTTTCCTGTTGTGACCAAGTGCTCTAATTCCCCTTTCCTCAAAAAATGGCCTTTAAATGTTGCCTGTCTTTTCTTAATCTTCTTTATCAATGATCTTCTTATGTCTGCCTCCATCAAGACTGTCTCGTTTGTTTAATGTGCTGTCCATGGAACTCTCAACATTCTTCTTAGAAACCACATTTCGGCTGCCTCAATCTTATTCTGACTTTGCATGTTGACTGTCCACAACCGTATGAGAGTATCGGTTCTTATGACATTCAAGAACTCTTTTCCTGATGTTAATTGATAGGCATTTGTTGGTAAGAACGCTTTTCAGCTTCTTGAATGCTGTTTTGGCTTGGTCGATTCTGCTGACTATTTCTGATGTGGATCTGCCATCTGGTGAGATGACCGTTCCCAGATATTTAAACTTATCATCCTGTCTCAAAGTTGTGCCATTTGATGTTATTTTGCATGAGGGGATTTCATTTTTTTTTAACTGATTACTATGACTTCAGTCTTCTTGTTATGTATCTCCAAACCAACACACACATACATACACAAAAACAAACAAAAATGAAAAACAAAATCTCATCCTCCATCTCCTTCCAAAAATAAATAAATAAAAAGAAAGAAAAACCTAATCACAAAAACTAACCCATCAATAAACCAGACAAACTCAGCACAGCACTGAACTTCCACACCACCCCATATGGGTGTTCTCACCTCACTGTCTTTCTTCAAGGCAGAGCTATCCAAGTGCTGGTACAGCTGTTTCAGCACTTCACGTAGTCGTTTCTGCGACCGCTTGTTAGGCACCAGTACCATTGCTTGAAAATTGACAGGAAGACCATACCTGTAACCATCAAGGTAAAGACTGTCCAATAAACCTGAGATAACAGGGCGGGAAAGATTCTTATTTAACCCTTTGACTCCCGCACCCTGTCCACCAGCGTCTTGCATTGTCAACCATTCTGGCAAAGCAAAAACTTAAACCTTTGACTCTCACCCTATCCACCAGCTTCCTGCAGG
>JAPXFY010000024.1:26084416-26089416 GCA_030674185.1 Monoplex corrugatus
TTATCAAGATTTTGCGCTATATAAATATTGTAATTATTAAGCATTCAAAGATTATGAAAGGGAAAGGAGAATAAAATTAGATAGTAATGACCATAATTAAATGAATAAAACGCTACAAACTTATACTTGGTCTGGTCTCCCAACAGGATCAAAGATCCACTGCAACTTACTTCTTCATAGAGAAGAAGTATTTAACATAAAAACACTTATGAAATGGGAGAATACAACCAACATCTTAGTGGGCTGGGAGACCATTCTGAAAATTATAAGAAAGATAAAGAATAGATAATGAAATGGTTTCAACTTAACCTTTGTCATAAACATTCTTCTGAACTGAATGGGAATAACTCATAATGACTGACGAAACTTTTTTCATTATGAAAAAGACACTAAACATCACCATTTGTGGTACTGCCGTTTCTAAAATATTTTCTACATAAGGCTACCTGGCTGAATCTGTCTATAAAGAGTTTTGAAAGAAAAATGTCAACACTATCAAAGAATATCACTTAATATGGAATTGCTGTTATTTGGAACAGATAAAAAAGAGGTAACAAGACAAAACATTTGAAAAAAATGTAGACCTACTATATAGAAGAGGTGAACTGAAATACATGTACACGGCAAAAAAGCACACTCATCTTTTGGAAATGCCTCATCACCAGTTTATGAAAAAAAAATGTCTATCTCGTTCTGGCTTTGTGTTAAACTAAACTTCAAGGTTTAAGTTTAAGCACCATAAAACTATGCATTCCACTTGTGTTCATGATTAACTCCGAATCACTGTAGATTTATAGAATCTAAAGATGACATGGATAGTATACAGATCATATAAACTCACATGCTTATTTCTTTGTTATCATAAAACTCACATGCTTATTTTCTTTTGTTCTTAATCATATAAAACTCACATCTATTTCTTTGTTCTTAATCATAAAATCACTGCTTATTTCTTTCTTACATATGAAATCCCCTTGCACAATTTACAACCAAGAAATTTGTTTTTCTAGAACTCCATAATGCCACACAGATGATAAGTCTCCAACAGCAAAAGACTGATATTAGGTCTTGCTTGTTGGCTATCCTTATCAGTATATCATATGGTTGTCATACGACTGTCAATATGTTTCATTATATGGCTGTCTATAATGTTTCAGAAGAAGAAAAGAATTTGCATGGCAAGGGAACAATACAGATCTCAAATAGTTCAAATGAAATGAAGAAAAAAACGGATTTCAAATATTTCAAATGACATGAAACTTAAAACACACATACAGTACATGTCTCACTTCCCACAGGCACTACTTTGTCAGTATGCTGATGATTTTGAAGGGAATATTCCTCATACATTAAATTACACACTATTCATTAACCCTTTGACTCCCGCACCCTGTCCACAGCATCCTGCATTGCCAACCATGCTAGCAAAGCAAAAACTTAACCCTATGACTCGCTCACCCTATCCACCAGCTTCCTGCAGGAAGCTGGTGGATAGGGTGAGCGAGTCATAGGGTTAACTTTTTGCAGATGGTGGACAGGGTGCGGGAGTCAAAGGGTTAATAACGACACTGTATAAAACCACATACATGTACGCACACACACTATGCACATATGCAAGCACATACATATTAACACACACACACATAACACACACACACACAAATGCTGTACTATACACTATCTCTTATTGTTTCCTCTGGTTATATGTTTATAATATGTTCACATCTCTTCAAATGGGCTTTGGCCTTACATGATAAATTTTTCATCCTGATCTTGGTATCAAACATACAATGTGTCTTACTCATCCACTGACAGCAAATTCTTAGTTGTACTTTTTGTTAAACACACACACACACACACACACACACACACACACACACACACACACACACACACACACACAGGCACATCACCACATCATCATCATCATGTGCCCTGCCGCATGGTATTGGCAATCATGGCTCTCCATATGAATCTATCCCTTGTCGCCGCAAGTACATCATCCATCCTCTCTGTCCTCAGTCACCCTGCAAGTCCGTCCAATATTTTCTCCCTAGATCTACCAGCTTTCCTGTTGTGACCAGGTGCTCTCATTTCTTTTTACTCATAACATGTCCTATAAATGTTGCTTGTCTTTTCCTTATCTTCTTTATTAATGATATACTTGTGTCTGCCTCCATCTATCTAATCAATCTAAAATGTGGGAAAGTTTACTCACAAACTGTTTCTTTTTCTTGGTATCTGCATCCTCAGCTTCCTTTTTGCCGGCCAAGATCTGCGCCTCATTGTAAACAAAGTCTCGTACAGAGAACCTGAATGGAACAGAAGGTCAAACTGTGTAAATTTTCTTTCTTTCTTTCTTTCTTTCCTTCTTTCAATCATTCCAATTTTCCAATTTTTCTTGGATCTGTATGCACATCTTTTAGCCTACACTGCGCAAATGGTATGCCGCTGCACAGTCTGCATACCCGTTTTTGGTGTGCATGTCTTCTGGGTTTTCTCATTTTTCTAAAAGCCATCGGATACTGACATGATCTCAAATGTGCACATCTGAGGTTCTGCATGCTTATACCCATGAAAGGGGTTTTGGCGCTGACAGGTCCACAAGCATGTTCTCCACTGTTAATCCACCAGGTAAGAGGTACCCCAGCAGGATCAAAATCAGACCTTTGGAGTGGAAGCCCACCTGACATATTACCCACTTATCATGCCCCTTTCCCTGTCACTCTGAGAATAAGGACAAGCCTGAATCATGAACATTCAGGCTCATGTATAAACACACACATATAACAAAGTAGTATACATGTATGCACATAAAATGCACAACACATACACACACATATATATATATATGTATGCATATAATAATATATATATATATATATATATATATATTATATATATAGAGAGAGAGAGAGAGAGAGAGAGAGAGACAGAATATAGATAATATATATACATATATATATATATATATGTATATAGATAGATAGATAGATACATAATACATAGACAGACAGATAGATAGATATATACATAGATAGAACAGATAGAAAGATAGATAGATAGATAAAGATAGATAGATAGACAGACAGAGATGATAGATAGATAGACAGACAGATAGATAAATAGACACATACATAGATAGACAGATACATAGATAAACAGACAGACAGATAGCAGCTAAGACAGACAAATCCATGTTGAGTTCCCCCTTTCCCCCTGGATTCTGGACAAGAATGAAAGACTGGAAATAGGCTGACTAGTTGTTTTTTCATTTTTGTTTTTGTTTTGCTTTGTTTTGTTTTAGCATTGGATCAGATCAAGACTGAGCTCTGTGGCATGACACACCTTAATGTAGTAAGTAAAACAACAATATCAACAAAGGGAGATCATCAAACGTTAACAATCGTCTTACTTGATCTCTCGGCACTTGTGCCTGAACTCATCGGCAACTCTCTGGAAGAGGGTCACATTGACCAACTGGGCTTCGTTGTCCTCGAACAAAACCCTGCAACAATCACCTTCGTCCTGTGTATCAGGAGAGAGTCAGGAGATATACATGTACACTGGCGTTCGTTTATTTCATCAATCATAAAGGTACCGACAAACAAATACTGTTTTATGCGTGATGAAACAAATGAATAAGGTGAGCTTTTCTGCTGGGTTAGTTATTCACTGCACTCTCACAACGTTCGTGATCTCTTTAACCCTTTGACTCCCGCATCCTGTCCACCAGCATCCGGCATTGTCAACCATGCTAGCAAAGCAAAAACTTACCCCTTTGATTCCCTCACCCTAACCACCAGCTTCCTGCAGGAAGCTGATGGATAGGGTGGGGGAATCAAAGGGGTAAGTTTTTGCAGTTGGTAGATAGGGTGTATGAGTCAAAGCGTTAAATGTAACTGCTTTGTATGTTATGTTTCCATATCACTTTGATGAAATACAAATGAGTCAATGACAAAAAGGTCCGAAAGTCGCACCGCAGGTTTACCACAACGAGCTCAAAACATCATATCAGGCCTAAAGCCTCTGTTCTGTGTTTTAACCCTTTGACTCCCGCACCCTATCCACCAACTGCAAAAAATTAACCCTTTGAGTCCCTCACCCTATCCACCAACTTCCTGCAGGAAGCTGGTGGATAGGGTGAGGGAGTCAGAGGGTTAAGTTTTTGTTTTGCTAGCATGTTTGACGATGCAGGATACTGGTGGACAGGGTGTGGGAGTCAAAGGGTTAATAGCACTTTTAACATGTAGAACTGATTTTACACCATATGTATTCTGTCAAGAATAGTCTGAATAGTTTTTAAAATAGTCTGAACGGTTCATGAATGTTGCTTTGTATGCTTTAATGCACTGAAATTATAGCTGTACATGGCTAATTTTTGTAGTTTTTGTCAAGCTGTAGCAAATGACAATACTTTTGCATGTAAATGACAAAACAAAAGGTAAAAAGCCTGACTATCAAATGTCAAGTTTTAAAATTGCCATTGAAGCATGATGCTAAGGACATGCACTTACTTCTTATCTCCCAACTTTGAAAACTGTTTCTCAAGATGGCCACCAAAACAGTTCCTCTCTTTAAATGACTGTAAATCATATATAAAACAAAAGCTACAAAACTGTAGTTTTCAGCTATGTAGAAACCCAAAACAGCCAATTCAGAGTTATTCATTTTTTTTCCTTGTGGATCACAAATTAGCCAAGTGCTTGCTATCAACCTAACTTGATCCCCACGTACGTTCACTCCTTTAACTCACTCGGTACGGAGAGTTTTTCCCCTTGCGTTTCCCCAGGACGGCCCATTTTGAAGGGTTAGGAAAAAAACCACAAAAAATACAAAACATAAAGAACAAAATGAAACTTTCAGATCTGAATATTTACATGCTGGGTTAGTTCACGCCAAAATATTGAAGTTCTTCCTTGAATTTTTCTTCTTCATGTGCCACGTTGAAAATACCCCAAATTTTGTGGTCAGGATCCCCTGTACAGTCACACACTTTG
>JAPXFY010000024.1:26094416-26144416 GCA_030674185.1 Monoplex corrugatus
CAAGATTTGGAGTCTACAGAGACTATTAGCCCGAACTGACCCGTGTCGTTTAAGGGCCAATGATCGGAGAGTTTTTTTCGCTGGAGCAGTGGTACAGAACTACCAATCAGAGTCTGAGAATCAAAAACCAATCAGACACCTCAAACAATAAACAAACAAATAATGAATAAAAAAAAAGTTTCTCTACCTGTCACTGCAAAACATTGCTCCCTCACAAAAAAACTCTTTCTCTTCCAATCTATAAATAAATCATGATTCATTTATTTATTTCATATATATGTTCCTTTTTTGAGGGTAAGATACACACATACACATGTCATTTACATGTAACCAAGATTATTCCAGTGTTAGGCTAATAAAATACCAGTATAAAATATAGACTAGGTAAAACATAGTCTAGGTAGGGCCTCAAGACCTGGCCAGCTCATGGGTTTATGTGCAGGCTTAAAGGCATGTGCCACAGTCACCATACATGTGGCACCTGTGACGTTAGTGCATATGGAATTCGTTCTAAGCGCACAGACGTCATCTTGAGAAACTGAAACTGAAATCTTACAATCTATACCTTACACACTCACACACACACACACACACACACACACACACACACACACACACACACACACACACACACACACACACACACACACACACACACACACACAAATCTAACTGTACTGATCATTACAAACAGTCCATTTTATAATACTCACCTTGCCAATCATTTCTGCCAGAGCTTTTAGCTGCTGCTTTATGGGAAACTTGGCCCCATCCCATGCAAATTTGTGCAAGTAACTGGCTGGTGAGGCTGGATTATGCAAACACACACACACACACACACACACACACACACACACACACACACACACACACACACACACACACACACACACACACAGAGAAACTTACCATCATCATTTTTAAAATAAGTGCAAATTTTTTATGGCAATGGCATTTGACAAGCTAAAAATAAAAACACTGAACAATGGAACACTGCTGAATTAATAATCAATAATTAAAAAGTGAACAGTGGAACAGACTGCTGAATTAATAATTAACAATTAAAACAGTAACACTTGACAGTTGTCCCTTCTGTTTCTGTTCAGCTACATGATCACTAGTATTAATATCCCTTATGTTTCTGTTATCATTCAGTTATATGAACACAAGTACTGTCCCTTATGATTCTGTTACTGTTCAGCTACATTATCACTAGTTGTCTCCCTTCTGCTTTTGTTGTTATTCAGTTATATGACCACTAGTAGTCTCCCTTCTGTTTCTGTTACTGTTCCGCTACATGATCACTAGTTGTCTCCCTTCTGTTTCTGTTACTGTTCCGCTACATGATCACTAGTAGTCTCCCTTCTGTTTCTGTTACTGTTCCGCTACATGATCACTAGTTGTCTCCCTTCTGTTTCTGTTACTGTTCCGCTACATGATCACTAGTAGTCTCCCTTCTGTTTCTGTTACTGTTCCGCTACATGATCACTAGTTGTCTCCCTTCTGTTTCTGTTATTGTTCAGCTACATGATCACTAGTTGTCTCCCTTCTGTTTCTGTTACTGTTCAGTTACATGATCACTAGTGGTCTCCCTTCTGTCTCTGTTACTGTTCAGTTACATGATCACTAGTAGTCTCCCTTCTGTTTCTGTTACTGTTCCGCTACATGATCACTAGTTGTCTCCCTTCTGTTTCTGTTACTGTTCCGCTACATGATCACTAGTAGTCTCCCTTCTGATTCTGTTACTGTTTAGATACATGATCACTAGTAGTCTCCCTTCTGTTTCTGTTACTGTTTAGATACATGATCACTAGTAGTCTCCCTTCTGATTCTGTTACTGTTTAGATACATGATCACTAGTAGTCTCCCTTCTGTTTCTGTTACTGTTTAGATACATGATCACTAGTAGTCTCCCTTCTGATTCTGTTATTGTTTAGATACATGATCACTAGTGGTCTCCCTTCTGTTTCTGTTATTGTTCAGCTACATGATCACTAGTAGTCTCCCTTCTGTTTCTGTTATTGTTTAGATACATGTTACTAGTAGTCTCCCTTCTGTTTCTGTTACTGTTCAGTTACATGATCACTAGTAGTCTCCCTTCTGATTCTGTTACTGTTCAGCTACATGATCGCTAGTAGTCTCCCTTCTGTTTCTGTTCAGCTACATGATCACTAGTGGTCTCCCTTCTGTTTCTGTTTGGCTACATGATCACTAGTACTCTCCCTTCTGTTTCTGTTATTGTTTAGATACATGTTACTAGTAGTCTCCCTTCTGTTACTGTTTAGCTACATGGTCACCAATAGTCTCCCTTCTGTTACTGTTACTGTTCAGCTACATGGTCACTCGTGGTCTCCCTTCTGTTACTGTTACTGTTCAGCTACATGGTCACCAATAGTCTCCCTTCTGTTACTGTTACTGTTCAGCTACATGGTCACCAATAGTCTCCCTTCTGTTACTGTTACTCTTCAGCTACATGATCATTAGCAGTCTCCCTTCTGTTACTGTTCAGCTACATGATCACTAGTAGTCTCCCTTCTGTTACTGTTCAGCTACATGATCACTAGTAGTCTCCCTTCTGTTACTGTTCAGCTACATGATCACTAGTAGTCTCCCTTCTGTTACTGTTCAGCTACATGATCACTAGTAGTCTCCCTTCTGTTACTGTTCAGCTACATGATCACTAGTAGTCTCCCTTCCGTTACTGTTCAGCTACATGATCACTAGTAGTCTCCCTTCTGTTACTGTTACTGTTCAGCTACATGATCACTAGTAGTCTCCCTTCTGTTACTGTTACTGTTCAGCTACATGATCACTAGTAGTCTCCCTTCTGTTACTGTTCAGCTACATGATCACTAGTAGTCTCCCTTCTGTTACTGTTACTGTTCAGCTACATGATCATTAGCAGTCTCCCTTCTGTTACTGTTACTGTTCAGCTACATGATCACTAGCAGTCTCCCTTCTGTTACTGTTCAGCTACATGATCACTAGTAGTCTCCCTTCTGTTACTGTTACTGTTCAGCTACATGATCACTAGTAGTCTCCCTTCTGTTACTGTTACTGTTCAGCTACATGATCACTAGCAGTCTCCCTTCTGTTACTGTTACTGTTCAGCTACATGATCACTAGCAGTCTCCCTTCTGTTACTGTTCAGCTACATGATCACTAGTAGTCTCCCTTCTGTTACTGTTACTGTTCAGCTACATGATCACTAGTAGTCTCCCTTCTGTTACTGTTACTGTTCAGCTACATGATCATTAGTAGTCTCCCTTCTGTTACTGTTCAGCTACATGATCACTAGTAGTCTCCCTTCTGTTACTGTTACTGTTCAGCTACATGATCATTAGTAGTCTCCCTTCTGTTACTGTTCAGCTATATGATCACTAGTAGTCTCCCTTCTGTTACTGTTCAGCTACATGATCACTAGTAGTCTCCCTTCTGTTACTGTTCAGCTATATGATCGCTAGTAGTCTCCCTTCTGTTATTGTTACTGTTCAGCTACATGATCACTCGTGGTCTCCCTTCTGTTACTGTTCAGCTACATGATCACTAGCAGTCTCCCTTCTGTTACTGTTCAGCTATATGATCACTAGTAGTCTCCCTTCTGTTACTGTTCAGCTACATGATCACTAGTAGTTTCCCTTTTGTTACTATTCAGCTATATGATCACTAGCAGTTTCCCTTTTGTTACTATTCAGCTATATGATCACTAGTAGTCTCCCTTCTGTTACTGTTCAGCTATATGATCACTAGTAGTCTCCCTTCTGTTACTATTCAGCTATATGATCACTAGTAGTCTCCCTTCTGTTACTGTTCAGCTACATGTCACTAGCAGTCTCCCTTCTGTTACTGTTCAGCTACATGATCACTAGCAGTCTCCCTTCTGTTACTGTTCAGCTATATGATCACTAGTAGTCTCCCTTCTGTTACTGTTCAGCTACATGGTCACTAGTAGTCTCCCTTCTGTTACTGTTCAGCTATATGATCACTAGTAGTCTCCCTTCTGTTACTGTTCAGCTATATGATCACTATAGTCTCCCTTCTGTTACTGTTCAGCTACATGGTCACTAGTAGTCTCCCTTCTGTTACTGTTCAGCTATATGATCACTAGTAGTCTCCCTTCTGTTACTGTTCAGCTGCATGGTCACTAGTAGTCTCCCTTCTGTTTATATCATTGTTCAGCTACATGATCATTAATAACATTTTTTTGTTATTAATATCTTCAGGTACATTTTACATCACTGTGGTCCTGACAATGCATCGATCAATTTCCAAATTCTTTTTGTTTAAGCATAAAAAGGTTTAGGTCCTATCTAAAATTCACAATGGAATCTTTCAAGGGCTCAACATTTCATCTAAATATAAACTCATTCAGTGTGAAATCTTTGCTGACTGTTTTGTTTTCACAAACATGTATACACCATCAACCAAGACTGATCTCAAACACTCCTATTCCAGAGTAACATCAAATGATGACTAGTAACAATATTTTTTTAAATGACAGATTCAGACACCTTACCATCATTGATTTTCAGATTCTCGATCAGCTTGTCTTTGGTGGGAGTTGTGTCTTCAAGTACTTCCCCCAGATACTGAGCAATCTTTCGTGTGACACTGAAACCACAAATTACATGCAATGACATGCTGATATATCTGATGCTGAAACGCCGAATAAAATTAACCATGTCATGAATCATTTTTCACTTATTTTGCCCTGATATGGTGTCTTCATATTCAATTTCCTCTGCCGCTTCCTTATCTGAATTAAATTCAGGTTGGGGGTGGTCAGTGTCAGTAATCCATGGGATCTGTTGTTGTAGAGACTGGTTGTGGAGTCCTTGTGGCTTACCTGTCTAGCTCTGGCGGATAAGGTGAGAAAGTCAAAGAGTTAAGTTTTTGCAGTTGGTGGATAGGTTGCGGGAGTCAAAAGGTTAAGTAAGTTGGATCAGAACACTGTTACATTCCACTATGGTGACCTGTTATATGTTCCTTTTCTTGAAAGTAAGATACACACATACACATGTCATTTACATGTAACCAAGATTATTCCAGTGATAGGCTGATAAAATACCAGTAAAAAATATAGACTAGGTAAAACATAATCCAGGTAGGGCCTCAGGACCTGGCCAGCTCATGGGTTTATGTGCAGGCTTAAAGCTTGTGCCACGATCACCATACACATGGCACTTGTGGTGTTAGTGCATATGGAATTCGTTCTGAGCACAGAGACAACATCTTGAGAAACTGAAACTGAAACTAAAACTAGTGACCCAGCACCAGTGCAGAGTCTTCTCTTCTCTTCTCTTCTCTTATGGGTGGCCGGCCACCCATGCTACCTTGATATGGCCAACTTCCATGACTTTCTACGGACTCTGGTCTGTTGACTTGTTTTGTTACTTGTGGTGTTAGCCCTGATATGGCTCTAGTGGTCGGCTGGGCTATAGGCAGTACAAACAAGAACCAGGCACTGGCACTCTGATTGAACTTCAGTCTGGTGGTATTGAAGAGCTAGAATGAGAGCTGTGGGATGAATGCCAATGAGGTGGTGCACAAGACAGAGTACAAAAAAAAGGTGTATTTAATCAGATGATTTAAACCAGGCACTCTTCATCAACAGGCAGTCCCATTTACAAAGTGTTGTTCTTCGAGTTGCTCACCGGGAAACAAAAACAGCTCAACTATATTCTATGATTAGCAATGCCAACAACATCTTCAACAGTGACAACAACATGAAACCTACACACACACACACACACACAACACCACACACACGCGCCAGCGCATGCACACACGCACGCGCACACACATACACACAGTACAAAAAGACAACACATTATCTGTGCTGAAGTTTCTCTCTATTACAAAACTTTTTGTTCATTCACAAATTAATACTAACAACAATAATTTTTTTTTTTAAAACAATTCACACATATTAATAATAACAGTAATAGAAGAATTAATAATAATCATAGCAGATGAAGAAGAAGAACAACAACAACAAGAATCTAATGCATTAACATTATTTGTAAAGGCAAGTCATTTGGTTTGCAAATAAAACAGATGAAGTATCAACAAAGAGAAAAAGAAAGGTGAAAAACTCCACACCACCCCCACCCTCAGCACAGTAACCATTTGCATATAATTTTCTTTTAACTATGGTCAGTGCTACACATGACCCATAACTTTAAACAACACTGGTTGCAACCTTCACTAAAAAGCAATAAATGTACTGTATCGCTTTAAGCCCAGTCAAAATGATGGTTGTCTGGAGTCATGTATAACCAGAATTAACTCAAACTTAAGAAGAAAGAAAATTTCATTTCTACGGTGCAACCAATTCATACTGACAGCATTCTTGTTGCATATTCCATAGTAAAACAGCATAACCAGTTTATCAATAGTAACAACAGACAACAACATAAAATTAGAAATAAGAATTAGTACAACTAATCATAAAGAATACAATATCTTTTTTTCTAAAACAACCTCAAAGTATTAAACCAACCAACCAAAACATGAGCTATTAAAGAAAAAGCCAACTACATCAACCAACCAAATGGATGGACAAAAAAAAGAAAGAATGAATGAATGAATGAATGAATAAATGAATGAATGAATAATAAATGAATGAATGATGAATGAGTGAATAAATGAATGAATGAATGAATGAATGAATGAATGAATGAATGAATGAATGAATGAATGAATGAAGAAAAGACAGAACAAAAAAAGAAAAAAAGAAAAGATGAAAGAAAGACATCATCATCAACAACCACACTGACAAAAAGAAGAAAAGTTAGAACTATGTCAAACAAATCTGTAGCATTTGCCCTGAATTTTGGCTGAAACAAACTGATTTTTGACAGATGTAACATATAGCCTACATTGCTGACCCATACAAACATGATATACAGACTGTACCTTTCAGTGAAAACATCCAGTTTAGCCAGATCATCCCCCAGCCCCACCAGAGTATCCAAAGTACCAACCTGAAATTGTAAACAAGATGGTCCTGCCATTCCAACACTCTCCCTTTTTCTTTAAGGGAAATAAAAACTCTTTTTCACTTACTTCTCAAGAAAAAGATAAAGTGTGAAAAGATATGAGCAAGAGAGAGAGAGAGAGAGAGAGAGAGAGAGAGAGAGTGTGTGTGAGTGTGTGTGTGTGTGTGGTGTGTTGTATGTGTGGTATGTGTTGTGTGTGTGTGTGTGTGTGTGTGTGTGTGTGTGTGTGTGTGTGTGTGTGTGGTGCGTGATGCGTGGTGCGTGGTGCGTGGTGTGTGTGTGGCGCGCGCGCGTTGTGAGTGTGTGTGTGTTGTGTGTGTGTGTGTGTGTGTGTGGTGCGGCTGTGCACGTGTGTGTGTGTTGTACGTGTGTGTGTGTGTGTGTGCGTGTGTGTGTGTGTACACAAGCAAGTGTACAAACATGCATGGAATCTGTGTGCAATTTTGTCATTGCTTGTGTATGCGAGTTACAATTATGCAAAGCGAAGAAGTGGGACTGCATACACTTCTGTGTTCTGCACATATTTATTTTCATAACCATAGAAAACAGTATATTTTCGCAAGTAAAAAACTTATGTTAGTACAAGCTCACAATGTTTTGGATCTATTTGGCGTACTGTAAAATTCAACATGCAAAATGTATCTTTTGCACATTACTACTAGACCCTAAGAACAATCTGAGGTAATAATGGTCATGTTTGCATGCATTCCTGATAAGAACAATCTGAGGTGATAATGGTCATGTTTGCATGCATTCCTGATAAGAACAATCTAAGGTGATAATGGTCATGTTTGCACGCATTCCTTTATAAGAACAATCTGAGGTGATAATAGTCATGTTTGCATGCATTCCTGATAAGAACAATCTGAGGTATAATGGTCATGTTTGCATGCATTCCTGATAAGAACAATCTAGGTGATAATGGTCATGTTTGCATGCATTCCTGTTAAGAACAATCAAAGGTGATAATGGTCATGTTTGCATGCATTCCTGTAAGAACAATCAAAGGTGATAATGGTCATGTTTGCATGCATTCCTGATAAGAACAATCAAAGGTGATAATGGTCATGTTTGCACGCATTCCGATAAGAACAATCTAAGGTGATAATGGTCATGTTTGCACGCATTCCTGATAAGAACCCATCTGAGGTGATAATGGTCATGTTTGCATGCATTCCTGATAAGAACAATTGGTGATAATGGTCATGTTTGCATGCATTCCTGATAAGAACAATCTAAGGTGATAATGGTCATGTTTGCATCATTCCTGATAAGAACAATCTGAGGTGATAATGGTCATGTTTGCATGCATTCCTGATAAGAACAATCTAAGGTGATAGTGGTCATGTTTGCATGCATTCCTGATAAGAACAATCTAAGGTGATAATGAGTCATGTTTGCATGCATTCCTGATAAGAACCATCTAAGGTGATAGTAGTCATGTTTGCATGCATTCCTGATAAGAACAATCTGAGGTGATAATGGTCATGTTTGCATGCATTCCTGATAAGAACAATCTGAGGTATAAAGGTCATGTTTGCATGCATTCCTGATAAGAACAATCAGAGGTGATAGGTCATGTTTGCATGCATTCCTGATAAGAACAATCTGAGGTGATAATGGTCATGTTTGCATGCATTCCTGATTAGGAACTCTGAGGTAACATTAATGGTCAAGTGTCTTGGCAAAGCATGTCCTTTATAAGAACATCGCGGTGTCTAGGAGCCTAGTGTTGGGCAGGTAATTCCTTGATGAACAATCTGAGGTGATAATGGTCATGTTTGCATGCATTCCTGATTTCAGGTTCTCTGATTCAGCATCTACATGGTCAAGCTGTGCTTGGCAATGAATGTGGCCATTGTTTTCAGTTCCTGTCGGCTGTCTTGGAGCCTAGTGGTCTGGGGAGGGTAATTTTTCCTCCTGTGACCTCCGGCACAACATGAATGATAAGGACTCGGTAGCTGAGGATGGATTTTGCCGAGGTGAGGAGCTGATGTGGCTTCACCCTAAAGGGACCTAGATGATTTAGTGCCATTGCTGTCTGAAGTAGATGATCATGTATCTAGATGAGTTAGTGCCATTCCTGTCTGATGTAGATGACCATGTAGATGAGTTAGTGCCATTCCTGTCTGATGTAGATGACCACAGAGATTAGTTAGTGCCTCCAAAAATCAAACTGGTCATATCATAAATGGCTGAGAAAATTCAATTCAAAATTTTAGCTGCTCAGAAGACAATCCAGAGTTTGTTCTTTTAAGGTAACTGTGAGTTTGATGAAGTGTCAGTTGAAATAAAACTTAACGTGAAGTGAGGACAATGGTAGACTGTCCCAACTGTACATGATTTAAACGTTTTGTGAAGTTTCTCTGAAAGTCCTGTTCACCTTCCTGAAAAAAGTACTGACTTCAGGCACTTTTTGGCCTCTAATTTTAGGTGTCATTATGTGACGCCGACAGGTGAGACAGGTGAGTTTGGCTCTATGACCTTCACCTTCCCGCGAAGACTTCCAGATTTATGCATCTGCAACACCTCCATACAAAAAACTTACAGAAAACACCAAACAAAGGGGACCAAGCAAAGAACTGCCCTCCTCATACGAAAGTCGTACAAAAGCAAGAGAAAACACACCAAACAAACATCACATGAGGCAGAAAGATAAAAGCTAGACAAGAGTGAAACAAACCTAAATCTGTTTCCGAGACTGCTGGCCTTGAAAGTGAGAAATTGTGCCAAGACAAAGCATTAAAGGGAGGAATGAGCACTGACTGGATAGCACAGTACGAGCGCTTGAACTTCTCTTGAGACTGAAATTAGCCGCAAAAGTTCTAGGCCAGCGAAGCAAACCATTTGGACTGGGATTGCATCAGTATGACATGGTACAATATAAGACGTCAAAATAATATTTAACAATAGGACCACTTTTCAGTATCTTTTAGACTCTGCATTGTAACATACCCGCAGTTCAGGAATGTTGAATTTGTAATTGGTGGAGAGGTTCTCCGCGGTGGTTGCTCGATTTAGAGCATCCCAAGTTTTCTGAGGAGTGTTTTCACCTGGGGCGGAGATCAGCCACACTTCGCTCATCCTGACAGCCTGTGAAAAGAAACAGTGTACAGTAACAAATATTGTGCAATGTTTATCATAATACATTGTATAGTTAATTATATTCTGCAATGTTTATTATCAAAGATTGTAACTTATGTAAGCTAAAACAGTACAGAGTAGGATCAATCTCCAGCTGGATGAATATGTTTTGTACAATACAGCCAACAAGAAGCAGTACAAGCTGGGCTCCAACTGGCAACCACAGTCATGTTACATGTAAAACTGTACCACAAAATGGTATTCTAGAAACTTTTAGATGTCATATTATTTTAGACTTTTTCTACAAAAACAGAATTACTTTTGTTCATACTATACTGTGACCATGTACACTGAGCTATTGCTTTTGTGTATGTGTGTGTGTGTGAGTGTGTGTGTGTGTGTGTGTGTGTGTGTGTGTGTGTGTGTGTGTGTGTGTGTGTGTGTGTGTGTGTGTGTGTGTGTGTGGTGTGTGTGTGTTTGGTTTTTGGTTTTGTGTGTTTGTGTGTGTGTGTGTGTGTGTGTGTGTGTGTGTGTGTGTGTGTGTGTGTGTGTGTGTGTGTGTGTGGGGTGTTTGTGTGTGTGTGTGTGTGTGTGTGTGTTGTGTGGGTGGTGTTTTTTTTGGGGGGTGGTTTTTTTTGTTTTTGTTTTAGTGGCCCATCAGCTCAACTGTTAGAGTGCCAAACTCATAATGCAAGGGCTGTGGGTTCAACTCTCCAATGGGCCACTTTTCTTGTAGCTGATTAGTCAATTGTTAAAGCATCATGATCATAACATAGAGGCTACAGTTCAACCCTTGGGTGGACCATATTTTTTTTAGCACAGTGTCCTCAGTCATACATCTAACATGGTCAATGAAATGATATGATAAACCATCCAGCTGGACCATCCGTGGGTTCAATGTCTGTTGACATGCTTGCTACAATGTAGCCAGTGTTGATCAAAATGTACAGATAGACAGAATATTTGATCTTATAACAATGCTTGCAAAATTATTTATCTATGATTAAATGCAAAGTTGACAAATGTGTTCCAAACCTACATACTTTCCAAAGAATGCTAAATCTGAGATTCAAAATTGAACAATATAATGACATAATAAATTTTCAATTATCCATTTTTAATGCTCAGTGGAACAATCATATGCCAATGTTCTCCCTATAGAAAATGGTTTCTTTTTCATGACATGTTCTTAAATCTTGATGTACACAATAAAACCTTCATTGTTTAGAATACTGTCCTATATGTTTTGTATTTTATAGCTTGTTTGTATGTGAACAATACTGATTGGCATACAGCAAAAAGGTATAGTTTCAGTGAAAAAAAAATCAGAAAAGGATATGTTTACATCTTGATGTTCACTTTGAACCTCCAGCGAATAAAATGTTATTATGTGTGTCTGTATGCTGTATGGAGTTCGTATGTCGGCAATGTCTTTTCATATATATACATTATCATTTTTTCAATGTCATGTTTTATGTTTGGTGTCCATTTGATGTGGAGCAAAAAGTGAATAAAAAATGTTTATTAGAAAGACCCAGATACAAATGTAAGCATAACTAAGGCTCTAAAAACATATAAAAAAAAAAACTGGACCAAATCACACAAAACTGCTTCTGCACATCACATTTCCGTACAGCCAAAAATGCTCTGAATACATGTGCCCAATCATCAATCCTAGGAGAAAGCATACAAAACTGCAAGGCTTTACAGAACACATACAGGTGCATGGACCAGCAAGGCAGAAAATAATAAGAGACGACAGAAAGCAAAGGAGCAAGACAGGAACAAAAAGAGTGACAGTAAAGAGGATATTTCTAGCAAAGAATTTCCAGATGGGGATACCGTCTATCCTGAAAAAGTCCCCATGGGGAGGAAATAAACAAGAAGGTAACATTTGTAAGTAATAAAGTCATAACTAAATAAGCAAGGAAGTATGTAATATGGTGGGCCATTGTTACCTATCCCTCTTCCCTTATGTCCGAGTGCATGTCTCTGCGACAAAAAACTTTCCACCTAGACCAATGTAATTCTGAGAAGATGGCTTGCCAGCAAACACATTTCTCAACTGAAAGGGTTTAACAGAATGCAGCATGTTTAATTATGAAGAAAAGAATCACGTAGCACCATTGCTCAAAGAATTCCACTGATTACCTACCACTGGTTCCTATCAAATCTCACTGCCAAACTAAATCTGCCCGCCCGCCCCGCCCCGCCCCGCCCCGCATATCACTGTTTTGGTGGATTTTGACCACTCTATCTGTTAAACTACTTCTGCACATACCAAACCTCATGCACCCAGCGATCCTGAAAAGCTTCTGATGATGATAAAATACAGTCTTAAGTCAGCTGTAGAATGTGTTTTTAGTTTCATTGGAACACCTGTTTAGAACTCAGTGCCAGCTGATCTAAGGATCTGTCCACACTTTCTAATTAAAAAACAATAATAATAATTAAAGACTTAACACTCAATAATGAATCCACCACGTCTTCCATTGTTGACATGATAAATACTCGTCTTTCAACATGTACAGTCATTTCTAACTGCAGATTATGTGGCATTGCGTAATCCTGTAAGTACAGCAGAATATGCCAACAATGAAATTTAAGGGAGACAGATATGTGTTCATTATAGCAGTAGTTTGTAACAGCTATGAGTAAGAAAAATCGGCAACCTTATACAGTGTTGCTTGTTAGCTGCCTTGCCAGAAGAGTTCAAATGTTATTAATAACATTCCCTATTCGATATGTCATTGTTTGACATCTCTATCAGTCAGTTTTATGGCTCAACCATTGAAGTATTTAAAAATAAAAACACGCACATATGGCATATACTGACTGCTGCTGGTGTTTCTTCACCGGTGTGGCAAAGTGGCTGATACAGTTTTCAATGACGCTTGAAGAAATCTGATTGTTGTGGCAGATATACACAATGTATGAAGATGAGCGTTGTACCAGTAATGAGTGCTTGTTGATTGTCAGCTAAGACTATTATTAAAACAATCATGGCATTTTGGAAACAACACCCTGGTCACATAAAGTGAAGTTTGTTATGCCTGACAGTAGATTTTGTTGTTATAGACAGTATTTCTTAGGAGGGAAAGAGAAAGTGGGCAGGGAAAAATAAAAAAGTATGTTATTGACAGAAATTAATAATATTACAATGAGGAAATACAAAGTATAATCTTCCTTTGCATTTAGTTTACACCTCACTTATAACTACAGACAAGCAGGCATAAAAACAACAGCAAGCATCAGCTGGATGAGAATCAAAACAGATCTCTATATTCACATGCATGTGTTCACATCATGTGGCCATACACACACAGCAATATATTCACACGAAGTTCCAAAACAAAAAGTTTTCTTTAGTTAAATTTGTATATGTGTGCTCACTTATGTAATGAATATCTACAATGTTCGCAGAATCTGTTGATCAAACCAACTCAAAAGTGAATGTCACAGTTTGTAGGTCTAAGTGTTAAAAATGAACACGTTCATGAGTGTAGATATTAACACGAATGTAACTGGCACGTTATACTTCATACAAATCACTGGCAAAGATCAAATACTAATGTTTCTTATTCACATATGTACGAATATGTTGCGTGTTTCACCAAATGTCTCATTACTTTTTTTCTATCTCAGGTAAAATAAGTATGATGGCATTTCAGCACTGCTGGGCCAGAAGCATCGGCTGCTACAGAGATAATTACTGACGTGATGTATAATGTCGGTGACATAAACTGACTGAAAAATACTATAGTAACTACAAAACAGATACTCACAGTTGTATGAGACCAAGCTGAAGAAACAGAGAATGTAAATAGATACGATCGTAGCCCCAAACTACGTACGTTTGTTTGAAAAACTAATCTTAAACCTTCAGCTTGATCGGCCTACGATCATGCGTCGACGGCCATTTTAAGTTCACGTGATACACCATGTGATGCAAAATGTGTCAACATCCAAGTTACCGTCTAAGGTGACAACCAATGGCATCCATACAGTTTATTTATTTACGTAGGCCTGTGATCATGTAAGATGAAATCTAATGATCTCTTGTAAAAACTTGAAAACTGCGTCCTGAGGAACTCCTCTGCTGAGGTTCTTTGAGAAGACCGCCGTGTAGCACTTACGTCTGACATCGTGCATTTCTAAACATTCAATAAGATGTTTGATTCTGATGGCTTGTCACACGGTGTTTCTACATTTTTGAACGGCATGAGTGAGAGTAGGATGTGTGACCCGTACGTAATCTTCATAACAGACCAGTCAGTTCGGCAACACAGATGGATTGTGTTTTGAAAACGATTGGGAATAGGATTTTTATGGCATCTACTGTAACGAAATATTGTAGAAATAGCCCACAGGAAAAAGATATGCACAAAGACTGGTTGATTAAAAATCGGAAGATGGTACGCTTATCATGGAAAAAGACAAAATATTAGATGGGGAGAGTGCCTTAAGGACCTTTTTAACAATGACAGAAACGAAGAACACATTATAAGACAGAACGTTGAAGGATCACCCATAATAAAAGATGACGTTAGAGCAGCATTAGAAAAGATGAAATCCGGAAAAGCCCCAAGACCAGACAATATTACTACAGAAATGATTGAGACCCTAGAAGAATTTAGTGTTGAAAAAATAAGTCCTAAATGAAATTTATGACACCAGAAAAAAACTCCAAAGATATGTCAAAATCAATTTCAATTGCACTTCCAAAGAAAACAGGAGCTTTAGAATGCGAACTTCATCGTACAATCAGCTTCATAAGTCATTTAAAAAAATCCTATCAAGAATAATCATGATGAGGACAAGGAACAGTATCAAAAGAGAAATTGCAGAAGAACAGTGTTGATTTGTCGAAGGGAAAGGAACTAATAAAGCCACATACATCCTAAGAACTAGCATAGAGAGGTCAGTCGAGTTGAACAAGGATTCTATTTATGTTTTGTTGAGTATACCAAGGCTTTTAATCGGGTAAGACGTGAAGAATTGATCAACCAACTAGAAGGCTCAATGTTGATAGAAAAGATCTAAGAATAATCAGAATTATGTATTGGGAATAAATAGCAGCAATGAGAATAGAAAACAAAATAAGCTCTTTCCAAAATATCAAAAGAGGGGTCAGGCAGGGTTGTGTTTTGTCACCAGATTTGTTTTCACTTTACAGCAAAACCATCATGAGAAACTTAGAAGAATGCCCTGGGATAAAGGTGGGAGGAAAAACGATAAACAACATTCGTTACGCAGATGACACCGTGCTAATTGCAATAGAAGGCAAAAATAAAGGGCTGGAGCTAAACGAGACGACTGAAGTCATGATAATCAGAAAAAAAGAAATCCCCTTATGCAAAATAACAGCAAATGGCACAACTTTGAGACAGGTTGATAAGTTTGAATATACCAACAAATGCCTATCAATTAACATCAAGAAGAGAGTTCTTGAGTGTTCTACAGAACCGATACTGTTGTACGGTTGCAAGGCGTGAACAGTCAACATGCAAAGTCAGAACAAAATTGAGGCAAATGAAATGTGGTTTCTAAGAAGAATTTTGAGAGTTCCATGGACAGCAAAGAAAACAAATAAGACAATCTTGAAGGAGGGAGACACAATAAGATCTTTAATAAAAAGAAAAAAACAACTTTTTTTAAAGATTAGAAAAAGACAAACAACATTTATAGGACATTTTATGAGGAAAGAGAAATTAGAACCTCTGATCACAACAGGTGGACCCAGGGAGAAACTATTGGACGGACTTGCAGGGTGGCTGAGGACAGAGAGGGTGGAGATATACTATGATGAAGCTGTAACGAGAGTATTCAAAATGATAAGAGATTATGCCTGCTAGCATTCGACAGTGATAACGAATAATTGGTTCTTGCTAACACCCTTAGAAATTATAAAGCATCTGACTGTGGACACGGTACCCCCCCAAATTGTCAATATTACAGCCAGATAGATTATACATGCTTGTGAAAAACCAGAACAGTATTGGCATCAATATGACTAAAACAACGTCGTTTTCATGAGCTGACCTTGGCAGTGATCATGACTTTGAGTATTAACAAGAGAACGCAAAACAGCTGTTTCAAATTTATTCTTGACAAACTGAAAAAATCCTGACATCGCTGAACAATTCCAAGCAACCATAGCCTCAGATTTCAAGAGCAACAGAGGCTTTAGGGATAAACCAATGGAAATCCAAGCTATGGATTACAAGTACTATCATGGACATGTGTGACACCAGAAGGACCTTAAAACAGCAAAAGAAAACTGCACAGCGCTAATAACAAGAGGATTGGTCAAGATATGAAAAATACAAAGAATAGCTGAATCAAACAACAAAGTGAAAAACTGAGAAAAATCTTGACAACAATGACACAAAGAAACTTTTAAAGATTGTAAAAGACTTGATCAAACAAAATCAAAGTAGACTCGGCATCATTCAGGACAAAGATGGCAAAGTGTCTCACATAGGGAAACCATCATAAAAAAATGAACTCTGTACTGCTCTGAACTGTATAACAAACTGAGCAAAAAAGATTCAAATGTAATAATAGTAGGCTATAAGATTCATCAAACGAAGATGGCTTCCTAATACTCAGTGAGGAGGTTGTGGCAGCAGTGAAGTCACTGAAATGTGACAAGGCTGCAAGCATTTAAAACGTCTCTGCAGAACTCTTGAAACCTGGTGATGAAGCAATAACTGATATCCAAACCATCATCTGTGACAAAATCCGGCGAGTGGCCTACGTCATGGACCCAATCACTAATTTTCACCTTTCTCAGGAAAAGAAGTCTCCAACATTACAAAAACCGCACAATCAATTTGATCAGCCATGCCAGCAAAGTAATGCTCAGAATCACTCTGAATTGATTACAGCCACAAGCAGATACCATTACTGCTGAAGAAAAGGTCAGATTCTACAAAGGAAGAAGTATTATCAAGCAGATCTTTATCCTGTGCACCCTTTGTGAAAAATACCCCCAACACAGAGACTTCAAAAAGGCATTTTACAGAGTGTCACAAAAGGCGCTATGGACCACAATGAACACATTTAACATCGAGCAGAAGCTAGTCAACACTATCCAGCAGCTACAGTCCAGGATAACCAGTGCAGTATTTACACAGGATGCTATCAGAAAACTGTTCCATATTTCAGTTGGAATTCGTCAGGGCCGCCTTCTGTCCCCAATGCTTTTCAGCATATTTCTGGAACGCATCAAACCTGCCGCTCTTGAAGATCATGTCAGCATAGTCAGCACACAAGGAAAAACCATCCGAACCTAAATTTCACAGATGACACTGATGGCCTGGTAGGCAATGAGCAAGAACTTGCCAAACTTGTTAACAGATTATATGAAACATGGACAAGATATGGCATATAAATCAACGCAGGGAAGACCAAACTGATGACCAGCCACTTTTACACTACCATCACGACTGATACTACTGTCCATGGACTGAAGATTTGTTCAACAATTTACTTAACTAGAATCCATTATTAGCCATGAAGGATCCAAACCAGAAATCCTCTCAAGGGCAACAAAGACAATAGAAGCACTATCCAGACTGAAACCTGTATGGCAGGACAAGGGTATCTTCTTAAAGCACAAAATCAGGCTCTCATGTGCGCTGTTATATTCCATCTTCTGTATGCATGTGAGACATGGACCTCACGTCAGCAAGTTTGGAAAGGGAAATCCAAGCCATAGAAATGAAATGTTATCGTGATACATTAAACGTCAGATAGACTGATCATATCACCAATGAGCACGTGTGTCAAACCATCAAGCAGCATGCTGGACCATGTGAAGTCTGCTGTGATCAGTTAATAAGGGAAAACTATGTGGATATGGCCATGTAGCAAGATCCATTGATCTTGCTAATTCAGTCCTCCAGGGAAATGTTGACTGAAGGAGATGGAGGGAAGACAAAAATAATTGATGGACTTTGATAACATTGCAGAAAGGACAGAGAAATCATATGCAGTGACCCATGCCCAGGCTTTGGCACACAACTTAGTCAGCAGACCTGGAGGAATCTGATGAACAGTTCTTTAGTGTGGAGCTTCCATGATATTGCACGCAGTTAAGGAAGAAGAAGAAAAAGAAGAAGACGATGAAAATGATGGTTATGATGATGGTGGTGATGATGATGATGATGAAGGAGAAGAAGATAACGATGATGAAAAACAAGAAGAAGAAAGAGTTTTAGAATGTGAAAGTGCTTTATTTTCCCTATTTTGGACCCCCCCCCCCCAACCCCCCCTTTTTCAGGTCTAGATGTCCATAGAATGTATAATGATTAAATACTTCTTTCCCATGTGATGGATTTAGTTCAGTGCTTTCTTTTCTCATTCTTATTTTTCTATGAAATTTTAAAATAAAATTATTATGTAAAACACATGCTGTTCGCTTGTTAAAATTTGTTCAATACGTGCTGTTCTACGCCAAGTTTTTTTCTGTACGATTCTAGAACGATTTGTTGAAAAAAAAAAGACACCGTTCATGCGTTATAAGATATCTTTGAAAATGTTCTTCGTTAGATTGTTGTGTTCTTCTGTAAAATTCCAGGATGAAATAAATAAACGTTATTCAAGTGTTAAAGTTGGTCCTGAACATTCATTCTGTAGTGTGTTCTGTGTGATTCTAAAAAGTTCTGTTGGTTTATATATATATACTAGGCAGTTCAGGGTCCAGAGGGAAAAGGAAAGGCAAGGAAAGCATTAGAGAAAGGATCAGCGTGTTGACCGTAGCTTGTCAATGTACGTTGCTGATGCACATTGCAGTATATTTATTCGAGAGAATTTGGTGGTTGCTCGATTGAATTTGTTGCTATTTTGCCGGTGTACAAATTTGATCGTCAGTTCCTCATATCATCTTGTCGTTTCTGGGTTGGATGTGAGCTGAAGATATTAGGTATAAATTTTTTTTCCCCTACCATTCTTCTGTTTAGCACTGTCAGAGTTACCTCCTTTTACAGCACCATCAGTAATAACTGTAATAAGATCCTTTTAAAAATGCCAGTCCTCAAGCACTTAAAATGTACCGCCTCACCAGATGTTTTAGAATATTCATCCCAGCGCTAGGTTATTTCCTTCTCCTTGCCGCATTGTTGATCACCGCAGTGGGGTAAACAACGCGGCAAGGAGAAGGAAATAAATAACCTAGCACTGGAATGAATATTCTAAAACACTGTAGTGGGGTAAATAGAAAAAATAACAGTCCTCCTAAATGAAATTTATGACACTGGAAAAATCACCAAAGATATGTCAAAATCAATTTTAATTGCACTTCCAAAGAAGACGGGGGCTATAGAATGCGAACTCCATCGCACAATCAGTTTGATGAGTCATGTAACAAAAATCCTGTTAAGAATAATCATGATGAGGACAAGGAATAGAATCAAAAGAGAAATAGCAGAAGAACAATGTGGATTTGTCGAAGGGAAAGGAACTATTAATGCCATATACATCCTAAGAACTATCATAGTGAGGTCAATTGAGATGAATAAGGATTTGTATTTATGCTTTGTTGACTATACCAAGGCTTTCGATCGGGTACGACATGAAGAATTGATCAACCAACTGGAGAGACTCAATGTTGATGGAAAAGATCTACGAATAATCAGGAATATGTGCTGGGAACAAACAGCTGCAATGAGAATATAAAACAACATAAGCTCTTTCCAAAACATCAAAAGAGGAGTCAGACAGTGTTGTGTTTTGTCACCAGATCTATTTTCACTATATAGCGAAAACATCATGAGAAACCTAGAAGAAGACCCTGGATTAAAGGTTGGAGGGAAAATGATAAACAACATTCGGTACGCAGATGACACCGTGCTAATTGCAGAAAATGAAAGGGACCTACAAAACCTTGTGAATATACTAGAAATAGAAAGCAAAGGTAAGGGGTTGGAACTAAACAGCAGGAAGACTGAAGTCATGGTGATCAGTAAAAAACATGAAATCCCTCCTGCAAAATAACAGCAAATGGCACAACCTTGACACAGGTTAAGAAGTTTAAATACCTGGGAACGGTCATTTCATCAGACGGCAGATGCACATCGGAAATAGCTGGCAGAATCGGCCAAGCCAAAACAGCATTCCAGAAGATGACAAGCATTCTTACCAACAAATGCCTATCAATTAACATCAGAAAGAGAGTCCTTGAATGTTATATAGAACCAGTACTGTTGTACGGATGCGAGGCGTGGACAGTCAACAAGCAAAGCCAGAGCAGGATCGAGGTAGCCGAGATGTGGTTTCTCAGGAGAATATTGAGAGTTCCATGGACAGCAAAGAAAACAAATGAACAGTCTTGATGGAGGCAGACACAAGTAGATCACTCATAAGGAAGATTAGGAAAAGACAAGCAACATTTATATGCCATTTTATGAGGAAGGGGGATTTGAAGCACCTGGTCACAACGGGAAAGCTGGAGGGAAAGAGAGCACCAGGTAGACCCAGGGAGAGAATGCTGGACGGACTTGTAGAGTGGCTGGAGATGAGGAGGGTGGGGGAGATGCTGGGGACAACGAGAGATAAGAGATGGTTGGAAGTCCATAGTCGCCAACGCCATGCGGCAGGGCACCTGATGATGATGATTGGGGTAAAAGGGTCATTCACACTTTCTTGGAGAACGCTCAGAGTTCACTCAGCTCCTCTCCGTATTTCTTCCAAGATGCCTTCTTTGCCAGTTTCACCAATTCAACTTTTACTACTTCGTCATGCAAGCCTATATTTAACATAGTCTTCCTCATGTTTTGATTGAAACCATGCCTTGGTTATTTTCCTTTCCTTGACTGCTTCTTTAACTGGGTGTATTGCAATGAAGCTAAGGGAGCTTGGTTGAAAACAAAATGCAAAGAAATAGAAGACCGACTCAGGGTATGTACAGACGAATTGAAGAAATTGTCCACAGGAAAAATACATGCACATCAACTGGTTGCTTAAAATCGAAAGATGGGACACTTCTCATGGAAAAAGACAAAATTTTAGACAGATGGGGAGAGTAGGCCTACATTAAAGATCTTTTTGAAGATGACAGAAACGTAGAACACATTATAAGAAAGAACTTTGAAGGACCACACATACTGAAAGATGAAGTTAGAGCAGCATTGAAAAAGATGAAATCAGGAAAAGCCCCAGGACGAGACAACATTACTACAGAGATGATTGAAGCCCTGGAGGAATTTGGTATAGAAAAAATAACAGCCCTCGCTAAATGAAATTTACGACACTGGAAAAATCACCAAAGGTATGTCAAAATCAATTTTCATTGCACTTCCAAAGACAGGGGCTATAGAATGCGAACTCTATCGCACGATCAGTTTGATGAGTCATGTAACCAAGATCCTACTAAGAATAATCATGATGAGGACAAGGAATAGAATCAAAAGGAAATAGCAGATGAACAATGTGGATTTATGGAAAGGAAAGGAACTATTAATGCCATATACATCCTAAGAACTATCATAGAGAGGTCAATCGAGATGAACAAGGATTTATATCTATGCTTTGTTGATTATACCAAGGCTTTTGATCGGGTAAGACATGAAGATTTGATCAACCAACTAGAAAGACTCAATTTGATGGAAAAAATCTACGAATAATCAGAAATATGTATTGGGAACAAACAGCTGCAATGAGAATAAAAAAATGATATAAGCTTTCCAAAACATCAAAAGAGGTGTCAGACAGTGTTGTGTTTTGTCACCAGTTCTGTTTTAACTTTACAGCGAAAACATCATGAGAAACCTAGAGGAAGACCCTGGATTAAAGGTTGAAGGAAAAAGTGATAAACAACATTTGATACGCAGATGACACTGTGCTAATTGCAGAAAGTGAAAGGGACCTACAAAACCTTGTGAATATACTAGAAATAGAAGCAAAGGTAAGGGGTTGGAACTAAGCAGCAGGAAGACTGAAATCATAGTGATCAGCAAAAAACATGAAATCCCCTCATGCAAAATAACAGCAAACGGCACAATCTTCAGACAGGTTGATAAGTTCAAATACCTGGGAACGATCATTTCACCAGACGGCAGATGTACATCAGAAATAGCCAGCAGAATCGGCCAAGCCAAAACAGCATTCCAGAAGATGAAAAGCATTCTTACCAACAAATGCCTATCAATTAACATCAGGAAGAGAGTTCTTGTAATGTTATATAGAACCAATACTGTTGTATGGTTGCAAGGCGTGGACAGTCAACAAGCAAAGCCAGAACAAGATTGAGGCAGCCGAGATGTGGTTTCTAAGAAGAATGTTGCGAGTTCCATGGACTGCAAAGAAAACAAACGAAACAGTCTTGATGGAGCAGACACAAGTAGATCATTCATAAGGAAGATTAGGAAAACACAGGCAACCTTTATAGGCCATTTTATGAGGAAAGGAGAATTGGAGCACCTGGTCACAATGGGAAAACTGGAGGGAAAGAGAGCACCAGGTATACCCAGGGAGAAGATACTAGACAGACTTGCAGAGTGGCTGGGGACGAGGAGGGTGGGGGAGATGCTAGGGGCAACGAGAGATAGAGACAGATGGAAGTCCATAATCGCCAACGCCATGGCACCTGATGATGATGATGATTGCATGGAAGTTTCTCGTCACTGTGCAGGTCCAAATATCTTATTTACTGTGTTCTTCTGTCACAGTCTCTGCCATTACAGTCTCCCGTGATGATCATGTCTTCACTGCCAGGGACGTTGCTGCTGTTATCAGCGTTTCTTGAAGAACTCTTCTTTTTCCTATGCTGAATACAAGTCGTTACATGGCGCATAGATCAGTACGTTGTTTATAATCTCATCATTGTGCCCCCTTATTTTATTGATTCTCTATGTACTCTGTGCTAATGAGGGTTTTTTGTCCTGCCATGAAGGGTAAAACCCACAGTGTGTTGCCCTCTGGTTTCCACTCCCTCCGCTACAGATGAAGACAAAAGCAATTTCCTTCGTCCCAGCTTCTCTTGTCTGCTAAATCAAGGATTGTGATCTTGCCGTGAGTTATAAACTCCACTATTTCTGGCTCCTTATCCTTCAGTCTGCAGATATTCCATGTAGGCCTACCAATTTTTTACCTGTTCATTTTTCATTTTCCTTTACTATTGCCAGTCCATATACCAATTTGGTCAGTCCGTTCATACTTCCTTTTATATTTCTTGAGCAAGATGATGAGATGTGAGTGTCCAACAAAATATTTAGACAAAATGTGTTTGAAGATGACTGACAGAACCAAATGATTGTTCACAACGAGACTTAAGAAGGACTTTGCACTATGTTACAATTTTTTGCAGTGCAAATGAAATTGAACACTCAACACTGCTGGTGATAATAATCAATCAGCCAATGCACTATGTTACCATTTTTTTGCAATGCAAGTGAAATTGAATACTCAACACTGCGGGTGATAATAATCTATCAGCCAATGCATTATGTTACAATTTTTTTGCAATGCAAGTGAAATTGAGCACTCAACACTGCTGATGATAATAATCTTCAGCCAAGTTTGCAAAGAGTGAACACTGCATGACCTCCACTCCATAAAATTCCCAGCAGAATACTTCTTGCTTGTGTAAGCTCTTTGTTGACTAAACTTGATTCACAACATGCTAGAAGTAGAACACACTCAGCTGCAGTGAGGTATTTTACTAATGAATTAGGACTTAGGTTATAGTGACAGTGAGATGGGTTTACGCATGATCTAAAAGACAGTAATGCTCCATGCATGTACAACTGTGATGTCTCTGTAGAAATATTTTTGCACACACACACACACACACACACACACACACCACACACACACACACACACGCACAACTACATGTGCATGTGTACATACACACATAAATCAAAAGTACAAGAACTCCAGAAACAATAAAAGCCACATAATTTGTAAATAGTCTTTAATCAACAAATACACAGAACAATCTCCTCATGTACGCATAATATACAAAAGTATATACAAGCAAATGTATAAAACTGGTGTTTAGGTATGCCACACACCCAAATCCCTCAAACAAGGCTTGTTAACAAACAAGAAATCAGATGGGAGAGAAGTCTCTACATTCTGATTATTGTTAACCATCATTACATGAACCCAAGCGATACTTTCATCCACCAAACTAACAGTCTCTAGATATTTCTGTCTCTCACGGGTAGGGTCTACACTAAATATAACAGTTCCAAAAGCATGAACTGAATGATTATGAGAATGATAAAAAAAAAAGATAAAAATGAAATCATCATTAAACAGTACATGTATGCTTACAAAGCAAGCAATAGGAGAAAGGACCTAGGAGGATACCCCATGGGGGACACAAAGCAACATTCAGTCAAGGCAGTCTATAAACAGACCAATGTTTACCTTTCACTTTGCCAACAAATGGTCTGGAAAACCCCACAGAATTATTTCATCCTCAAAGTGCACATCAGGCCACACAGCTCAACTCATTGTAGCGGTATGAATCAAAAGACTGAAATATAATTCACACTGATTGGTTTATACTTAAGTGTTTGCGTAAAAGAAAGGTGTACTTACTGTCATTCTTTGATTATACTAGTTTTGTTCATCTGAACACTGATACAAAACTAAAATAGCCAGGAAACAACTGAAATCAAAAGCACTTTTGCTTTTCCAGAAAAAAATCCTTTCTGATGCTATGACTATAGGATATGTGTGTAAACAGGACTACGTACATGACACGTTAGGCCATATTGTACAACTGCAAAAAAGAAGCATGGAGTTCAGTTACATTTTGTTATCAGGAAAGTTGTGCTGATGAACATTACACAATCATAGTGGGCTTGGGAGACAAAAGTCCCCAACACTGGATGTGCTTCTATTTCAAGTGATGACCATCAAACCGATTTTATTCCATTGATATTCACTTCCTATACTGACTGCCCCATGTATCTTGAACCTAAACAGACTAGATCTGCGCATGTATGCGTACACTTGTGCTGTCCTGTCTCTATAAAACCACAAATGACTCTGTTTACGCATGTCTGATGTTCTATATGAAGGTACAGATATGAAGAGGATCAGTAACCAGCAGGTCTGCACATACACTGATCTGTGTGAATGGAAAAATCTCAACCTGTAACCGACCATGCACTATCCAAAAATGGACAAACTCAGATCTTCCGATTGGAAACCAGAAAACCTAACCAAATTGGCTATCATGTCTATCGAAAGTTATACTAATAAATTAGTGATTTGGAGATCATTATTTCTTCATTACCAAAGAGAAGGGGATGCATCATTATTTTTTTCACCATCAACATCAAGCTCCATGATCGTAACTTGTGTTGTAATGGCAGGCTAGTGATGGGACACAGCAGGCAGATTCTTCCATCTAGGTAAGGCATAATTTATGCTGTCAGATTACTTTACAGAAAATTTTCCCATAACCCTCAGGTTATAAGGGAGTGAAGTGGCAGAGACCTCACCTATTTTCAGAGCCAGCAATATGGAGGTGGACCCCACCTCCACTCCCTTACTGCTTTATCTTCTCTAACTCTGAAGACAGACAACTACCCATTCGTAAAAGGGGAAGACTGTAAACAGCATGCACATATACAGTTCCCAGGAAGTGATTCATATCTATGTAAACTTGAACAGGAAGACTGGAAGGTGACTGCTCTACGACCACAAAGCCTCCAAACTGACTTAACACAGTTATATTACTTATCCACACAACTCACTAACTCCCATCATTCTGTCCACTTAACTACCCAACCAATAATCAAAATCCTTCTTCCCATCCAAATGTTTTCGAAACCAAGTAGACTTTTAAACAAACAAAATCACATAAATGAATAAACACATGAATAAAAAATACTTAAAACATGCAAATGGATAAAAAAAATTAACATAAAAAACAAAGGAAGTTTAAAATCTCTCTCTCTCTCGCTCTCACACACACACAACCACACACTCTCTCTCCCATAAAAAAACAAACATGTAATGCACATAAAACAAAATCAATCCTAGACTCAAATGAAAACTAACACCTTGAAAATGATCACAATATATAACGCTGTAATACAGTAGGCCTACAAACCTGCTCCTTACTCAAATGTTTTATTTCTATTAAGGTACCATTTTCCCAGACAGTCTTGGAAAAGACATCTACAGTCAGCAAGACATTCTAAGTGCACATTGGTAAATCTTTTATAGCTTTCTTGTTGATCTTTCTTTGTCTGTTCTTTTTTGTTTGTTTCGTTTGTGCTTGTTGTGTTTGTTTGTTTTTTGTTTTCCAGACAACCTACCTCGAAATTCTTAATTTGACATGTATAGGTCTCTGCAGTGGAGAAAGCTGTGAAAATTACTGAGAATCATTTATTCACCAAATGAAGTTCTCCCAACACTCCAAAAAATATCTATGAATTTTTCCCTGAAAAACAGAGTACTTTACAATGCAGATAAAAATTTACAAATGTAAAAGTGATACTAACACAGACGTAAGATAACTGTTGACAGGTAGCACAAGGCTGTCACAGTTACATTAAAAGTTTAAACATCTCTCAAAAGCCACGGTGTGGATGTTTTCCTGCAGCAGAATGCATTCTTTGTAGGTTTCTTGGCCTATTAAAACTGTTTCACCAATTCAAAATATTAAGTACAAAGCTGTACATCTCTCGATGTCCTACACAGAATGGATATTGTAAATTCAACTATTCACAAATATACCTTAACAAACAAGTCAGATGATGCATATATATACCCATGACTTTCTTCCTACACACAAGTTTTTCCACTTGGTCTCAGCTCTCTAAGTCCACAATCATACAAGTTAGTTAAATAATACAGTAAAATGTTCTGAAAGGAAGCATGCATCCCTTTTCTACCTTCCACTCAGTCTCTCTCCTCTTTTCTCACCAACATGCAATGAGTCAGTGGTTTGTTAAAGAGACTGGCTACTGAAACTGCAAAGAATCATCTTGAATATTAGCTTTTATTTCTGCATGACAGGAATAATTTCATAATTCGAAGGAAAACTAATCTGAAATCTGGGTAAAATCCCAAGTCTATAAGAAGGAGACAGGGAGCATGAAGCCACTTGATGATGTGCCCTGTGGACTTAGGAAGATAATTGAAAATATGTAATTTTGGAAACTGAATTAGATGTCAGAACTATTTTATGATGCTCAACTACTGCATGACATTTAAAACTCATCAATACTATTTCTGTCCGCGAATGGTTTCAATTAATTTCAATTAATAAGTAAACAGATTTTTACACGATACATTTCAAAAATGGGGCAAATTTGGTGGGGTGCGTAGAAAGGATGTGGCCATGAAAAATAAAAGCCCACAGTACTCATGGTGTAAATAAAAATACCATTATTTTCTGCCACATATCGAATTCATTCCTCAAATCAATTATGGTAACAGCTTTTCGGTCGACATTATTAATAATCAGTGGCCTTTCTATGGTATAAATCTGAAGCATCTGCAAGCAAACTAAAACTGCATAATGAAACTGAATATGTAAGTTCTGTCATTAGGACAAATAAGAAAACTACATAAGCAAGCCATCATGTACATCAAATGCACTGAATTTGAAGGCGACAGAATCTGCAATTCAATGAAGAAAAAGCTCGTTTTCTCACACACTACTGTCAGTAACTTAATATTCATTTAGTTTGCTATGACACTACAGTTAAATTTTCATGCTTGCTGTGTGTGCCTGCCGATCAATTCGCAGTGCACACTTCTCTGTGTGTAAGAAATAGATCTGATGCATACTCATTCATGCACAGCAGAACAACTAACATGAGCGATGTTTACCTTTACAATATTATTGCTTTGCTTTCCTCATTTTCAGTCTTGTCGCCACAGTGACACCTCCAGAGAAATAAAGCGTGAACACAAATTCTACTTCTTTGCTTTTTACAAAAAACTACCAATTTTCTCTACAAAGCAAACAAAATGGAAAACAAAAGACATAAAATACATGTTAAAGATCACCATGGAAGCTTCCAATTTTCATTCATGTATGAGAAAGACATGTAAAGAGTTCTCAACAGAGACAGAGATAAGTGTGGTGGGTGGGAAAAAAGAAAAAAAAACCAACAACAACAACAAAAAAATGCAAGTATGCCTACTTTTTCTCAAATCTGTTCTAAAAGTAACTAATTAAACTCTTTTCTAGTATCCAATTTGGTAACAGAAAAAGGCAATGACTGATAAGCAACTTAGTAACAAGTTGATAAGGTCAAGGATATCCTATAACCCATAGCTTGTATAAGAATGAAGTGGTAGAGACATCAGCTTTTCTTGTAGGGGTGGGTATGAGGGTGAGCATTGTAAGGATGATGCCAATACCCTCTTCCTTGCTAAAAATGGATCAGGTACCCACCGATTCACAGCTGGGTGGTGTAACAACTGAATGGTGAACAACAAATGAAAAATAGCTGCATTTGTTAATAGTGATAATTTGTACAGTTTGAAAAGAGTGCAGGCAAGACAATCTGCTTCTCATGATTTTTATAACAGGAATGTTGTACTTGCAGGACAGGGCAAATCAGCTAATTTTGCAGCTTCAATGTAATCTTTCAGTTGTTCTTATATTATTATTCACTGATCAGATAAAACTGTCATGTAGTGGATTTGTTCAAGGATACGTCTCTCCTTTTATTAAAAGAATTTGTCCGTCATTCAGTTTTAAATGGGAGACATTCCTGCTTCATTTTACCTATCCAGTAACTGTATCGCTGCATGTCAAACGGAAATTTCACAAACTTTGTACTCTTTTAATTTTCTGCAAATCCTCTGCATGGACTGTTTGAAAAAAGTTTTTCAGTCTTACATACAAACTGAAATTTGATGACTTATACGAGGGGCACACATTATATTTTGCAACCTTGACGAACTAATGATGTCACTTACTTTGTTTTTTACATTCATCATAGACCAATTTCGTAATACTTGTGACAAAAACGTTTTACTTGATTCCGTACAACCATTGTCATTCCATGTGACAAAATGTCCGGTAAGGGTGACGGGTCTTCTGCCAGCAGTGTTGACCTTTCGCGAAGGGATTTTCGAGCTATGATGGATTATGACTACTGCCAAGGAAAATCATTTCAAGAGTGCTTTCAAAGTTTGAAACACTGTTTTGGAGATCAATCTCCGTCCAAAGCCACTGTTTTCAGGTGGTTCAGACAGTTCATGTCTGGAGCGAGAACGTTGGAAGACGATGACCGTTGTGGTCGAATGGCAACGACCGTTACCCCAGAAAACGTCCCTGATTAAGAAGGACCCAAAAATGACATACGCTGAAATACAGGATATCATGAAGATTTCATCGGGAAGTCTCACTCGCATTCTTCACGACTGCCTTGGCGTAAGGAAACGTGTCCGTTGGGTGTCCCATAACCTGAGTGAAGAGCAGAAGTGGGGTATGGGTGGACCCACATGCTAAGAAAATTTGATGGAGGAAGGTCTCCTCGCGTTTGGGACATCGTAACAGGAGACGAAACCTGGGTATACCAATACTACCCCGAGACGAAGCAACAGTCGGCGCTGTGGTCTTCCCAGATGAGAACCCACCTGTGAAATTCAAAAGAAACAGAAGTGCTTCCAAACAAATGATAGCGTTTTTCTTTGCAAAATTCGGCCACGTTGCCACCATACCGCCTGAGGACAGAAAGACGGTTACGGCTGACTAGTATGTCAACCACTGTTTGCCTAAAGTCTTCCAGGCATGGTGTAAACGCGTCCCCGAACGGGTGTCCGTGGTCTACTGCTCCATCATGACAATGCCAGCGCGCACGCAGCAGCTGTAACTCTGGACTTTCTAGCCGCCAATGATGTTCAGCTGGTCACCCACCCACCATATTCACTTGACTTAGCCCCCTGTGACTGGGTTTTGTTCCCTTCCGTCAAAAGGCAGCTGAAGGGAAAGCAGTTTCAGAACGCCGAAGATGCCCGAGCTTTCTTCGAGGGCGTCATTTTGGACATACCCCGGTCAACGTGGTCTGGTGTCATAGACAGCTGGTTTGAGAGGATGGTCAAATGTGTACAGGCTGAGGGGGTTTCTTCGAAAAACTGGAGTAGACAGAGAGGTTGTAAATGTTGTTGAAAAACCAGATTGCAAAACATAATGAGTGACCCTCGTATATGATGAACAACCCATTAGTATCCTTCAAAGTTAAAATATGTAAGCAAGTCTAAAGTTAACAAAACTGAGCATTCAAACTCCACAATCAACCAACTCGCCTTGTGACGTGCGAGCGCCGTTTTGCAGACCAGTATGACACCAGGATAGGACCAGACAAGAGAATGCAGGAGTTCGTCAGATTGAATGTTTTTCTTTCTTTCATTGTTGTTTAAAGCCCAGCCGACTGCGCAGGACCATATCACAGATTGAATGTGAAAATGGCGCAGGCAGGATCAGGCGAAAGGAAGTGGGGTGGGGGTGGGGGGTGTTAAGTAGAGACTTGCAAGAAGTGAGGAGACAGACATCTATTTGACTCAATATTTTGTACTTTTAAAAGGCCTGTTCCAAACACTGATACAGATCAAGGGAGAGGCACCTGATCCTATCCTGACTTCATACTGGTCTGCAAAACCCCACTCAAATGTCACGTGGTGAGTTCATTTGATTGTGTGAAATTTTGCTTCCCAGAATCCCGTCAGCAATCTGGATCATGCGAGATTTGAGAGACCTGTGTCTATCTGCTTTTATTTCCTTGAAGGACATCTTTGTCAAAGTGACCCTTTGTAAGTACAGGTTTGTTGCAATACGCAGCTGATGTCTTTCACGTTCAAGACAGTCGTTTCCAGAATTGTCTTTAACGGATATTGCCTCAATCTTTGATGTAGCAGTTGAGCTGATAGAATGAGGTGTGAAAATGGTCATGTCTATGCCAGTTTTGGATAAGCATTAAGCAGATCTTCATCCACTCTCTTAATATGTCTCAGGAGATGCTTCTTCTATGAGGGTCACGCCAGATGACAAAGACTGCAGTAGTTCCTTGGTCCTCAAGTACCAGTAAGTTTTGTTTTGAGCTCTGTATCAAATGTTGATGTGAGTGCGTCATCCACACTCGGCCCTTCTTGTTCCATGCTGATAGATCTACAAGTGGAGTTGATCGTATTATCAGTCGTCATCGCGTCCATGATATCAAAGACCAAACTAAATACGAAGCAGTCTTTCTCTTGGAACTGCTTGTGTCCAATTCATCGCACTGTCTTTGTCACCGGTCTCGATTGCGATGCTGTCAGTTTTTTGGCCTTCCAAGTCATTGATGTGAGAACGAAGTTTGTTTGTAGTTCACAAAAGTTTGTCAGTTTTTGCTAATAACAACGATCTATTTTCCAGAAATTCATCAGTGTAGGTGACTGTGAAGTTTAATCGCCTCTCCTTTTGCTTCATTTTGTCCTCATTCGAACTAGTGTTAGATTTGTTTTTAATTTGTCTTCTGAACCTCGACCAGGTTCTTTGTCCACCATTTTACATGTGACAACAGCTGGAAAAAAATATTTCCATGCAAACGAACATCAGAACGACAGTTCACTGTATATGAGACTGTGGACAGCCAAAGAGACTATGCACGTAGCCAATGAGACTACAAAAGTAGCCAGTGCAGTGGGGCTACAATTAGTAGCCAACAACTTATTGAAAGTCGAGTCTGAGCAACCTGAAGTTAAACTCAAAGTCATTTATAACCACAGTGGGGTTGCTGTGTCAGTTCAAAACTACACTTGCTTGCACAGAACTATTCCACTAACCAGTCAGCAGCATAAATAAAATGATATTAGATCATCTAGCTTCCCGAAAGTCCAGAAGACGATCACAAATCACAGTCACTAAACACAACAAAACAACTGCCTAAAAGTGACTTAGTGAAGGGAAAATAAAGTTAGGAAAGAAAGACAGATAAGCGCCACACATCCACCACCAATGAAAGATACTGCATGAATGACAAACTCTTGTATTCTCTCACATGATCCATATTCCTGACGGAATTCTGAGAAGCAATAATATCATTTTTGACACACAACACTTCCTTCCCATCACCTCATGCTCCCCCTCCAACAATCAAACAATAAAGACTATCTCTATTTTAGAAACACAATGGACCATCATGATATTTATTAAAACAAAAAAGATAAAATGAAAGCACAAAACCAGGTAAACAACGTGTTTAAAAATGCAAAACTCAGATGACACAAGCTAAACCTATTTGTGATAGTGCTTTGTTATCAAATCTAGAATAATTCTTTGCCCAAAGTGATCAGATCCTTGATTCTAAGACATATGACAAGAGACAGAGAGAGGACTATTACAACTATTACGGTCATAAGCTCAAGCACTTGTCACCCTATTGTGTTAAAAACAAAAAATGGAAACAATCAGTTTCAATAAGTTAGTCAAATCATGAATATGAACAAATCTTGTTTGTAAAAATTAGAAGCACACTTACCCACAATTAACAGACTAAAGTGCACATCAAAGATCCTGTGTTTAAAATCTAAACTTCAGATGTGCTTAAAAAAAAAAAAAAGTAAGGTTTTATCAACAAAAAGTGAAACGCATGTACAGGTTTTACTTTCACCTTCCCTTTCTTTTTGTACATTTTGTTTCCAGACCACAATCCTCCACAGTCACATGAGCACAGATCTAGTTTTATTGTCAACTTGTCTGTGTTTTTTGAGTGGGAAGGAAGAAAATGTGGAGTTATAAAGAAGAGGACAACACATGTCACCCAATCACAGTCCCTCACAGCAAAACACAGCATCATGGGAGTCAGCAGCCAATGTGTTAGTGTATTCGTCTCCCTTCAAGTTTGCATCCCGTTAACTGCTGGAAAAAAAAAAAGAAAGAAAAAAAAAAAGAACATGCCCAGGATAAGCAGAACTTGTGCTCGTTCCAGAGTCCTACTCAAGATCCATTAAGAAGTTCAGTCTGGAGTATTCCACACCAACGTACCATTTCCAAAGACAAATAAAGAACCTCTCATGCACATAAACTTGCACACAGCAGTCAGCTATCTCCTTGGCGAAGGTCACACAGGCGCAGGGACGAGGAAAACTGACAAAGATTCTGTTAATGGAAAAAAATAAATAAATAAAAAAATAAAATAAAGAGTGAGATGTAATAGTGTGCCACAAACTACAAAAATGCCAGCAGAGCTAGGAATGCTCCCTAACACCTGGAGGTCACAGTAGGTCAAGAGTCATACAAGGGTCCCATGGATTAAGTCAATCCTGCCTCTCAAGATTTGTGATTGGATGTTAGCCATGTCAGTCCTTCACAAAGTCCATCCCCTGTAGTGGCACAAGATGGTTGAACATACCAATTTCGATCTCGTATTCTGGTCAAGCCCAGTTTCTCTTGAATCTCATGAGGCTTCATGGCTGCACATTCACAAAGAACAAACACAAAAAACATTAAAGGATGTCAACCAATTCAAAAGCTTTAAATTCGTATAAGGTGTAATTTAAAAAAAAAAAAAAAGCTCACATAAGAAAATCCACCTAAGAAAGACCTTTCAATACATTATCCACTATCTCTTCATTAATTTCGTTGTTCAGTTTATGCACATCCGTTTTAGAACTGGTAATATGTCAGAAAAAATGAAATACGTCAGCAAACGTTTTCTGTACTTTATACAGAGAAATGGAACACTTCAGCAAATGTTTTCTGTACTTTAAACACATGAGTGTGTTTTATACACAAACCAACAGAAAAAAGTATGAACAAATAAACTGTGCAACTGTTGGTCTATTTTCAATCCATCACTCCTTTTTCTGAATCACACTATCAGCTAGTATTGTGTGTGTGTGTGTGTGTGTTGTGTGTGTGTGTGTGTGTGTGTGTTGTGTTGTGTTGTGTGTTGTTGTTGTGTTGTGTTGTGTGTGTTGTTTGTGTTGTGTTGTGTTGTGTGTGAGTGTGTGTGTGTGTGTGTTTTGTTCTTTCAACCGTCGACTCGGAAGACAGAGCAATGCTTCTTCGTCTTTACTCTCCGCTGTCTGATTCTCAACTGACTATACATTTCACAGTGAGCAACAATCAGTTATCATTTTAACGAATATCATCACGTGCTGCTATCAGCAGGCTGATTACTGTTATGTGTGAGTGTGAGTGTGAGTGTGAGTGTGAGTGTGAGAGTGTGTGTTGTGTGTCTGCATGTACATTTATGAATGTTTATGGTCACAGCTTCAAAATGGCATCGAATGTGCTGCAAGCACTACTACCCAAGTTTAGAGCTAAATTTACATACCCTATATCTCAAAAATAGCCAAAAAAATTATGTTATGTTAAACAGAAGTAATCATCCTTGCGCCTAGGTGCATTCCCCACCACCACCCCACAAACATTGATAACAGTTCCACAAAAATTCATATTTTCATTGTTTGTATTACACTATTGTGGAGTTCATTTCTGTAGCACTTGAAAGAGTGCATGCAACGGATTGAGCAATACATCACAATGAGTAAAAGAAACCTTAATGTCTGGAACTCGATCTACATTAACCCCCTGATTGCTGACGTTTCTTGACATATGATGATTTCCATATGCAGTGGAAAAATGTTTCATCACTACTATGTACACAAAAACAACTGTTGCTTCCATATTTGTCGGAATCTATGTATGAAATTATACAGACTGATGCATTAGGTATGACAAAGTGTTTTTTCAGACAATTTATGAGGTAATTTCTTGAAATTACTAAATATTTGTAATATGTTGGAAACTCCCATAAAAAAAACTCATAACTGCTCACAACAGAAACAAAAAAAAAAAAAAAGGAAAAAATAGAGGATAGTTGTGGTGTGTGTGTGTGTGTGGTGTGTGTGTTGTGTGTTGTGTTGAGTGCTGTTTATGGTCACAGCTTCAAAATGTAAAAGTGTTCAGATTGTGGATGACCACCTTCTGATAGATCAGATAGCTGATGATCTACAAGAGCAACCTACAAGTACACAAAGTGGCCTGACCCGGTCATGTCATCATCGGCTGCCGTAATGGGCCCCCCTCCCCCCCATCATCCTAGTTCTCCCCTTATCACTTGTAACACTACTTCTTGGAAGTGGTGAATGATTTTGCAATGTCAGAATTGTGTACTTCAACACTTAGAAAGTGTTAGCTGGTTGCCAGTACTGCCTGCGGCCACAAACCCTTCATGTGCTTGTAGTATCAATACTTCTCGTGTCTGCTCTGTCTGGTGCACATTTCACACCAACAGGGAGTAATTACTGCTGTTTTCAACCTCTTCTTGCCTCAGAATACATCTTCTGAATCATCCTACAGTCAGTTGTAAGTACTTGACTCAACTCACATGCTTTCAAAAGTTGAAAACACACAGGATTGGAAGACAGTCCTGGCATTGCCATTTAGCTGAAAATCAATTCTAAGAAAAATAAAACCAATCTGGTTTGGTTACATAGATCAAAAAGTCATACAAGGGAAGCCACTCACTTTGATGAACCCTCTCTGAGACAGACAACATCAGTCAGTGCTTCTCTCCCGTTTTCAATAGGCTGAAACGCGAGTCAAATGACCTCCGTTAATTTTACTTTTGTGTGTGTCACAGAAGGCTTTGAGAGTTGCGTAAGTTTTACGTTGGTGGCAGTTACGAGGTTAAATTGACTATGTAAAACTCTCATACTCCTACACTGGCAAACAGAGGGTGCAAGAAGTAGAAAAACGCCAAGCAAAATCAGCTAAGAACATATAACCATTTGTTGTGAAATTTCCCTATGTGTAAAAAATCATTGATTTAGCTTTAACTCAAGTAAATCCCATGAAGTATATTATCTAAAAAATTGATATGTTTTCGTTTGTTTTATTCAAAAGAGTGATGTCAGGCTTAAAGTATGCACAATCTGCCATGAAACTCGGCTTCTGCTTTCTGTCGTGAGCGCTGTGTTATGTACTACCTTTTTCATGCGGACTGACACTTCACTTTTCACACGCTGGCCGCATTTACTTGACCATTTTATTGATTCAGGACTGTTGTGAAGTTATCTACAGATGGCTATTTGGGTGCTGTTCTGGTATGTTTTTATAATATTTTCATTTTCATAGCTTGTTTTTGCTTGCGACGCGTCTTTTGAAAAACTTGAAAATCAATTGGAGGTGAAGACATTTTTCCAGTAATGCATGTATATAGTAAGGCTTAACATGAAAACATTCACAATTAGGCATTACCTAAATGCTTCTCATAACTATTTTGTCAGCTCTCTTTACACTGCTTGTCTTCAAAGCAGAAGAAGTCTGTTTTATCTCCCTTAGTACAGCTGTAAAATTTACACACAAAAATTGTTGTGAAGTTATGTACAAAATCTTCTCCTGTCATTTTCTTGTAATTCAGCGTGTTTGATTTCATGTCATGCCTTCAGATGTACCAGTTGGACCTGCTGTTCGTGTATTCACATAATTTTGAACAAAATACCTATTCCTTCTCAGGTTCTTTCCTATACATAGTTTGTGGCATTGTGATGTACAAGGGACATAATATTATCTCTCTTTACATAAATGTCCAATTGATTTGCAACCTGGATTATCTGACATGGTTTTTGTCCTAATGTTTGGTTTGCACATTTTTTCCCCCCATAGACAGATGTTTCATTTTGTTATTTATGTGTCACATTTTCTAGACATCATTTAGTAGCCATGACCATATATGTGTTTATGTGTTTGTACCAGACTGCCTGCAACAAGAAACATTTTCTGTGCTTGCAAACACATACATGACTAACAAACAACTTACCATCTGGAAGATCTTGTTTATTGGCAAAGACGAGGATGATGGCATCTCGCATTTCACGATCGTTAATAATGCGATGGAGCTCCTGTCTGGCCTCATCAATTCGGTCACGATCAGCACAGTCCACCACAAAGATCAGACCCTGAGTACCTGTGTAGTAGTGACGCCACAAGGGTCGAATCTTGTCTTGACCCCCAACGTCCTGCAAAGTATAAGTGTCACAATAAACAACATTGATCAACCAATCAATTTCATTAAATGGACTTCATGTTACCAAACTCACAGAAAGAAACAGTTACTTAAGCCCAGAACAGTTTCATTCCCAAGTCTATTGACTTATTTTCAGATTAGTCTTGTATCCAAGTTTACGTATACATTTTATTATTATAGAATCCTTTTAATACTAAATGTATTTTACTTATTTAGTTATTTCAACCTTTTCTTCTATGATTTCCATACAACAAAAGCCCAGCACACAACATCTCACTCTCCTGTCACAGACCACTGTAAATCATGTTCTTCTTGCTGGGGATCATGAGCACTCACAATTTTAAACTGTGTATTATTTTACCATTTTTGGTAGGGAAAAGCTTCTCTGTACAAAATTTTCAAGTAGATGGTTCGATCTAAAAAACAAAATATATATATATTATATGTATACATATATATATAAATCAACACTCAAAATTTGGAAGTAAATCAACTGAAGACAATAATAAAAACACTCAAAATTTGGACCTAAATCAACTGAAGATAAAATGATCTACTTGAAATGAAGATAGAAACATGATCATTTCAGTGACAAGAACTGACATGAACAAGGTGCTGGATTTCAATGTCATAAAGAAAATATAAAATAAACTATGTCATGCATTGCTGTCCAATTTCCAGTGGTTCTATCTTTCGCTATGAGAAATAAGAATAGTTGTTATCTTTCATCATGTGCATTAAAGACTGGGGGAGATAAAAGCCTGGAATAAAGTGGTGTGAGAACAGGTAATTAATCTTAAAACAAAATCCAACTGTCAATTTAGGAAATCATAATAAATGACAAAAGTACCAGTATCACATTAATAAGTGAAGATAATGAAGATACCACTGCAACAGTACAACTACAAGGTGTACAAAAACAATAACTGATCTTATTTTTCAATCCTTAGCGCACAAAAGCAAACGTTAATGCAAGTTTCAGACTTATCACCTCATCTCCTTTCAAATCATACAATCAACCAGACACCTGAATAAAATCAATAAAAAAAATTTTTTTAAATACTAGCAAGACAGAAATGAACTTACCCATACATTGAATTTGACATTCTTGTAACTAACAGTTTCTACATTGAACCCAACAGTTGGAATTGTTGTCACAGATTGTCCTAGTTTCATTTTGTATAGAAGAGCTAAAGATATGTTAAGGAAATAAACGAACGAACATATTATACCACCAAATCAATGCAAACAGAAATTACAAACATATAATAACTCCTACTTTCAATAACAGGAAGAAATAGTTGTTTCATACAATTACACACAATAACAATATACAGGTAAACAGTGATATCAATAGACTAAATTTTTTTTTTAAAGTAAATTCAATCAAATATTGAAAGAATAATCAACACCTATTCTGAATGTAACATAGTATTTAAAATAACTGAATGCTACAGACAACAATAGTTTCAGCATATGAAATAAACCATAAATGACAAACAAACAAGAACCTGCCAATCTGATTATCATTTTTATTTTATTTTATCTGCATCAAATTCTTATACAATTTATTAATAAACCTGAACTTCACTTTTTTCCCTAAATGTGCAAAGCCTACAAGTAATAACTAAACCGGCCGGTGTCTGCTCTTGTAATAAAACCTAAAGACCTAATGTCTCAGTTCAATCCCAGCCTGAAATATTAGAGCTTGCATTTTTGAAGCCCATCTTAACCCGCTTGACACGATGAGCAACAATCGTGACTTTATCGTCCAAACACAATGAGCCATGATCGTGGCTTCATTTGCTTCTCCCGCTGAATATTGTTCGATTTATAAAGCCAATACAAACTGACCAATCAGAACACTTCTTCTGCATGGCCTCTGCCTTCTTTCTTTCACATGTTCGCCATTTTGCTGTTCTTCAATTGATTTCTACAAGTCTTTGCACAAAAATGAGTGAGATTGGGACTGACTGTAAGGTTGACAAGTTGCGACTCTTGTTGACAGTGACTCTGGTGATGATTAAGAGGTAAATATTGCTTAGTTTTTGGTTCTAAACCACCAAGAGAGGTCGAGCACACGATGACAGGTAATGAGGTATTTTTAGCACATCAGTTTTGTTTGTTTACATTATATCTCATCGCACGTGCGCGGATGTGTTTATTATTCTAACACTCTAATTTCACTTTCTCCTGCGAAAGGCATTTATTTTACTTTTACTGCAGTTCAGGATTTCTCCTTTCTAAATATATGTAGGCCTTTACTTTTCTACAAAACGTTTACAAGAGAGCAGCAAAAATTCAAAACAACTAGTACCGGATGACAGCCACTTTTTAATTCTGTATCGAGCCAAGGGAGTTAATGCTCCAACCATTCTGACGTAGTCATCTTCAGGTCTCCTGTCTCCACCCCTCCCCTTCACTGCCAATGCATAGGGTTTTCTGTAGGCTTTTTTGGCAGCTTAAGGAAACTGCCAGATAACGGATGGCAGAATGGATAACGTGCTTATGGAATTGTCTAACAGCAAGGATTTCCTCTTCAATAATGTCTGAGTGTGGTGAATTCTTTTGATGAAACTCTAAACTTTAACATCACTATGGTAGTTGTTTAAAGATCAATTACAAAACGATGATGACAATTACAATTATCATTATGATAACAACAACCACAACAATAATCTATGAAGTGTAATACATCAATCAGATTTCTATTCCAATTTCACTCCACTTATGTTTCAATAACATGTGTAAGGTTTCTTAACTGGTTCTTCAAGCATCATCACAGAGCTTACCTCACCATCAATACGCTCAAAACTAAGTTCACTCAAAGGATACTGGTTTTTCCTGCAGCATCTAGGCCCAGCATGAGAATCCTCATCTCCTTGTTGCCAAAGATCTTGGACAACAGCTTCCCCATTGTGTTGGCTTCCTGTCAACACACCCTGCAAAACACAAAACACAAAGCTGATACAGTGTAAATCACACCATCACAAATACAACAAAACAGATTAAGTGTCAATAAACTGTCATTTGAAGATCTTCTGCAAAGAAGAATAATCATAACTATCAGTTCAGTATCATATGTGTGTGTGTGTGTGTGTGTGTGTTGTGTGAGAGAGAGAGAGAGAGAGAGTGAGAGAGAGAGAGAGAGAGAGAGAGAGAGAGAGACTCAGAGACTGAGAGAGGGAGAGAGAGAATGAGTGTACGTGTGTGTGTGTGTGTGTGTGTGTGTGTGTGTGTGTGTGTGTGTGTGTGTGTGTGTGTGTGTGTGTGTGACTGTGACATGTGCTACTTTGTAGAAGTCTCTTTTTTATCCATGCAATACAAGTAAATGTAAGCAAAGTATGATAAATATGACTTGGAAATAGAATGAATATGAGTAGGTCACAATGTTCGTAGATGTAACTCGCACAATACTGAGTTTTCTCCTCTACTTTTCAGTGCATCTTGAACATGTATATGGGTTAGTACAGCCATTCAACATTAGGTAATGAAATTTTCAGAACTGATCAATAACAACCTGGACTAGTTTGTGACAAAGTATAAAACTTTATTACTGAAAACTGATGTTCTGAACTTAAGCAAAAAATATCCATATTTTCGGTTACGAAATAAAGCACACTTACTTTTTCTTACTAAAGCCAAAAACCACGCTAACCGGGAAAGATCTTTGTGTACACGAAGCAACAAATAAAAAAATGTCTGAATTTCAATTTGGCTGTAATATACACCAAAAAATGATATCATGTGCACACACGTTCTTAGAAATTCCAGGTAATCAAACATGCTAAAGGAAGAAGTTACATTCCTTGTGTTTGAAAACAAAAGGGAGAAAAAATTAGCTACAATGTACAATTCATAAATCTGTCTTCATTATGTTATTCAAGTTACTGTATCATCACCATTATTACTGGGCTATCATTACTGCTGTTATTATCATCATTATAAGGTCTGGGGCTATATAGTTTTAAGTAAATAATGACATGCATCTTGTTCGAGTTTTATTTTCATGCATCTTGTTCTAATCTTATTTTCATTCATTTTTCTTTATCCTGCATAAATAATAATGAATAATACATAAGCAGATATCACTTGCCTAAAGGCCTGGACTTGACCTCTCTGTGGAAGATGTTTGGGTTTTCTGCTACAGCAAAATCATGGGGGCATGGCTTTCTGGAGCTCGGTGGAACTCGAGCGTTCCAGCAATTTTTACATTTTTAAACTGGATCACACTAAGTGACTAACTTGATGACAATCTAGTGTCACCTGTTCAGCATGACATCCTTTACCAGACGAAGGTGCTCCAGTGGAGCCCGTGTTTACATTGTTTATGCCGAGTTCTGTGTGCTTGGCCATGATTTACTTGGGATAATATGACTGTGGTTTCCCGTTGCCTTTAATCACTTTTTGTACAAACTTTCCGTTAGCCTTTGTCATTACCAAGACTTTTTGCTAGCCTTTGTCATTACAAAGACTTTCTGCTAGCCTTTGTCATTACCAAGACTTTCTGCTAGCCTTTGTCATTACCAAGACTTTCTGCTAGCCTTTGTCATTACCAAGACTTTCTGCTAGCCTTTGTCATTACCAAGACTTTCTGCTAGCCTTTGTCATTACCAAGACTTTCTGCTAGTCTTTGTCATTACCAAGACTATCAATCAAAAAGGCAGTGAGGGTGATTTTCTGTCGGGTTTACTGCCTTTGCCTTAGTCTCTCTTGAGACAATCACATGACAGTGGTGCTATTTAGTCATAGCTGGGGGTCTGGTTTGTGAGCATCAGAACATGTCCACACACCGGTGGGCTTGCATGCTGCACTTCTTTACCTAGACAACCACATGGCAGAGGTGATTTTCAGTCAGGTTTACTCCCTTTGCCTTAGTCTCTCCTGAGATCACAAGACAGTGGTGGTATTTACTCTTAGCTGGGGATCAGGTTTGTGATCATCAGAGCATGCCCACATACCGGTGGGCTTGCATGCCGCACTTCTGGGGGCCAGACTGCAACTCGAGTCCCTCGAGAGTTTAGTCTGAATCTGTGAGGTGCTCAGTTACCATGTCGCCACAGACAGGCACTATACAGGGCCTGCTGAAGAAGCAGCTATATACCGACAGACAGAGACTTAAGACTCTTTGGTCTCCTTTCTGCAAAGCTGCAAGCAACAGTGCTAGCCCGCAGTGCAGGCTGAAAGCGAGAGGTGACAAGCATGCAGTCACGACAGTCAACACACTAGACGTGACACATCAGCCATTCAGACATCACATAATTGACAACAGAAATCATAAGGTTGACTAAATGAAGGTAGTATGTAATATAACTTAGCCATGGGAGACTATTATGTGTGGTGTGAATAAGAGACAAGACGGACATTAGCAACAGCAGCATACTTACCGTGTGTACAAGCCAACTATACACTTATGCAGACTAGGCTATTCAGTCATGAATAATACTTAATCACTATATAAACTGAAGGGACGAAAAAGAAAGGAAGTGTTAGTCCAGACAGAAGGATGACTCACAACCTGGTTCTTTCAACAGCATCACATACTGTAGTTTCATTTACAGGAAAACATGCATCACAGAAGGAAGCTTGCCAGCTCATCCTAGAACAGTAACTAATATGTACACATGAATTAATCTTTCCGCACTGGAACTGTGTCAGTGTGTTAAGAGTTCACAGCATATATAATTAGTAATCTTGAAAATCCGTAACCTTACAGTTACACAACGCTGTTTGTTTGTTGCCTTGCTGGTGGAGTTCTGATGTCATTAGTAACATTTATCATATTTTATATAATATATGCCATCATTATGACAAGTATCAGCTCAGTCATTAAGTATCCAAACACACACACACACACACATACATGATACACACAGTGACACACACACCACATTATATACACACTGCTGCTTGCATTACGTCATGTGCGTGGGAAGTGGATGACACAGTCAGATCTCAATGACTTTTTACATCTAGCACAATACGCTAATCATTAGCTGTACATGAGCAGTTGTACCAGTCTGATGCGCTTGTTCCTTATAGGGCAAGACTACAATTTAGAAAGCAAGCGTGGCTGTTGAAAAACCACACCTTGTACACAATGTACATAGGAGTTTGTTAAGCACAATGTAGATTTTGTTTGTTATAAACAATGTTTTAAAAGATGGAATGAGAAGGAAGTGGGCAAGGAAAATAAAGGATACGTTATTGCCAGAAAACTGTTATAAGCATGTTCATTATACTGTTTGTAGGTGGGCTACACTGCATGTATCATGTATGTGTATATATATTATATAATTTCCAGAAGAACTCCGCAAGGCAATTAGCAGCTTGGCCTGTGGGAAAGCACCTGGTAATAATGGCATCCCCAAGACCTCATCAAGCGCTGCAAGAACACCCTCCTGCGGCCTCTACATGATGTCTTCTGTCTGTGCTGGAGAGAAGAAACAGTATCACAAGACATGAGAGGTGCCAAGATTGTTACTCTCTATAAGAAAAAGGGAGACAGAAGCGACGGCAACAACTACAGGAACGTTTCACTTCTGAACATCAAGGGCGACCTGTACGCCCAAGTTATGTTGGTGCATCTCCAAAAGCTAGCTGACCACATCTTTCCCCCAATCCCAATCTTCTGTCAAGTGCATGCTTCCATTTAAGCTAAGGGCTGAGACATGACTTCAAATATAGAATCTTTAACATGCATGCTTGATGTTCTGCATGCATGTATATGAAGAGGGTTTAGACATTAAGTGATTAACAGGTCTGTATACAACTATACATGCTGAGAGATCAGATATATCTCTCTACCCTTTATTCAGACGAGAGGATGTAGAGAAGATCAAACCCAAGACCCTCTCACTGGAAATTTGATACTTACTCAACACATCAGATCAACGTGCACGTTGAATTCAAACATGACTCTTATTAGTCTTAAAAAAAAAAAATAATAAAAAGCAAGATTCTTTAAAAAAAAAATATATAAAAAAAATAAAAAGCATACTTTAGATGATCTAAAGTCAGTGCTGAAGATGGTCTAGAGTTGGAGAATGGTGACAGCTGCTATCAATGAAAGTGGACATGGAGACAAGACGATGAATTTATGTAGCAAGAGACTGAGGAGTGCTGGACAGCAGCAAGTCCTCAGAAGAGAAGCTCCCCCCCTTCCCCCCCAAGTGTCTTGACCGCAAACTTACACTCTATGGGGGCCAGTCCCCATCCAGGTCTTGGATGCAATTCTGCTGTTGCAATCCCCCCCCCCCCCCTCTATTTGGCTACAAAACGGAATTTCCAAGGTGTATGGGTACCTAAAGGCCAATTCACCCTTGTGATGAATGTCCAGATCACGTAGCTGTCAGATTTGATCTGCTCCAACTTCTAAGGAAAGTACAATGGCTTGGAAGCCGATCACTTCAAGTTGTTGGCTATTTCATTCATATATTAAGCACAACATGTTCATATCAGAGAATACTTGTTGCTCTTTAAAAAAAAAGACGGTAAGTGGGCGAAGGTTACCATGTCATTACAATAAATTGATTAATACAGTATACTATAATCAGATTACACACGAAAAGTATGAAACTCTTACATGGACAGTCTCTTCCTGAAACATGTTTCAAAAGAAAAACTCACGAACCAAAGTTTACAACTGTTGACAAAAAATCCAAGGGCCTCACTTTAGAAAACTATTCATCAAATTCGAAGAAGCTTGTGATAAATTTTCAGTGGTCCAAAAGGACAATCTCTTTGATAAGTCTCTAATATCAATCACAGTTACAAGGAAACAATTTTAACGTTACAGGCCTTTGTTTGGATTTAAAAAGGATTAAAACTCAAAAAGTTACACCATGGGGATACGAGACGATGCACTCAATTGGGATCTGGAACAAACTTAAGCAACAGATCTGTGGTAGGATACCATGATGGTAATTGGTTTAAATGTGCACACACATTTGTCTGTGACACACATGTATGGAACATGTATACAGTATAGAATACATGATGTATACATACATGTCAGAGACGACGGGAGCATTTTTATCCCAAATTTACATAAGAGCGTTCTCACTACTTGACAGGTCCAGACTCCAGAGGCTTCTGCATCTCCTTGAGCCCCCCTTTCCCACATGTGATCTAGCAAATGATAAACTTGTGTCTTGCAGTTTTAACATAGCCTATAAATTTTATCTATTCTTACTTGACAAGCAGGCGTATGTCACATCCATGACTGATATAAGTGAATGTAAGCAACGGACAGCAAATCAAACCACTCAAAGAAGCAGAAGAATGGGCATAAAAAAACTTTAAAAGAGGTAGGGCTGGGCTTAACACTGTCATACTTTCCCTAGTCCTATGAGGGTGAGAAATACTGTTGCACTTCCTATCCCTAACCTGACACTGCTTCTTCCCAGCACCGAGTTTCTCCCCAGACAGATTAAAACGATCAATTTGATTAGATCTACGTGTTGCTCTGATAAAAGTTGGCCTACAATGATAATTAAGCGTTAGTTACCAAGGCAATTACGACCAAAAAGCGCGTCAGCTTTCAGAGTAGTAAACAGAACACCGCACCCACTGATAGAACATTACAAGTTGTGAAGTGCTGAAGTGGTCCTCACATGGTCAACAGACTGGAAAGCCGGTGTCAGTGTGTAAATTTCATCTGACATAACTAAAACACCAAAAAGAGGCAATCCAACATGCGATATCGATTAGATGTACGAACACAAAACATTATAAAAAAGAATGACATGTCACCCTATATAACCACTGCTTTTGAGGGTCAAAGTTGCCGACACCTTCGGCTCAAAATAAGTTTCACCCACTGAGAAAAATTGCCGGACGCCCCACCTACCTGCTCAAAATGACTGCTCCGCACGACGACTGATAAGGCCGTATCCACGCGCTCCTCTCCGCAATCGAATTTTTATACGTCCGTTCTGATAATGGAAGATGTTGTTAAAGAATATGGCTTACGAGTCAACGGCTAGATCGTGTGTTTAACAACCGATTGTTCATCGAAAACGCCATCCTGGAAATGCCGAATGGCGGTTGTGACCTCACACTTCCGCCTGGACGAAAAAATAGTTCTCAATCGATTCGTCCACTTTTCATTCTTATCATGTGTTTCAAGAATTGTACACTGTGATATCTTTCTGTACAACTTTAGAATACAAACTCATCTCTAAAATATTTGAAATCAATTATCTTCAATATTCTTGAATGCGGAAGAATCTGTTGTGGACAGTGCCCTCTTTCGGTTAGCCTTACGAGAGACAACTTGTTGAAACAACAGAGCGGTTCACATCTGAGCGTTACACGATTATGTCCCCTCAGTGTAAAACTAAGGCTCATACACCACAGAAGAAGCGCGCGCCCTATCGGTATATTTCGTTGAAAACAGCATACACAACAATACCTACGAAATCTAAAGCTTAGTGTTTCAACTTAGTGCTTCCGAATATTGTGAATATGTACACAACGAAAATTAAAAGATCACGATTAAATTAGAAATGCACTTCTTTGAAATTCCTTGGTACAATTTGGCCTCCTTATCCCGACCTACTTTTGGTTTCGTCTGCTTTTACAGCGAAAGGTAATATATTTTTTTTTGTGCACCCAGCAAATTATTCAAAGCCATTTGATCATTTCAGTAGACAGTCCTATTTCAATCTAATGTGCGCTAAAGAAAATACCTTTTATAATTCGTTCTTTATGAACAAGTTTTTGATGTTTCTAAAACGGACAGAATGTACGTGAAATGAAAGTGGCATGTATTAATTTTTGCATGGCAATGCGCGCTGGCTGACCACCGGTGCCAGTGATGAGATACACGTAACAGACCCGGTAGTCGGTGCTAACTGCTCCCAAAGAATATAGTAATCCGTAGGCACTATACTCTTTGCTGCTCCTGGGGAGAAGTTGTTAGTGGGGATGTGTGCGATGGAAAACACCTGTTTTCGATACCGATTGGACTGAGTATACCAATAGGGCGTTAACACACACACATGCTCACGCATGTGTGTGAAAAATTGTTTAGGGGCAAAATATCAGATTCAATACATAATACACATACGTCACAATGGCGTACCAAAGATTATCAGATTGTTATATATTTCTACTAAACTTGGTAAAGACTATGAAATTTGAATACAAAGGTCATCAAATAAATCAGAAATCAGAAAATGTCCAAAATAAAACCACACAAAAAGCAAGCAACAACAGCGACAACACCACCACCACTACCACCAACAGACACACACTAACACCTCCATCAATAACAGCAACAACATCAATACTGTCTGCTTCAACATATCATTTCTTCTCCTGAAAGAGTGGGAAATATTCAAAATGCCCGTTGTTCAGCAACAATAGTTGGTATATTGTACCTGCTTGACACCTCCATTTCCAAATCGACCACGTTGTAGTAACGTACACCAAGGAGGGGTTCTTTCAACCTGGGGAACAGACCTAAGTCTTGGGGAGGGGTGGAGGGTGGGGAGCTCAGATCTGGAGAGTAGATGGATCGTGACAGAGCGTACCATTGATATGACGTCACAAATGGCGTACCCCTCTCTGCTTTGTAGCAAGAAGCGTTGCCATGGAACATCAATGGCGAATCGTTTAACAGTGTTTCACGTTTCATTCGGACTGCAGGTCTTAGTATTTTCAGCAGAAACATCCTATTGTCGTCTTGATTAACCCTTCGACTACTGCACCCTGTCCACCAGCATCCTGCATTGTCGATCATGCCAACAAAGCAAAAACTTAACCCTTTGATTCCCTCATCCTATCCCCTGGTGAATAGGACGAGGAAGTCAAAGGGTCTTTTTTTTTGTTTTTTGTTTTTTTTTTTTTCAGTTGGTGATAGGGTGCGGGAGTCAAAGGGTTAACTGTGTGACCTATAGGAATGCAATGCGCCTCTATCATCCTCCATAACTTTCCTTGTTTTCCTCTGAACCTGATGGGCTTAGGATGGATAGGCAGGAGTGTGTGCCATTCCCTCGCTTATTTCTTTAATTTTGGCTCAAAGCTTCTATCTGTCATCCTCCTTTTTTGTACCCGTTTAACACTGCAGGATCCACCTTGCTTGAACACGTCTCATTCTAATCTTATTTCTTACAATCTCATAAGCCAGTCCACGAGTAATAGTATACCAATGTCGTCATTTGCTTGCGAGCATTCAAAAATTTTGTAAGAACTTTTTTCATCAGCAACTTCAACTAATCTACATGGTCTATGCATGCCTCTAACGCCCCCCCCCCCACCTCCACCTGTGGGGATGCCGGGACTCTTTCATTATAAATAATATTCCCACCTTCTGGAAATTCTGTGCTAGAAATGTCCTCTTTTCTATTATTCTCTTTGTTTCTTTCTTCCACCTTTGCTTTTTATTCTGTCTTCCTATCAGTTTCTGCCTTTTCTGGTCCATTCACCTGTATGAATTCGATAAAGTCTCACGTACTTTCTACTAGAATTGATAATTGGGTACATGCATTAAATGCATTTTTGGCTCTGGGGAAATGTGATATGCAAAAGCAATTTTAGTAATTTAGGCCCATTTTATACATACATACATACATATATAATATAATAATATATATATATATATATATATATATATATATATATATCTATATAATATATATATACATGTATATATATATATATATATATATATATATATATTATATACATGTCCTTAGTTATGTTTCAATTTGTATTCAGGTATGTTTTTTAAATCCTCTGTGTGATAAATTGGACGGAGTAGTCAATGCCGAGAGCATCGCCTTAGATTACATGCACGGATGCATTGATATGTGTACTTAATTTTCTTTTCCTTTGTGTTTTCCTGTTAAAGTATTGTGTATGCTTTGAAATGGTTATAGCCCTGATATGGCTCTACGCAGTCGGCTGGGCTTTAAACAACGATAACAATAGCGATATCCTTTAGCGTCATTTCGTCCATCTTAAAAAAAAAGGACGCCCATCTGTAAACTGCAGCCTGTGAAAGAGCTAGTGTCCCACAAGTATTTTATAGTGTTTTATTTATCTATCTTTCCATCTCTCTATCTTTCTATCTATCTCTCTATCTAGCAATCTATCTATCTATCTATCTATCTATCTATCTATCTATCTGTCTGTCTGTCTATTTCTATCTATCTATCTATCTATATATCTGTCTATCTATTTATTTATCTATCTATCTATCTGTCTATCTACCTATCTCTCTCTCTCTCTATCTGTCTATCTATCTATCTAACTATCTATCTATCTATCTATCTATCATCTTCTTTCTCTTTCTTTCTTTCTTTTTTGTCTATCTATCTATCTATCGATCTTTCTATCTATTGATCTATTTATCTACTACTATCTATCTATCTATCTATCTATCTATCTATCTATCTATCTACACATACACACACACACACACATACACACACGCACACACACATATCTATCTATCTATATACATATATATATATCATCATCATCATCATCATCATCATCATCATCATCATCATCATCAAGTGCCTTGCCACGTGGCGTTGGCGATCATGGCCCTCCATATGCATGTGTCCCTTGTTGCCGCAAGCACATCTTCCACCCTCTCTGTCCTCAGCCACCCTGCAAGTCCGTCCAATATTTTTTCACTGGGTCTACCTGATGCTCTCTTTTCTTCCAGCTTTCCCGTTGTGACCTGGTGCTGCAATTCCCCTTTCCTCATAAAATGGCCTATAAATGCTGCCTGTCTTTTCCTAGTCTTCCTTACGAATGATCTTGTGTCTGCCTCCATCAAGACTGTCTCGTTTGTTTTCTTTGCTGTCCATGGAATATATGTTAAATGAGGCCATGATGCTTGGAACAACCTACCCATCGTGACGTCATAACAAATAACTTGCACAATGTTGCAGGTAATTTCGCAATTTGATCACAGAATGATTGGGCCAGGTGTGCGTAAAATTTCAAA
>JAPXFY010000024.1:26149416-26164416 GCA_030674185.1 Monoplex corrugatus
TATGTTTTCCTGACTCACCCGACCCCACCCCACCCCACCCCACGGTATACGATTTTATAGCTTCCGGCCTGTGGATCAGTTTCTGTTTTTTACAGTGTAATTTTTGTTGTATGTAGGCGTAGTTTTCCCCCCACAGGTTTGAGAGTTTTCACAACATGGTACATTTATAGCTTCCAGTTCATGTTTTGCGTGGTTTTAATTTTATTATTCATTTCCCCCCAAGTTCAGGCTTTCAAACCTTTCAATGCCATGAACATTTTTTGCTCGGTAAAAACTATTTGCCAAGTTTTTTTTGGCTGCGGAGGGTAATAATTAACAAAAAAATCTAGCATAAAAACTACTGAAGGAAAGTATATAAAACCTATGTTTTTCTGAAAGGGAATTGAACACTTTTCATTTATGATAGTTGTAACTTTATTTTATCTAATGTTTTTATAGCACATGGCCTATGAAGTTGAAAATGATTTTTTTCCCTTGTATTTGTGATTTTGTGTCACAGCATGCCTGTAGTAACACCTAAAAGTCCTAGATGTAAGCATGAAACACACACACACACACACACACACACTCTCTCTCTCTCTCTCACACAACACACACACACACGAGAGAGTGAGTGAGAGAGAGAGAGAGAGAGAGAGAGAGAGAGAGACAGAGAGACAGAAATGCACACACACACCACACATACACCTAAGTACAATCAGTATCTATTACTAGTATTTGTATCACACACACACACACACACACACACACACACACACACACACACACCACACACGAGACAGAAATGCACACGCACATACAATACACACACACACACACATACACACACTGCCACGCCCACTTCACACTGGGCAGATTATACGCGCACACAACCTAACCAGTCAGTCAGCGAAGTTGGCCACAGCACAAGACAATAGGTTATGACGTCAGTCTCTGCCCCGTCCTCTCGCTCCGACTGCTGAGCTATCAACACGCGATGACCACGTGAAGGCGCGTGTTGGTGTGTTGGGCGTAGCTCGCCGAGTTGTCATTGTCGGTGCTCTCCGACGTCGGTTCTTGTATCTCTTCTTCATTTACCCTCATTTCACTTGATTCACTGGACTGTCCGTCACCTGGCTGGTGGTCTGGGTCATCTATATCCTCAAATTCTGTTTCTAGTTCTGCTCTTTCTTCTCTGTCAGCGTTCGCTCGCACAATCGGAGCGATGTTGACGTCGGCACCGACACGCCGCACTTCATCGCCTTCATCTTCCTCGTCCAGAGAATTATCTGACGATGCTTCGCCATACATCTTGAGAAATTCTGTATCTTCCATCATTTCTAAAACTACATTAGGATCTTTCCAGTGAAAATCCGAAAATCCTTGGGTGTACGCTTTCTTTTCCCGAGCTTGGGCCTGGTTGTGATTCGTCGTCTGCCATCTTGAAAAGTCAGTGAAAGTGACAGTTGGGTGGGTCACTTAACCGAGTTCTTTGACCAATGCCCATTGAGATACCACTTCAAACCTCATGAATATTTGAAGCTGATACACCAAACTTTCTGATTGGAGCAAATGGGGAACCCCTGTCTAAAATTGGAGATGTGAAAAATCATGAAATGACGATGACTGACTAGTCAGTCATGGGCATTTTGGCGCACACTTTTGCATGACTGACTAGTCAGTCATGGGGCACTCAAGAGGAATTAAGTGTACGTTTGATTTGACGCGGCACACACACACTATATATAAGTGCCGCCTCCTACGAACAAAGCAGGATCAGTGGAGCACAAAAGAAACGAGAGCTGCGTAAATCCCGAGCCAACTCCGAAGTCCACAATCCAGCAGAACACGTGTCTCATCTGCAGCCGAGCCTTCCGCGCACGAATCGGCCTCATCAGTCACAGCCGGACACATGAATCGTGATGATCCTTGGTCATCGTCGATCACGACGGACGAACAACAATATATACAGATTGGGTGGGTGGGGTGCAAAAGTAGGTATACAGTTATGAAAAAAGAAAACACGTACAATACTCACTGGATTTATTATACAAACAAATGAATATTGCATATACATGTAATAACAAGCACAGCCCTAATCCCTCAGATACTCAAACTGCTTGCCGTCGGTATTCACACACTCCTCTAATCGAAAGCGGAATTAAGCATTATAATAATAATGTGATACTTACTGTATACCTACTTTTGCACCCCCCCCCCCCCTGTATATATATACATATATATATATTTATATATATATGTATGTATGCATGTATGTATGTATGTATATATATATTATGATTATGAATTTGTATTTCAGATTTTTAAAATTTCATAGTTTTATTTTATCGTTTGCACGCATTCAGTCTCCAACATCTTAATCATTCTTGTGGCCATTTGTCTCCAACATCTTAATTATTCTTGTGGTCATTTTCATGGACGAACAGTCTACAATTTTCTCTGTTGCAGAAGCCTGAGTCCATCAATCTCTCAGCTGATGATGCCAGACCCTACAGCCAGTTTCTTTTCAGAAATTCCTGCAAAACATGGTATCCATAATTCCATCACTTTCCTGACACACTCCCAGTACAGACCTGACGTTACTATTATACATTGTTATTCAATTTGTACACGTGAAAAATACACAAACTAAGGGAACTTAATGGCATTTTCCGACTTTGTACCGTAGTCATCACAATATTAAGTATTAGCTAATACATTTCGCAATTTTTCACGACAGTCGCATGTCGCATGACAGTTCATTAATTTCGCAATGCCATCAGCTCACAACAGGATGGCTCATGTCACGTCATGGAAACTCGTCTATGGCGGACGACCAGCCTCTACATGAAGAAAGAAGACAAATAAGCTACATTTGACGTCAGCCACCAGATTTGCATGTATTGGCAGGTCAGATACCACTGGGCACCTGGTATCCATGGCTGGCTGATCAAAGCAGGTACCGGTAAGCGTCACTTCGCAAAGAAATGGCGAACGCAGCTATCTCCCTTTGCATTTCGGCGCTCCTCTGGTCTTTGTCGGCTTGTGATGGGACCTTTTCTCCAGTACCCAGCATGTTGAGTGTGACACTGTATGGCAGAAGGCTGGTCAGAACTCAAATACACGACGACTATTGGCTGTCTGGTTGTCTTTGCCCTTAATTGTAAAAGTGGACAGAGAAGTGAATTTAACATGCTCAATAGCGCAATTACACTGATCAGAACTCAAATACACGACGACTATTGTCTGTTTGGTTATCTCTGCCCTTAATTGTAAAAGTGGACAGAGAAGTGAATTTAACATGCTCAATAGCGCAAATTACAGTACACGCACCGGCATGTTGCGGTACTGTTCTCACCCGAAAATAACATTCTTTCACCAATCGCTGAACGTGAGTCTTGTTGGTAACCATACAAAGAAGGCAATTCCGTTCAGTCAGAAAGATACAGGGTAGCAAACAATGGGAGACAGTCCTACACACCGAGTAACAGGCCTACTCAAGCTCAACCAACAGTTATGGATCTTCGCTTTGCCAGCCACAAACACAACTATTTTTAATCAGTTCTTTGGGCAACAGAAAACAAGTTCTGGACGGCGAGCGTCCATTTCTACGAAGTCAGAACACTCACATTTTACTAAAGTCATGCTTTCATCCACTCAGTCTAGAAAGGAAAGGGTCGAACAATGGCGCTTCTCGCGTGACCAGTTCCTGTCATGTGATATCGGCAAGAAATTTGATCACGTGTGTGACAAAAGGCAGTTGAAGGAAGGTGGTAGCGGTTTTCGTTGCCGTTGCTTGGCGTTTGCACAATTAGCCGTTTGTTTCAGGCCTTTACGTTACCTGCTAAATAAGTGCCGTGTAAAGCCATGCTCATTATCTTGTGTAGATCTACTCTGTCCATTATCTTCCATCATAAAACAGAAGAAATCCGAAGAGACCGTCACCAATACAGTACAAGGCATTACAAAGATAGAATTATCACAGCCTGCTAAATATAATCTAATGAACAGAAACAAAACAACAACAAAAAATAACAAAGCAAGGTGGGTATGCCTTACCATAAAACTGGTGACAGAAAAAAAAACCTAAAGAAAGAGGCAACAAAAAATCATAAAGAAAAAAAAGACAATGCAGGACGAACTGAATGATAAATCGGTTCGATCCAGCCTTTGTCTAGAACAGACTTCAGTGTGAGAAGAATGATTTATACGATTTGAACAACAAAAAGCATCGTCTAGACACTCCCATAGCTGTTCGACGTGTTGTCTTAAACTCATCGAACGTATGATTGCCACCTAGGTCAGCAAGAAACACTGAAAGCAACTAGTATCCACAAGCCATCTCCTATTCAAAAAGTTAACAAAACACGCAAGGGAACGAAGAGAAAACGTAGCAGTTTTTTTTTATATTACGAATTAAATTAAATATTCCAGAAAAAAAAAAGAAATACTGGCTAGGAGTATTAACTCAACAGAAGCATGCAAAAACAGTCCAGTGTGTATTACTAATGGAAGTCGGCCTACTTTTGCATCATGATGTCAACACGACAATTGCACGATGTGTTAGTCTACTGTATGCCATTGGCATGCAAAGCAAAAACGAAGGTACTCCACTCGTACCTCCTACTCTGGGCTAGCCTCTGTATTTGTATCTGTATTCAGATGTGTTTCAGGATTTGCGGTCTCCTTCTATTGCTGGTCGCCAGGTGTTTGGGGATATTCCTCTTTTACGTCTTTCTTCTCATGTCCAGAGAAGGGCAGTCCGGAAGATGTCATCCTGCTTCCCCTCAATGATGTGCCTGCCCCACCTTCATTGTCTTTCCATGATGATGATGTCTGTGCCGTCTTGACTGCATGGGGTGAGTAGTTGTTGATTGGAGATCTGATACCGGGCCAGACAATTCGTAATGATTCTTCAGAGGTTCCTTGTGTGGAAGTTCGTAGCTTGGTAAGATCACGGTCTCTCTCTCTCTCTCTCTCTCTCTCTCTCTCTCCTCTCTCTCTCTCTCTCTCTCTCTCTCTCTCTCTCATCCTCCACCAGCATTCTGAGCCGTTAAGTAGGGTGGAAAGGACACAGCCCTACAGTGATGTGTTGCAGATTGAAATCTGTGTATTGCATTATGACTCTCTCAAGGCTCACCACTGTCCACAGTCTTCTCTCTCTGTCTCTCTCTCACCTCTCTGTCCTCTTCTCTCTCTCTCTCTCTCTCTCTCTCTCTCCTCTCTCCTCTCTCTCTCTCCTTTCCTCTGCTCTGTCTTTATGTCTGTCTGTATTTGTATGTCTGTTCTGTATTTGTATGTATGTATTTCTGTATGTATGTATGTATGTATGTATGTTTTATTATGTATTGTAATATATGTACGTATGCATATATATGTATATGTATAGATATATAGATGTATAGATGTATGTATATAATATATATTATATACATATATATATATATGTGTGTATATATATATGATATATATGATTATATATTAGGCCTCCGTCAGTCGGCGTCGACTATGGATGATGCGCCTTAGTGTCATGTTGAGTTGAACTGACGCCTCTGGAGCAGCGTTGGCTGTGGCTGGTAAGACCATTGCGGGAAAGGCAGTCTCTGTGACATTGGATGCATGTATGGATGCTGGCCATGGGTTTGCCTTCACAGAAACTTGCTTTCTGCCTGACTCTCTTTTCCTCAGCTAAGGTCTGGATCTTCTTTTCCCGCAACCTGAGTTGTTTCTGGAACACGCTGCGCCATCTGTTGCGGTTGGTTTGCTGTGTCTTCATAGCTTTCTGTGTTGATGTCCAGAGCTTTCATATCGCGCTTGCAGACGTCTTTGTATCATAGCTGAGGGCGGCCAACAGATCTCTAGCCGGAGACTAGTTCATCGTAAAGGATATCCTTCAGGATATGTCCACCTTCCATCTGATCACATACCCAAGCCGGCGCAGCCTGCGTTGTATAAACAGTGTGTGCATGGTGGGGAGACCAGCACGAAATAGGACCTGGGTATTTTGTATTTTGTCGCTCCACCTGATGCCGAGGATGCAGCGAAGGCAGCGCAAGAGAAAGCTGTTCGGTTTTTGCTCTTGTTTGGCACATATTGTCCATGTTTCACTGCCATACAGTAGAGTGTTGATGATGCAGGCGTTGTACACCGCCATCTTGTTCAAGTTTTCAGCTTTGGGTTCTCCAGACAAGCAGAAGGTGGCCTGAGGTTGATGCAGTCATGCCAATGCGCTTGTTGATCTCGGCATTGAAGGACAATTGTTGCTGACGATGGACCCGAAGTATGTGAACTGGTGGACAACATCAAGTTGGTAATTGTTGAAGGTGATGACAGGTGGAGTGTCCACGTCTTGGCTCAGCGCGTTCGTCTTTTTCAGACTGATGGTCAGACCAAAGTCTTTGCAGGCTTGGGAAAATCTGTCTGTGAGGCACTGGAGTTGTTGCGCAATGTGTGGGGTAACAGCAGCGTCATCAGCGGAGAGCAGGTCTCTAATAATGGCCTCTTGCACCTTTGTCTTTGCTTTCAGTCTTGCGTGATCGAAAAGTCGCCTATCGAATCTGATGCGTAGGTACACTTCTTCCGTTGCGGTCCCAAAAGCATGCTTCAGAAGCACAGAGAAGAAGATACCGAACAGAGTTGGAGCAAGGACACAGCCTTGCTTGACGCCACTTTTGATGTCAAAGGGTTTGGACATGCTGCCCTCATACTGGGTGTTTGGCTTCATATCGTCGTGTAATGATCTGACTAGGCTATGCAGCCTTGGGGGGCAAGTAAATGTTGAACAGTCCATCCCCGTTGACCAGGTCAAAAGCCTTGGTGAGATCGATGAAGGCGATGTAGAGGGGCTTTTGCTGTTCTCTGCATTTCTCCTGTAGCTGGCGAAGGGAAAAAATCATGTCCAGTGTGGAGCGTTCTGATCGGAAGCCACACTGGGATTGGGGGAAGATAATATTATGCTCAGCTAGCTTTTGGAGACGCGCCAACACGATTCGGCCGTACAGTTTGCCTACGATGTTCAGTAGGGAAAAGCCCCTATAGTTGTTGCAGTCGCATCTATCTCCCTTGCTCTTATAGAGAATGACGATCTTGGCATCTCTCATGTCTTGTGGTACTGTTCCTTTCTCCAACGCTGACAGAAGACATCATGTAGAGGCTGCAGGAAGGTATTCTTGCTGTATTTGATGAAGTCTGGAAGCTGCCATCATTACCAGGTGCTTTACCACAGGCCAAGCTGCTGATTGCCTTGCGGCATTCTTTTAGTGTTGGTTTGGCATCTAGCTCCTCCATGATGGGCGTAGGTTCAATGGCATTGAGGGCTGAAGTGGCAACAAAGTTCTCCCTGGAGTACAGCTCTGAGTAGTTTTCCACCCATCTCTCCATCTGCTTGCCTTTGTCGGTGATCATTTCCCCACTAGTGGATCTGAAGGGGGCTGTTCTGCTCTGTCGGACCGAGAGCTTTCTTAATGCCCTCGTACATACCTCTTATGTTGCCTGTAGCTGCTGTTGCCAGTATTCGTTGGCACATTTTGCTGTCTGCTACAGTTTGCTACTGGCAGTTATGAGTGCTTGCAGAAATGTCTTTCTTGTTGAGCGCTTGCATTCAGTCCTACACCCTGCGCCAATTGAGCTGTAGCTTACATGTATAACCGTGCTTATAACTGCTGCTTCCCGTGTTGTTTCGACACCATGAGGCGAAGCCTGGGCGGGGTGTTATGGCGGACAAGCTGTTGTCCATGCAGTAGGTCCTCCCTTTCCACACTGTTGATGGAACCAAAGGAACAAGCAGAGGACGGTACAGTTTGGCACCAACAGTGTCTCAGGAGTTGCCGGAACGTTGCTGAAAACAGCAGCGGACCGCCCTAGGGACTCCAGCTCCGGATGTTTCCTTGGGATTTACTCCCAAAGCCTTTCCTGTGACTGAAGTGAGACATTAGTATTAGACTGTCGAGCTTTTCTCTCGTCAGTCAAACCACTCAATACGGTCAACACATCGTTAAATTGACCTTCCTACCAAGTCCCTTCATATACTTGAATATCTGAGGTTGGTCCATTCAATGTTGTTACAATTCATTACTGATTCATTGAATAAGAGGACCAAAGATTTGATTGTTAATAATGTTACTGCTCGGTTTTAGTTCATGTATGAGTATCAAACAAAGTATAGCGCTTGATCATATCGCGTTAAATTCTAGACTTGAATATTGATATGTTTACTTTCCTTATGATTGAGAATAATGGATGTCTTAAGTATTTTTTGGTGTTGCTTGTGTTTTGTTTCGCTTTGTTACTTTCCTTATGTGATTGAAAAGAATGGGTGTTTTAAGTATATTTTGGTGTTGTTTTTGTTTTGTTTATTTTTAATTTAAAGCCTTTATGGATTCGGAAATTTGATAAACATGGAAACCGTCTAGAAGAGAGATAGCTTAAAACACACACACACACACACACACCACACACACACTCACACACACACACACACAACACACACACACACACACACACACACACACACACACACACACACACACACACACACACACACACAACACACACACACAACCGTCTAAAAGCACATATGTGAACAGACGTTAAAAGAAATAACGAACGAACACACACACAAACAAACGAACGAACACACACACAAACAAACGAACGGAAAAAAATGAACAAACTTTGTACAAATTAACAAACAAACGAAAAAACAGACAAACGAACAAACCAACCAAAGACAAACATACGCGCCAAAAAAACAAAATAAAACAAAAAAACAAACAAACAACAAACAAAAAACCACAACCAACCAACAAAGAAAGAAAGAGAGAAAGAAAGAAACAGACAACAAACAAACAGACAAACAAACTCAAACAAAAAACAAAGTAACAAAAATCAAACAAAAAACAAACAAACAGACGAACCCCCCAAACAAACAAACCCCCCAAACAAACAAGCAAATAAACACACGAACGAACGAAGAAATAAACAAACATTCAAACAAACGAACAAACGACAAACAAAGAACGAAACAGACAAAAAAAAAAAACACACACACACACAAAAAACAAACAAACGAACCAACGAACGAACATACAAACAAACAAACGATTTACAAATAAAGAAGAACAAACAACAAATAAATATCCCCCCAAATAAACAGACAAACAAACATACGAACGAACGAACGAAAAAAACAAACGAACAAAAAACCAACCAAAACCAACCAAACCAACCAACCAAACTAACCAACGAACGAACGAACGAACGAACCAACCAACCAACCAACCAACCAACCAACTAACCAACCAACCAATCAACAAACAACAAACAAACAAACAAACAACAAACAAACAAACATAACCCTCAAACAGACAAGCAAACAAATACACGAACGAACGAATAAACGAACGAAGAAACAGACAGACAGACAAGCAGACAAACAAACAAACAAACAAACAACAAACAAACAAATAAAACAAACCAACCAACCAACAACCAACCAACCAACCAACCAACCAACCAACCAACCAACAACAAACAAACAAACGTAACCCTCAAACAGACAAGCAAACAAATACACGAACGAACGAACGAACGAATAAACGAACGAAGAAACAGACAGACAGACAAGCAGACAAACAAACAAACAAACAAACAAACAAACAAAAAATGCACAAACAAAAACAAAAACAAAAACATGCTTTTGTCAGTATGTTATAATCTCTTATATTTCAAAAGAATACCCCCCCCTCAAAATAAACAAACAAAAAACGAACGAACAAACAAACGAAGGAACGAACAAACAAATAAATAAACAAACAACAACAAAAAATTAAAAACAAAAAAAACAACCCCAGAACAAAAACGAAAAAACAAACAAAAGAAACAACAAAAAAACCGAAAGCTAAACATTTCCAAAAACACGTCTGAAAGTCTCAACAGTGATTGCTAAAACACTCAGTCAAATGTTAACAACAATTGTGGGATACAGTTGCAGGGAACGCAAGAGAAAGGTTCGGGTCAAATGCCATCAGACTTCAACTCCTGTGTCAGGGGAAATTACTTTGACCGTCGGTGTCTTCTTCCTCGTTCAGAAACGACGGAATAGGATTCTCTCCCTCCATCCTGTCTTTGCCATTTTATTTAACATTGCCACCCCCCCCACCCCCACCCCCCCACCACCCCTCTTTCTCTTCCTCTCTCTTCTTCTCTATCTTCCTCTCCCGCCCATCGTTTCTGTGTTCAGGTAGGAGTGAAAAAAATGGAAAAGCTTAAATAGTCTGTTTAGCAACTCTTTTAGGCCTTTTCGCTCCCGAACCTGCGTCAGAACGCTTTTCCCGGTTCAGGAAAACACACACGAGGGCTTCATTTATAATTCTTATCCATTTCATTTGACGATTAGTTTTTAATGAAGTGATTTGTATAGGATATTAACAGCTCGAGTGAACCAAAACCTACATTTGAGAAATTCTATCCATTCAATTTGACGATTGTTTTAAATGAAGTGATTTGTATAGTATATTAATAGCTCGAGTGAACCAAATCTTACATTTGAGAAATTCTAGAAACCCAGCAGGTTATCGTTCTCTGTTGAATTCCTTCGGTCACAATTTCTGAACTCAAAAAGGTTTGTTCTTGGATGTCAGACTTTCTTGAGAATTAAGGACAGTGATTTTGTTTCCTTAGGGGAAAGAAATTTAGCAGTTGCTGGTTGTTCTTTTGGGTCGCTTCAAGGTGAGTTTGTTTTGGTGTTGTTGTTTTTATTGCCACTGTTATTGAATGGTGCCCGCTCGCTTGAGGGTGTAGATGTGTGCTCACGCAGATACTCGTGTGTGATCATTCAAAGAAAGGAATGTACTGGGTGAAAATTTTATGTCTAAAAGTTCTTACCCACATTTAAAAAAAAAAAGATTGATTGTGGCAGCTTTGTAAACAATTCACAATGATTAAGTGGTGGTATGTGTGCTAGACATAATTATACATAAATTATGAGTATTTATACATCTGCTTCCTCTTAAGAAGTGTTTAAATATTTTTGCAGTCATTGAAAAAATGAAGAAAAAAAAAAAGACAAACCAATTTTGCCATATTCATCATTTGTGGTAAATGATAGTGCGTATGTGTCTGACTTATTGCGTGTATTTGCTACAAGTGTCTTTAAAGCCACAAAAGTTATACATCTATCATTGGTGAAAAAAACACCACACAAGTGAGATATGAAAACAAATAGGAAAGAGCTATAGAAAGACCTACAATCTGTCTTTTCGTACAATAATTAAAACTACTTTTTTTCTTGACGTAAAGCATTTCTCAATACAAATCTCCTGCAGCTGAAAAACTATAATAACACAGCTATCAAAACCACCAGTACTAATATTATTCAGACATCAGTAAAGTTACTTCGTATTTAACCGGCTCCTACCCAGAGCTGAGCGTGCTATGGACTCATTGGGAAGACTGGAACCACACAGTAGAGTCTCATCCACTTCACGGATGCGTCATTGAGGGTGTTGCTCAAATCTTCTGACCGGCACCGCATGTGTCTGTATCTCTCGGGCCTGGTTGACACCAGGGCATATTATGATAGTAAGAGTAGAGTACAGCCCTGTCACGCAGTCTCAATCCTAGATGGAACTCCATAACATCATGATTATTATCCTCATCGACATCATCATCATCGCATTGTAAAAATTGCCAGCTTCTGTGGCCATGAAGATGGCGTGGAAAATGGGACAGAAAAAAAAAAGTGAGCACAAAGGTAACTTCCCGGAGTGCGATGATCCTTTAAAAGAGGTTACTTCGTATTAACACCTTCATAGAAAGCTGTTTATTAATAACGTTAATATTTGAAACAAAAAGAGAAAGAAAGAAAAACAAACAAAAAAAACAAAACAAAAACAAAAGGAAATATGGGAAGAGGTAGATAATTATGTATAACAAACATCGTTGTTGACGATTTTAGGCAGAGAATCAGACATAGTGACCTAACTATGTTCATAACACTGTTGCCAAAGACATAGATAGACCTAGACATATTTCTCAAGTTTTATGTATGTATGTGTGTGTGTGTGTGTGTGTATGTGTGTGTGCGTATGTGTGTGTGTGTGTCTGTGTCTGTGTCTGTGTGTGCGTGTGTTGCCAAAGACACAGAGAGAGAGAGGGACATAGATGGAGATAGAGACAGAGACAGAGAGCGAGAGCGCGCGCGCGCGAGAGAGAGAGAGAGAGAGAGAGAGAGAGAGAGAGAAAGAGAGAGAGAGAGAGAGAGAGAGAGAGAGAGAGAGAGAGAGAGAAGAGAAGAGAGAGAGAGAGAGAGAGAAAACTTGCATTTGTCAATATTTTCTCCGCCATGTTGAAATGGAGCTTATGTCAAGTGTTACATACAAGCGTTCCATTGACGAAAACATGAAATAAATTCCTGGAAATTCGAGAATGCGAGTTTTGATGCAAGCGTACCGGCAAAAGAGGTTTGTGAACACTTTATCCACACTTTCTTTTAGTATATGCCTGTATATGTGCCATTATAAGCCACAGAGTTGTGTGTCTGTTGCATGTAAAAGCATCAAAAATTCATCACAGTCGTAGAATACATTTTATGAGTAAGAATATTTTGATAAAAGGTGTATTAACAAAACATTTTCTGGGATCACGTACCTTGCAAAATCAGTATGTGATTCAATGTACATGTACATTTATATCTGTAACAAACACAGTGATTGTTCTTGTTATTGTTCTTTAAAATCCAGCCGACTGCGTAGAGCCATATCAGGGCTACAACCGCCTAAAAACATACAAAACTTCAACAGAAAAAAAAAAAGAAAAAGAAAATGAAGTACACATATCAATGCATTTCTAGCACAGAATTTCCAGAAGGTGGGGATACGATTTGTACAGAGAGAGCCCCCGGCATCCCCACGGGGGATGAAAAGTGCAGTAAGTGGAGAAGTGTGTCAGGTATAAAATTTAACCATGATGGGTTATTTCCCTTTGAATTTGATGGGCAACAGTGACTGACCCTAGTTAAAGTGCAGCTGTGTGTGCATTGTGAGCACCTCTAGAAGTTTCTAATTTAAAAACAATGGCTGCTCCAGAAGTTTTCTCAACCAACAATGGAGCTTGGTTCCTCTGTATATCAAGTTATATTAACTACAAAAATAAAGAATTACCTGTAATTGGTTAACTTGCGTATACTGGTGTGTTGTTGCTGATATCCTTGGTGGTTGTCATATGTGCATCGAGTCAAACTGACTATATAATAAAAGCGGCTGCACTGGATTATTATATGAATACTAGTAATGGGTGTACTGCTGAATGCCAATGGAGGTTGTAATACTGTATTTCGAATAGGGAATGATTTTACCATTTCTAGAGAGCGAACTTGATACGACTGAAAGCCACATCTCTTGAAAAAAAGAAACCATGCCTCTGAAGATAGTAAGTTTCTGTATTTTTACTTCGGTAGCTTATGAGTGCCTTTTTTTTTGTTTTTTGGATCATCACAATCAGGGTGGTTACCTTTGTGTTCACCTTTCTTTTTTCGTCCCATTTTCTACGCCATCTTGGCCACAGAAGTTAACACAGTTTTTACAATGCTATGATGATGATGTGATGAGGATGATAATCATGATGCTATGGAGTTCCATCTAGGACTGAGACTGCGTGACAGGGCTGTGCTTCCGCTTACTATCATAACAATTTCATATCCTGTCGTCAACCAGGCCTAGGAGATACAAATACCTGAGGCACTGTCAGAAGATTTGAGCAACATCCTCAATGACACATCTGTGAAGTGATGAGACGCGACTGTGTAGTCCCGGTCTTCCCAAATGAGCCCACAGCAACGTTCAACTCTGGGTAGGAGCCGGTTAGAGCCGAAAAATCCCACTATGATTTATTTTTTGAAGGGACTGATGGGGATTCGAACCCATAACCTTCCAGTCGGTAGTCCGTTGCGTTAACCACTACACCGCGGCGACTGGTAAGGTTTTCGGTCTTGTGATTGCGTTCATGTATATCACGGCTCATACATAATTATACATAAGCACGATGTCTGCCACATCAACCACATGGAAACTACAAGACATCGTTCTCCTCCTTCAATCATATGACACGGTTCATCTTCAAGACAGTCGTAATCGTGACCACGATGGGACGATGATACAAAACAAGAACAAGAACAAGCATCGACCAGAATTTCAACCAGTCTCCGGCCAGTTCGGTTTGAGACGAAGTCGCATGGAGTATGTGGCCTATTGGATAAAGCGCTAGCCATAGATGCAAGGAGGCAGACACAAGAAGATCAGTGATAAGGAAGATTAGAAAAAGACAGGCAACATTTGTAGGCCATTTTATGGGGAAATGGGAATTAGAGCACCTGGTCACAACAGGAAATCCGGAGGGAAAGAGAGCACCAGGTAGATCCAGGGAGAAAATATTGGACGGACTTACTAGGGTGGCTGAGGACAGAGAGGTGGAAAATGTGCTTGCTGCAACAAGGGATAGATACATATGGAGGGCCATGATCGCCAACGCCATGCAGCAGGGCACATGATGATGATGATGATGATGGACGATGATGATGATGATGGTGATAGATGCAAGAAATCATGTTCAATTCCCGGTTAGACAGATGGTTCTCTTCCACCCTTTCCTTCCACCAGTCCTCGGTTGGTGGTCTGGGCACTGCTACTCTTTCAGATGAGATAATATGCCGTGATCCTTGCTGGCAGTGTGAACTTTTCTTACGTAAGAGACCCACGGCAACAAAAGACTTGTCCCTGGCAAAATTTTGCAGAAAAATCTACTGTCACAAACATACAAACAGACAACAGACACACACTACAACAGACAACACACACACACACACACACACACACACACACACACACACACACACACACACACACCACACACACACAGGAAGAAAGGAGAGAGAGACAAGGACAGACAAAAAAGACAGAAGACAGACAAAAACAGACAGACAAGACAGACAGACAAAAACAGGAAAAAAGAGTGGCGGGGTACGGA
>JAPXFY010000024.1:26171916-26179416 GCA_030674185.1 Monoplex corrugatus
TTAAAAAACACCTGAATACAAATTTAAGCATACCTAATGACACTAAAGCAAACATAAAAAAACGGGTCTAAATTTCCTAAAATTACTTCCGCATATCTCATTTCCCTAGAGCCAAAAATGCACTTAATACATGTACCCACTTATCAATTCTAAATATGTAAGACTTTATAGAAGACATACAGGTGAATGGACAAGCCAGGCAGAAAATGTTAGGAAGAAATGTCAGAAAGCAAACGAATAAGGTACAAACAAACAGAGTGACAGAAAAGTGGAAATTTCTAGCACAGAAATTTCCAGAAGGTGGGGATATTATTTATACCGAAAGAGCCCCCGGAATCCCCACGGAGGAAAAACATTTGGCTTAAATTACCCCTCGCCCTTAGAATCAAATAAATCATAAAGAGAAAGTGATGAATGTAGCTTGTGGGATGCTTGAGCGGCCATCTGTGACGAAAGAAAGTAATATAGCTTTTGTTAAATTGTGTACATCACTATTGTAGAAAAAGTGATGAATGTAGCTTGTGGGATGCTTTAGTGGCCATCTGTGATGAAAGAAAGTAATATAGCTTTTGTTAAATTGTGTACATCACTATTGTAGACCAGGTATACCTAGTGTGAGGGTTACCCATGATCTGATGCTCGAGTTCAGTCACAACCCGCAGCATAAAACCTGGTCTGTTGGTTACCCGTCTAAATTAATGCTCCAAATCATTCTGATGGTGTTAGCTTAGTTTTTGGTAGGTCCCCCCTCCGGATCTGAGCGTTTCCATTTCAAAACGTTGCCAGCGCATAGGCTTTGCACGGGCTAACGGAATCTATCAGATGATCACTGGTAGATCTGGATAAAGCGCACACGGAATTTGTCAGAGTGTGAAGAATTCCTCTTGACCGAACTGAAACTTTGAGCTGAACACACACACATACACACACACATACACACACACACACACACACACACACACACACACACACACACACACACACACACACACACACACACACACACACTCACACACAAACACACACACACACAGACATACACACACCCCACACACACACACACACACACCACACACACAAACACACACACACACAGACTACACACACACACACACACACACACACACACACACACACACACACACACACACACACACACACACACACACATGCACAGAAATATATAAACTAGTTGGACGGAGTGGTCAACGCCAGGGGCATCTCCCTAGATGATGTGCGCGAGTGCATTGATACGTGTGCGTGCTGAACTTTCTATTCCTTTTTTTTATCCCTGTCCTGTTGAAGTACTGTCTATGTTTTGGAACGGTTATAGCCCCGATATGGCTTCATGCAGTCGGCTGGTCTTTAAACAAAAATAAAAATAAGAGAAAATAACAGTGAAAACACTGTATACATCAAGCACAAAGCACAAACTTTCCACCGTAAAAGTTTGATCTATCCAACTAGGGGACACTGCTGTTGTACTTCCTCATCCAGTCAAGGAAAATTGGCGTTGTTCTTGATTCTCAACTCTCAATACAGAACTTCGTCAGCTACACCTTGTTTACTGTCAATTATAACACGTCAATTCTGTTCGCCGTTATCTTTAAACTTCAACAGCATCTAAAAATTGCGACTTCTCTGATCTTGTCTCGCATCGATTATTGTAACTCTCTGCTATCTGGCTTGCCTGCTTCTTCTGTTTCATGCCTCCAGCATATTCAGGATTCCGCGGTCCGTTTTAGTCTTTGTGAAAAACAGGCATAATAATGTCCCTTTCTTGCATCATTCTCTCCACTGGTTGCCCGTTTTTCAAAGAATTTCATACAAAATGGTTACATGATGCTACAAGTGTATCAGTGGTACTGCGATTATTTATTTTCGTGACCACCTGTTCAATGTACATACCTGCCCAACCTCTTTGTTCCGCTTCTGATAGTTGTTTATAAATTCCTCGATGCAGACGTTCCGTATAATTGGAACGATCTTCCCCCATCTATTCAACAGTCACGTTTTTATTTATTTATTATTCATTTATTATTTATTTATTATTATTCATTCATTCATTCATTCATTCATTCATATATTATTTATTTTTTATTCATTTATTTATTTATTTGTTTATTTATTTATTTATTTTTGCTCCTACTGTAAAGAAGCATCAGTGAACAATTTAAATCTTTTTTTTAATTTTTTTTTTTTTATTGTATATTGCAAACACGATCGGCCTTAATGGCCTTGATGCCCGCTGTTTGAAATGATCTTAATCTACACCATTATGAGACTCAGCGATTTTTCCCTCTCACAGTCCAGAGAGGCTGCATGCTGTTTTGAGATCGACTTTCTCTCTCTCTCTCTCTCTCTCTCTCTCTCTCTCTCTCTCTCTCTCTCTCTCTCTCTCTCTCTCTCTCTGTCTGTCTGTCTGTCTCTCCCTCTCTCTCCCTCTCTCTCTCTCTGTTAGCGCACACGCACGTGTTCAAATCCGAGCATGCATGCGTTGGAACATGTTCGAGTGAGCGAGCACTCCATTGTCTTTGTGAACAATCGGTGTCAGTCGGTAATGGGTGGCCACTTTATTCCCCTCGCAAATTATTGCAGGTCGAAATGCTTTAAAGCTTAAACGACATTAATTTTTGCAGCAGCTGTGATTCAAGATCTGAGTATTTTTTTTTGAGAGCATAGAAAAATGGATGTGTTTGGTTGGTCTAATCATAAAGACATAAAATGGTACGGCCAGATTAGTATTTCTTCCTTTTTGGTCATAGATTTTTTTTTTATACAAAATACAGGTAACCTTGAAAATGACAGGAGGTCATGAAAGTTTATTAGCCAATTAGGCAAACCATATATAATTACATTTGTCTTATTTATCTTGGAGTACTGACAAGATGTGGATGTTTCAACAGTCTGGCATTTGTGATACTGGAATTCTGCTAAAGTCAAATAAAATTTAAATTTTGGCATCGGTGAGTCTGACTCAAGGTATCAGTAAAGCTATGTAGATGATTTTATTCACTGTACTCTGTAATGGTGATACTGTTGTTCACACAAATGACGTAATAGCCCTTGTGATAAGAGGAGATTTATTTATATGGCTTGATCGATTGAAATTACTTTGTATGTACAGTGACTGAGAGAGAGAGAGAGAGAGAGAGGAAGAGAGAGAAAGAGAGAGAGAGACAGAGACAGACAGAGAGAGAGAGCGAGAGAGAGAGAGAGAGGAAGAGAGAGAAAGAGAGAGAGAGACAGAGACAGACAGAGAGAGACAGAGACAGAGAGAGAGAGAGAGAGAGAGAGAGAGAGAGAGAGAGAAATATAAATTGCTGAGAAAATTCCATTTGAAAATTTTTGCCGCTCAAAAGACAGGTCAGATTTTGTGTATCTAAAATTCGCTGTGACCTTAAGAAATATCAGATGAAATAGGATTTGACGTGAGGAGAGGACAATGGAAGACTGTTACAACAGAGAATAGAGAATTGAAATATTGTTAGAAGTTTCTGTGAAAGTGCTGTTCACACACTTTGGTCAAAAACGACTGATTTTTTTTGGGTCGATCTTGACTGTCTTCCCATTACTTCCAAACTTACGCATTGGCGGCTCCTCAATAGTCCGCACCTTTGAATCAGATCTGGTAAAGATCCATGAAACATCATTTTCCAAAAGAAATTAACCCTTTGACTCCCACACCTTGTCCACCAGCATCCTGCTTTGTTAACCATGCTAACAAAGCAAACCCTCAACCCTTTAACTCCCTCATCCTATCCACCAGCTTCCTGCAAGAAGCTAGAGTGGATAGGACGAGGAAGTCAAAGGGTTAAGTTTTTGCAGCTTCTGGAAAGGGCGCAGGTGTCAGTGAGGGGGTCAAAATGTTTTTAAAAGCTTTTGGCAGTTGGTGGATAGGGTGCTGGAGTCAAAGTTTTTTATTTTTTTATTTTCTTTATTTTTTAAGGATCATTGCACTCAGGGAGGTTACCTTTGTGCTCACCTTTTTTTTCCCGTTCCATTTTCCACACCACTTTAATGGCCACAGAAGCTGGAACAGTTTTTACAATGCGATGATGATGATGTCGATGTGGATGATAATCATGATGCTATGGAGTTCCATCTAGGATTGAGACTGCGTGACAGGGTTGTACTCTACGCTTACTATCATAATATATCCTGGCGTCAACCAGGCCTGAGAGATACAGACACCTGCGGTGTTGGTCAGAAGATATTTGAGCAACACCCTCAATGACGCATCCTTGAAGTGGATGAGACTCTACTGTGTGGTTCCAGTCTTCCCAATGAGCCCATAGCACGCCCAACTCTGGGTAGGAGCCGGTTAGAGCCGAAAAATCCCACAATGAATTTTGAAGGTACTGATGGGGATTCAAACCCACAACCTTCCAGTCGGTAGTCCCCGTTGCGTTAACCACTACACCACGGCGACTGGTAGGAGTCAAAGGGTTAACTATGGTAGCCACACATCATACTACAAACAAAACGTATAAGCTAAAGATCGTTGTCTTTTCTCTCTTCGGTCTTTAGCCAGTACTCCAGCCGGTTGGCCACCCTTCCCAAAATCCTGCTTCACACAAAACACGTTTATTTTAACCCTTTGACTCCCGCACCCTGTCCACCAGCATTCTGCATTGTCAACCATGCTAGCAAAGCAAAAACTTAACCTTTTGACTCCCTCACCTTATCCACCAGCTTCCTGTAAAGTTTATTAGCCAATTAATTCCTGTAGCATCAACTACAGGAAGCTGGTGGATAGGGTGAAGAAGTCAAAGGGTTAAATTTTTGCAGTTGGTGGATACAGTGCGGGAGTCAAAGAGTTAGACCATTTGATCATCCATACGTGATGATTGATCAGCGTTGAAGCTGACTTTGAGCATGTTATTCCACCTGTGAGTGCTACGTAAGAAAAGTTTAAACGCGAATAAACACAGGCTAGAACCTGTCCACTGAGACAATGGATCTTTCCCTTTTACTGGAACGATCTTCGAAAACACCTCAATAGAGTTGTATGTGCACATGGCTTTACTGTTCAACTGTCTCGTTTACAGTCTAATATAAACGTGACTGGCTATACTGCTCGATACTGGTAAACTCTTTTAAGTCTTTGGTCAATAGGCTAGTGTGTGTCTAGTCTTGCCAGAGACTGACAGCATTTCTTTCAGAATAAAGTACAGGTATGGGCCTGTTTCTACCTGAGGGGGTTTTTGTGATGACATGCTCAAGACTTATTTACTCTGTCCTTTCATCCTCTGAAATTCACATATATGTGTAAGCACACAAACACACGCGCTCACGTACACATACTTGCGCGCGTGCACGCACCTACACGCACAAACATCCGAGTCCACTCTTTTATTTTTGTGATAAGTTTTTTTTTTCATTGAAAGGTCTTTACAACGGAGACGCGTGTGTGTGTGTGTGTGTGTGTGTGTTTGTGTGTGCGTGCGTGCGCGCGTGTGTGTGTACGCGCGCGTGTGTGTGTCTGTGCGTGTGTGTGTGTGTGCGGTGTGTGTGTGTGTGTGTGTGTGTGTGTGCGTGTGTGTGCGTTGTGTGGTGTGTGTGCGTGCGTCGCGCGTGCTGCATGTGTGTGTGCGTGCGTGCGTGCGGTGGGGTGTGTGCTGTGTGTGTGTTGTGGTGCGTGTCGTGTTCGTGCGTGTGCGCTGCGTGTGTGTGTGTGTGTGTGTGCGTGCGTGCGTGGTGTGCGCGAGCGCGTTGCATGTGTGCGTGCAGTGTGTTCAGCCTGCCTTGCAGCAGGTGAGGAAGACTGTTCGAACGTCTTGACCGTCTTGTTTCTGTCTGTGTCTGTAACAAATAATTTAAAATGTGTTGGCCAGAATTAGCATTGACATTTCACATCCTACAGCGCATTCAAAACAATGCTGCACGCCTTGTACTCAAAAAGAAAAAAGCTGACCACATATCTCCTCTCCTGGCACAACTTCACTGGCTCCCTGTATCAAAGCGCATACAGTACAAACTAGACACCATGTGCTACAAAAGCCTCAATAACGCAGCCCCCGATTACCTGTCAAGCCTACTTGAGATCAATGTTCCCTCACGTACCCTCCGCTCTGCCTCCGATCTTCTCACTTTTCTCTTTCCACGCACTAAGCTCAATACATGTGGTCCACGAGCCTTCTCTGTTTCTGGTCCACTCTCCTGGAACAAATTTCCTCTCTCAGTCTGTCAGCAACCTACTTTTGTCTCCTTCAAGTCCGCTCTCAAAACTCACCTTTTCTCCTCTGCATAAAACCCTGACCTCACTCAACCCCATCTGCAGCCTGTCTCCACTCGGAGGGGAATCACATTGTAATATATAATTGTATATAATATGCTGTCTATGATTTTCCATTGCTTTTATTCTTTCTCCCCATTTATAGCCATGCGTGTGTGGTGTGTGTGTGTGTGTGTGTGTGTGTGTGTGTGTGTCTGCGTGTGTGTGCCTGCGTGCGTATGTGTCTGTTTCAGCGCTTAGATTTGATTTTATCAAGATTTTGCGCTATATAAATATTGTAATTATTAATTATTGTTATTACATGCATCAAAGACAATGGTAGACCGTAAGGACAGTGAAAACCAAATGTTCATTATTATCAGACATTCCTGAGCATGCACTGCTCACTTGCCCAGCTCAAAAAGACTTAGTGCTGGATTGACGCCACTGTCGTCCAAATTCATGTATTCACCAGTACTGAGCAGTTCCCACTTTTGATCCAGATTTGGTAAAAAGTCATCCAGAGACAGTTGAGAAAATCTTGCTAATACGATTCGGTAACAGATAGACACAACAGGGACACATCTCACCCCCCCCCCCTCCCACCCCAGCATGATATGAAATAATCTTCCCTCTCCTCTCCCCCCCCCTTTTTTTTTTTAAGGAGAGTTTATAAATAAAGACATAGGCATGAAATCAACATGTATTGTATGTTGTTGTTGTTGTTTTTTACCTATAAAAGGATATTACTGGCACGTATGATCATCGTTTTTAATCCCACATGCCAGCAGAAGTATCCCTATTTATATTTAAACTGAAGTATGCTTATTTACACACAACAAAATCAGAACAAGAAGGCAGCTGAAATGTGGTTTCTAAGAAGAATGTCGAGAGTTCCATGGACATCAAAGAAAACAAACGAGACAGTCTTGAAGGAGGCGATTATGACGAAATTTAGGAACAGACAAGCAACATTTATAGGACATTTTATGAGGAAAGGGGAATTAGAACACCTGATAACAACAGGAAAGCTGGAGGGAAAAAGAGCACCAGGTAGACAGACCGACCCACGGCTGCATTTTCCCAGCCATTCTGACACCCTTTTTGTTGGTACCTTTCTGTCAGCCAGCATCGCTTGGAAGTGGTATTTTTAGCCAGGCAGGTTTGACCAAAATCCATCTCTGAAGCGCGTCTTGTGCTACAGCAATACTGACAAAGAAGGAATCTGAGTGCGGTTTTCTGTAATGTTTTGTGAATTTGTGTAATGATCGAGAATTTTTCAT
>JAPXFY010000024.1:26181916-26201916 GCA_030674185.1 Monoplex corrugatus
GGATAGATTCGTATGGAGCCGGAGGGCCATGATCGCCAATGCCATGCAAGCAGGGCACATGATGATGGTGATGCTTATTTACGTAAAGTGTCAGTAAGTGACAAAAGTGATTTCAACAACCACTAGCTTTATCCAAAGTTGTAACGACGCCATGATGTGACCCCATAACCTATGAGGTCACTGGGCACGGCAGGGTTGGAAATGGTTTGACCTCAGGGGATGCAGCGACAGACAAGATCATCCACATGTGTCTGTGTTGAGTTTCGTATTATGCGAAATTGCTTTTGATGTTTTATTTACGTAAAGTGTAGACAATGTTCGTCTGATTGAGGTTTAACGTTGTAATCCCAGCTTAGGTGTTACGCCGACAGAATTTCTTATTCATATGCCATAATACGGCAAGGGCGGGAAGAAAACTTCTTTTATTGTGTTTCCTTCAGTACACCAGTTCATGTGACGTCAAAATTTGGGTACTAATTTACGTCATAGGCTATTCAAGCTATGACGAAGGTTTTGCGAGCCACACTGTTCAAAAACATTAAGCTACCGAAAAAAAGAGATACTGGACAAGAAGTCTACGTTAGCCGACACGTAAAGGAAATTTTGCTCAGAAGCGTTTCTCTCACTGAGGTAAGTCCATTTAGATTTCTGAGTTAAGAAATGTTAGCCAAGAAATGTTTCATTCGTTAATTAATTGAGTTTTAATTCATTTTTGATCGTTTGGTTTTGTAAGGCAAGTCTGAAGTCAAGACTGAGCTGATGGGTTGAACTAGAAGTGACCGTTGGCTTCTCCATGAATTAATTAGTCATTTGCTTTGATCTAGATAACACGAATTTAATACTGCTATAGGTTCAGATGATATGACCGAAAGAAAAATAGTCAATCGGCAATGAAAAGTCTGGTGGCTATTGTTTAATATGGCTGCCGAAGGCAGTGACAACAGACACCGTATCTGCTATCACTAACTTGAGATACCCTTGATGCTACTGCTTGTAAAGAGGTGTTCAAAGACACACGGGTATACAAGACCAACCTGTACAGGAGCAAAGACACTCCACCTGTTATTCCTCCTTCCTTGAGTTGTGTCGGCTTTGAAAGAATGTTGAGTCCCATTAAAGAAACGGTGTTCTCATCTCGCAGGAACATTTCCTGCAGAGCCAGAACATCAGGATGCAGTCTCCACACAGCAGCTGGAGCTCCTCAAAATTAAGAGTTGAGACCTCAGGTTCCAGTGGATAATTTTCTCCATGACTTTGACGGAAATAGTAAACACATTTACTACATATCTGTGTATTGGTCTTTAGTTTGCAGTGGAGCGAATTTGTTTTCCAACATTTTCTCTGCTTTTTTTTTGGGGGGGGGGGGGGGGCAATCAGACTTAGTGGTACTCGCCAGCAGGGAGAGAGGGCTTGAGATCTGTAAGTCTTGGTGGAGTTTGTTTCATCTCCACCATCATCACTTTTTGGCCTCCCCCACTCGTAACGCAGCAGCTCCCGGTTGGTCGGGTCATGAGGGGAGGTTTCCCAGGCTGTCCAGCACTGGGGAGAAATAGCAGGTTTTACTCCCCTGCTGAGGGCTTCCGTTTCCTCTTGCCATACGTGAAGGGCAGTGTTCGCCCATGTAAGATCAGTTTAACAACCAGTGGGGATCAGATTTGCTTTCTTAACTGTTGCCGCATAGGCTTTGGTTGGGAAAGGACAGTTTTCTTGTACCAATCTTATCGCCTCATGGGAAGGGATTTTTTTTACTTGCTGTATTTGCTGTTCAGTCTGTCATGTGGGACAACTCTTTGAAGAGGAAAGGTGACTTCCTCCAAGTTTACATACATGATCGATCCATCACATGAACCGTCATGTGCAATTTTTCCACACAGAGCCATATGTCACATATTTTTCTGTGTCAGGTCTTCCGTCCCTGGTATGTCCGAACTTCTGGCATTTGAAACAGCACATAAGCGAGGAATATAAAGGAAGATCTTGGTATTAAGATATCCTGTCTGTGTCGAATGTGGTAATGCAGGACAACAGAATGTCAGGAAGATGTTCATAGGCAATCTCTCAGACCCCTTCCAGAACATGGCCCTGCGTACCTCCACAGCGCCCTGGGATTTTATTTAATTTCCTCCTCAGGGACTCCTATAAGCTCTGGGCATTTTATTTCCTCCTTGCTACTGTTCAGTCCTCTGTGAGGGGACACCCTGATTCAATGGTCCACCAACATTTGTTGCTTTCAGTAGTCGCTCTGACTGCCTTTTGTTCTTGCATTCGACCAAATAGGATCCATTCCTGCATTTCTTAACAGATTTGGGATTGCTGACGAGGCTCTTAAAACCTTTTTATATAGTGAAAATACTGAGCGAAAACAACGGGTTTTTTTTTCATTACTAGCCCCCTCAACCACTAGTCACAAACCCAAATCCTGACTCTTCCCGCATCCCGGTGTCAGAGCCTGAGTTGCCATCGTGGTAAGTGTCTTAATCTTGAGGCGGAGGCTCTATAATGGCAGAATTAAGTCAGTCACTACAGGACAGCTGCCGTGCTAGGAAGGGACAGTGGATGGCCATTCACATGGCGTCCATCTATCTGGAACCGTACCACATGAATCCAGACTGTCCACTTTGGCGACTGACTGACGTACAGTCATTCATACTCTGCCCAAGTTACTCGAGCGTGGGATTGCGGGTTGCTTACGGCAACCACTCGTGATTATGAAGACGAAAATGATGAAAATGGGACTACTCTTAGTTTTATCTCTCCCCCCCCCCCCCCTAGACCTGTCTTACATATGTAACCCCACCAGGAACATCAATTTGATCTGTCAAATCCAGTTAACTTCCTTGGTTATAAGGACCATGACTAGCAAAGATACAAAGTTTTCCACCCGTCAGCCCCCGTCGGCATAGCTGAAGGGATCACTGGGACCTCAAGCCTCCCGAACACAAGGTGACGATCCCCCCTCCCTCCCTCCCGGGAGGAGGTTACATGAATGTAAAGAATTAGTTAATACTATAGGCTGTGAGTGTGTAAATCTGTTTATCTCAAATTCTTTGACACACAAACACAGCCTCTTTCTTCTGAATTTGGCATTCGCCGGAAGGTCACTCCAACTTCTAAAATCACTCACCCTTCTATTGTAATATTATACAAAACAAACAAACAAAAAACAAACAAACAGTAACAACAACAACAACAAAGAAAATAACCGCTGAGGGGAACAACAAACGCACTTTCTTTCACGCACAATCGTTCCCTGAAAGAAAAAAAAAATCTTAACTTGTGGGTCCTTCCTGGCCACAGAACCGGGCCTCAGAACTACCAGACGTCCTTGTCCAGGGTCGGCTGCAAACGAACACATTTATTTAAGTTCCTTGCCACTGCTGGCAAACAATACAAGTCTAGCTTGGTGGTCACACACCACAATACTGTTTACTGTAGTCAGCAAAGATCAAGAAGCTATTTGAAATTTCAGCCAAGAACATATTTAAAAAATCAGCCAGTAACCTATTAAAAACTCAGCCAGTCACCTATTCAAAAACTCAGCCAATCATCTATTTTAAAATTCAGCCAATCACCTATTTAAAAATTCAGCCAATCACCTATTTGAAACTTCAGCCAATCATTTATTCAAAAATTCAAGATTAAGAGCCTATTTAAAAATTCAGCCAATCAGCTATTCAAAACTTCAGCCAATCATCTATTAAAAAAACTCAGCCAAGAACCTATTTGAAACTGCAACCAAGAACCTGTTTAAACATTTTTAAAAATTCAGCCAAGAATATGTTTAAAAATTCAGCCTAGAACCTTTTTTAAAAGTCAGTCAAGAACCTATTTAAAACTTCAGCCAATCACCTATTTAAAAATTCAAGATCAAGAGCCTGTTTAAAAATTCAGCCAATCAGCTTTTTATAAATTCAGCCAATCACCTATTCAAAAACTCAGCCAAGAACGTATTTAAAAATTCAGCAAGGAACCTGTTTAAAAATTCAACGAAGAACCTATTTAAAAATTCAACCAAAACCCTATTTAAACATTCAAGTAAGAACCTATTTAAAAATTCAGCCAAAACCCTTTTTAAAAATTCAGCCAAAAACCTATTTAAAAATTCAGCCAAGAACCTATTTAAAAACTCAGCCAAGAACCTATTGAAAATTTCAACCAAGAACCTATTTAAAAACTCAGCCAAGAACCTATTAAAAATTCAGCTATCTTTTCCAAAATCCCCCAAAACATATGTCACCATTCTATATTTTTTTTATAAGAACACTAACTTTATGTATATCTACATCCATCTGTCTGTCTGTCTGTCTGTCTCTCTCTCTCTTTTCTTTTTATGTATATCTACATCTCTCTCTCTCTCTCTCTCTCTCTCTCTCTCCTGCCTCTCTCTCCTTGTATCTGTATCTTTCAATCTAAATACCCAAGGAGTTTAATTAATATTTACAACTTCTTTTCTGAGAACTTACTGACATTAAAGGTAACATAAAATATTCCACTTGAAGCAACAACACACTTGCTCTAAGTATGCATCACCAACGTGCATCCCCTGCTTCTTGCTCAGAAACTCCACTGTACACTAAACAATATTAATACCAGCATTACTCAAGAAATTTAAAACTATTTCATTCAAATGATTTTTGCTTTTTATACTTTCAACTTAGCTTCCTAAACAAAACAAATATCTTACATAAATTCATAACTGAAACTTTGAACAGGTGAAAATAAAAAAGAATATCCTATTCCTGTAATGAAATCTTTTCCAACGTTTGTTGTCTAACATTCTCACCCGTCAAAAAAAAAAAAAAAAAAAAAAAAAAGGTTCTTTCTGGCCTACCTGCCCAGCTAACCTGTCAGCCCAAAGTGTTCCCTCAAATTTCCAAGGTTTGCTAAAAGGAAAAAAAAAAGAAAAGACTAAACAAGTTCACCTAAGTACACTCTAGCATGGGGTAGTTGCGCGTATTTTCTTATCACAGACACAGACACAGAGACACACAAATACACGACCTGCAAAACACTCATCATCATCATCAGGTGCCCTGCCGCATGGCGTTGGCGATCATGGACTTCCATCTGTCTCTATCTCTCGTTGCCCCTAGCATCTCCCCCACCCTCCTCGTCCCTAGCCACTCTGCAAGTCCGTCCACCATTTTCTCCCTGGGTCTACCCGGTGCTCTCTTTCCCTCCAGCTTTCCCGTTGTGACCAGGTGCTCCAAATCCCCCTTCCTCATAAAATGGCCAATAAATGTTGCCTGTCTTTTCCTAATCTTCCTTATGAATGATCTACTTGTGTCTGCCTCCATCAAGACTGTCTCGTTTGTTTTCTTTGCTGTCCATGGAACTCTCAACATACTTCTTAGAAACCACATCTCGGCTGCCTCAATCTTGCTCTGGCTTTGCTTGTTGACTGTCCACGCCTCACATCCGTATAAAAGTATTGGTTCTATATAACTTTCAAGGACTCTCTTCCTGATGTTAATTGAAAGGCATTTGTTGGTAAGAATGCTTGTCATCTTCTTGAATGCTGTTTTGGCTTGGCCGATTCTGCTGGCTATTTCCGATGTGCATCTGCCGTCTGATGAAATGACCGTTCCCAGGTATTTGAACTTATTAACCTGTATCAAGGTTGTGCCATTTGCTGTTATTTTGCAGGAGGGGATTTCATGTTTTTTACTGATCACCATGACTTCAGTCTTCCTGCTGTTTAGTTCCAACCCCTTACCTTTGCTTTCTATTTCTAGTATATTCACAAGGTTTTGTAGGTCCCTTTCATTTTCTGCAATTTAGCACGGTGTCATCTGCGTATCGAATGTTGTTTATCATTTTCCCTCCAACCTTTAATCCAAGGTCTTTTTCTAGGTTTCTCATGATGTTTTCGCTGTAAAGTAAAAGAGATCTGGTGACAAAACACAACCCTGTCTGACTCCTCTTTTGATGTTTTGGAAAGAGCTTATATTGTTTTCTATTCTCATTGCAGCTGTTTGTTCCCAGTACATATTCCTGATTATTCGTAGATCTTTTCCATCGACATTGAGTCTCATCCAGTTGGTTGATCAATTCTTCATGTCGTACCCGATCGAAAGCCTTGGTATAGTCAACAAAGCATAAATACAAATCCTTATTCATCTCAATTGACCTCTCTATGATAGTTCTTAGGATGTATATGGCATTAATAGTTCCCTTCCCTTCCACAAATCCACACTGTTCTTCTGCTATTTCTCTTGTGATTCTATTCCTTGTCCTCATCATGATTATTCTTAACAGGATTTTTGTTACATTACTCATCAAACTGATTGTGTAATGGAGTTCGCATTCTATAGCCCCTGTCTTCTTTGGAAGTGCAATGAAAATTGATTTTGACATATCTTTAGGGATTTTTCCGGTGTCGTAAATTTCATTTAGGAGGACTGTTATTTTTTCTATTCCAAATTCCTCCAGGGCTTCAATCATCTCTGTAGTAATGTTGTCTTGTCCTGGGGCTTTTCCTGGTTTCATCTTTTTCAGTGCTGCTCTGACTTCATCTTTCATTATGGGTGGTCCTTCAAAGTTCTTTTTTATAATGTGTTCTTTGTTTCTGTCATCCTCAAAAAGGTCTTTAATGTACTCTTCCCATCTGTCCAGTATTTTGTCTTTTTCCATGATAAGCGTGCCATCTTTCGATTTTAAGCAACCAGTTGATGTGCATGTATTTTTCCTGTGGACAATTTCTTCAATTCGTCTGTACATATCCTGAGGATCCATTTTGTGTCGTTCTTCTATCTCTTTGCATTTTGTGTTCAGCCAAGCTTCCTTAGCTTCATTGCACCTATTCCTGATTTCTTTACTGTATTTATCTTCCTGTATATCTCCTCGTTTCTCTTTGCCCTCCTCCTTTCCTCCATCAAGCCCAAAATTTCATTAGTCATCCAGCTCTTTTTTGCTTTTCTATTTGCCTTAGGGATTTCTTCACAAGCTTCATTAATCGAATTTCTCAACTTTGTTCACTGCAAAACACTAAAACATTTAATTTCATCGTTCCGTCACCTGTTACCTGTCAGCATCATTGAGTTCAGCTGAGTTGATGGTAGCAGCTGCAGCAGAAGTCACTACATCTCTCCTCCATTCACTATGGCCTTAACTATTCAGTGCCACTTCGTAGACCTTCAAATCGCACAGAGACACACAAATACACGACCTGCAAAACACTTTACACACCATTTAATTTCATTGTCCCGTCACCTGTTTATCTGTCAGCATCATCGGGTTTAGTGGTAGCAGCTGCAGCAGAAGTCGGTACATCTCTCCTCCATTCACGATAGTCTTAACTACTTAGTTCTACTTCGTAGACCTTCAAACCGCTGGTGGTGGTGATGTTGTTCATATCGGAGGTGAGTGGTCTGTCAGGATTTCTTTTGGCCTCAAACTTTTCCTTTGCGAAAGTGTTTTTATTAGGGTTGTGGTATGTTAGGGATTGCATAGCCGATATATTTCCTTTTCGTTTTGTTGATTCGAATACCATGCTAACAAAAAGTAACATATTTATCAGAACTCCTACTGCCCTGCAAACCCTTCAAAGCTGTCAGGTCTGAAGGGGCATTTCTCTTAAGTGTACCTCAGTTCTCCCTTTCAACGTGTGGAAAGAACTTATTCTCTGTCTCTGGCCATAGCGAAACAGAACTCCCTGCCAGTATCTTTGCGATTGACCAGTTGCCTGCTTACTTTCAAAAAGCAGCTCAAAATACATCTCTTTCAAAAAAGCCTCCAAAATTCATTAATTGCCGCCAGTGGCTCTTGTAGGTCCTGTCGTATTGCAGTTTGTTTATATATATATATATCATCATCATCATCATCAGGTGCCCTGCCGCATGGCATTGGCGACCATGGACTTCCAACCATCTCTATCTCTCGTTGCCCCTAGCATCTCCCCCACCCTCTTCATCCTCAGCCACCCTGCGAGTCCGTCCAGCATTCTCTCCCTGGGTCTACCCGGTGCTCTCTTTCCCTCCAGCTTTCCCGTTGTGACCAGGTGCTCCAAATCCCCCTTCCTCATAAAATGGCCTATAAATGTTGCTTGTCTTTTCCTAATCTTCCTTATCAGTGATCGACTTGTGTCTGCCTCCATCAAGACTGTCTCGTTTGTTTTCTTTGCTGTCCATGGTACTCTCAACATTCTTCTGAGAAACCACATCTCGGCTGCCTCAATCCTGCTCTGGGTTTGCTTGCTGACTGTCCACGCCTCACATCCGTACAACAGTATTGGTTCTATATAACATTCAAGGACTCTTTCTGATGTTAATTGATAGGCATTTGTTGGTAAGAATGCTTGTCATCTTCTTGAATGCTGTTTTGGCTTGGCCGATTCTGCTGGCTATTTCCGATGTGCATCTGCCGTCTGATGAAATGACCGTTCCCAGGTATTTGAACTTATTAACCTGTATCAAGGTTGTGCCATTTGCTGTTATTTTGCAGGAGGGGATTTCATGTTTTTTACTGATCACCATGACTTCAGTCTTCCTGCTGTTTAGTTCCAACCCCTTACCTTTGCTTTCTGTTTCTAGTATATTCACAAGGGTTTGTAGGTCCCTTTCATTTTCTGCAATTAGCACGGTGTCATCTGCGTACCGAATGTTGTTTATCATTTTCCCTCCAACCTTTAATCCAGGGTCTTCTTCTAGGTTTCTCATGATGTTTTCGCTATATAGTGAAAACAGATCTGGTGACAAAACACAACCCTGTCTGACTCCTCTTTTGATGTTTTGAAAAGAGCTTATATTGTTTTCTATTCTCATTGCAGCTGTTTGTTCCCAGTACATATTCCTGATTATTCGTAGATCTTTTCCATCGACATTGAGTCTCTCCAGTTGGTTGATCAATTCTTCATGTCGTACCCGATCGAAAGCCTTGGTATAGTCAACAAAGCATAAATACAAATCCTTATTCATCTCAACTGACCTCTCTATGATAGTTCTTAGGATGTATATGGCATTAATAGTTCCTTTCCCCTCCACAAATCCACACTGTTCTTCTGCTATTTCTCTTGTGATTCTATTCCTTGTCCTCATCATGATTATTCTTAACAGGATTTTTGTTACATGACTCATCAAACTGATTGTGTAATGGAGTTCGCATTCTATAGCCCCTGTCTTCTTTGGAAGTGCAATGAAAATTGATTTTGACATATCTTTGGGGATTTTTCTTGTGTCATAAATTTCATTTAGCAGGACTGTTATTTTTTCCATGCCAAATTCCTCCAGGGCTTCAATCATCTCTGTAGTAATGTTGTCTGGCCCTGGGGCTTTTCCTGGTTTCATCTTTTTCAGTGCTGCTCTGACTTCATCTTTCATTATGGGTGGTCCTTCAAAGTTCTTTTTTATAATGTGTTCTTCATTTCTGTCATCCTCAAAAAGGTCTTTAATGTACTCTCCCCATCTGTCTAATACCTTGTCTTTTTCCATGATAAGCGTGCCATCTTTTGATTTTAAGCATCCAGTTGATATATATATACAGATACATAATTATATATCATTATTATATAGATACATCTGTGTGTGTGTGTGTGTGTGTGTGTGTGTGTGTGTGTGTGTGTGTGTGTGTGTGTTGTGTGTGTGTGCGCGTGTGTGTGTGTGTGAACATATATATATATATACATATATACATTGTGATGCGTCTTGTATATTTGATGCAGCTGAAATGTGGTTTATAAGAAGAATTTTGAGAGTTCCAAGGTCAGCAAAGAAAACAGACGAGACAGTCTTGAAGGAGGAAGACACAAGAAGAACATTAACGAAGAAAATTAGGAGAAAATGAGCAACATTTATAGGCCATTTTCTGAGGCAATGGAAATTAGAGCATCTGGTCAAAACAGGACAGCTGGAGAAAAAAACAAACAAACAAACAAAAACCACCAGATAGACCCACGGAGAAAATATTGGTCGGACTTGCAGAGTGGATGAAGACAGAGACGGTGGGACATGAACTTGCAGCGACAAAAGATAAAATCGTATGGAGGGCCATGATCGCCAACGCTTTGCAGCAGGGTACAAGATGATGATGAGAATGTCTGGTCCAGCCAGTAATGCTATATATAGATATGGCCGTGAAGCGTGGACATGCAGAAAAGCAGATGAAACTAAGATCTAGGCATCAGAGATGTGGTCTGCAGACTGCTTCTTAGAGTAAAATGGACTGATAAAAAAATGAACGAACGTCAATTGCTGGCAGAAATCGTCATCATCAACAACAACAACAACAACAACAAAAACAACAACAACAACAAATGAAATTTATTGGTCATGCAATGCTCAACACCAACACAACACCTAATGACAGCAGTTTTGCATGGAAAAATTCAGGCCAAAAGAAATCTGGGCAGACCACCCGCCTCCCACATATACATCATCACCAACATCAGTGTTTGAAGGTCTACGAAATAACAGAGAAGTCAAGACTAAAGTAAATGGAGGATAATTGTTGTGAAATTTTGCTGCAGCTGCTACCGTCCAACTCGATGATGCTGACAGGTGAAAGGTTATACGTTGTGTCCACGCAGGCGTTTACATGTGTGAGTTTTTGATTTCGTTCACTTTTTACGCGACACCCCACCTCAAGTGATATGGTCGATGGAAATAACCATCTAGGTAGGTCCAGCCGCTCTACGCTAATGACTAACATGCAGCAGAACTAGTAAAAATTGCCGATTTTAAATTGCTTCAGCTCGTCTACCATTCACGATTGGAAGATAAAAATTATGTCGATACATTAAATGAGCTTCAGGCATGAAACCTGTGTATTTGTGGTGTGAAAGAAGTGTGCTTTGACCCTGAGCAATCTGAAAAAACATACCGAACGCAACGTCGGCGGCGACGTGCAAAGATTCCGCACGCGGTTTTCCCGGGACCGATCAACACCAGTTGTCGGAAATGCTGTCGGAACTTTTTACAAACGATACGCACAGCGGTGATTTTGGTATCAAATTAAAGGGACAGCCTGAAGAATCCAGTGGAACACATTTCGTCACAATTCCTTTAACTGAATACTGTTTTTTCAGTGCCGAAATACAAACGTATTTTTAAAAGGCACTGTAAAGTCAACAATTCTACACCCAAGGTGTTGTTTTACCATTCATTTTGAAGAGAATTCAACGGTTCTTGCGATCGTGCAAATAATTAACACAGGCTGCCGCTTGTAAAAGTTCCGAAAGCCAATACGAAAGATACTGGCACAGCGGGCCGGGTTCAACGACGTCGCCCGAAACTGACACAATTTTTGAACCGAGGAACGATCAACACCAGTTGTCGGAAATGCTGTCGGAACTTTTACAAACGATACGCACAGCGGTGATTTTGGTATCAAATTAAAGGAGACAGCCTGAAGAATCCAGTGGAACAAATTTCGTCATAATTCCTTTAACTGAATACTGTTTTCTCAGTGCCGAAATACAAACGTATTTTTAAAAGGCACTGTAAAGTCAACAATTCTACACCCAAGGTGTTGTTTTACCATTCATTTTGAAGAGAATTCAACGGTTCTTGCGATCGTGCAAATAATGTAACACAGGCTGTCGCTTGTAAAAGTTCCGAAAACCAATACGAAAGGTACCGGCACAGCGGACCGGGTTCAACGACGTCGACCGAAACTGACGCAATTTCTGAACCGAGGAACGACTTTGACTCGATAGATCTAAAAAATCTTAACGTAATCCTGGTAAGTATGTAAGCGACCGTTAGTCTAATCTTTTTGCTAATTTATTTTTCAATGGAACTGATGTTTCATAAATTATTAAAACAAATGTTGATACATTTTCTTACCAGGCACGTGCTCGTCTAGAATAGTTTTGTTATCTCCCCTGATAGAGAGAAAAAATAAATAAAAGAATAGATCTGTATCTTTCTGATACCAATCAGAGAAATGAAAATTGTTTGTATTTTTGTAAAAAAATTCTTTGAAAGGTTCATGATTTTTTTTAATAAAGAATATGATGAATAAGCATTAGAAATTTGGCAAAAATGCTTCAACAAGGACGATAACTCAAGTGTTGGAACTGCATACAAGCGAAAGAAGAAATGTTTTTCGAACTCTTTTCAGGACCAAATATAGATAAACAAATAAACTGGGGAAAAAAACACATTAAAAATGTTTTAATTTGAATGTTGTCATCAGGACACACGACAGTATGGTTATCATTTCAATCTGTGCATATTAACAAATTTATTGCTCTGCTATGGGGTACAGTACAGTTTTAACACATGTTTTGTCAGCACAGCAGATCTAACTAGTGTTCGTTTCAAATTTGGTAGATTTCTGTGTGCTAGAGGTGTTGGTGTGTGTGTGTGTGTGTGTGTGTGTGTGTGTGTGTGTGTGTGTGTGTGTGTGTGTGTGTGTGTGTTGTGTGGAATTTCAGAGGATGACCGGTTCCAACAGCTTGTTAAAAGAATTGGACCAAAGAGGAAGGGTCGACCCATATTTGCCTAACATGTATACATGTGGACAAACAGTTATTGCTTCAACTCTACATGCTGAAGACATGAGGGGGCACAGAGAATGAATCCAGACTCTCTTCACTGACATCTGCAGACACCAGACAGAACCTGTGTCTCCTCGTAATGTAGAGCTGCTGCGAGTGCTGGTCCGCACATGTTTTCATCAATTTTCCAAAACATCATCGTTACATTACAAGAATTTCTCAATGTTGACATGAACATTGAATGGATTGGCCCATTTTCTAAACAGCACCAGGTGTCCAAAGCCTTCTTTTATCAGCACACCATGTTGCATGGAGAACCTTGACAACATTCCTGTAGGGTTACCCCTGAAATTAGATCTATATAAATTTCACGTCCAGCAAAAACTGGAAACCAAAAAAACTCTTTGGGGTTAGATATTTGTGTGAACATCTCAACTTTATTAGTACTGCCCAGGTTAATTAATATGCGTGATGAAGTAAAGAAGAAACAGATCAATTGAAAGAAAACAGGATGGTGAGACCATGGTACAAATTTACACAGATGCTCCCCGTGAATTCAAAAACAATTCAAAACAGGTTCCCTCTCATCAGCCATCCCACTATCCAGAAAGATTTGACATTCCTGTCCCATCATTTATAAAGTCAGCAGCACACACCACCTCTACTGAATTCTTTACAGTCATATCATCCTATACCTGACCAGGCTGAGTGTCAGTGTTACAGCATAGTCAAATCACTGAAGTGTATCAATTTCAGCTGGAAGCAGAAATGAATATAGAGAACGCAGAAGAAGAAGCCCTTAGCTGTCACAGAGAAAAAGCAGAAGATTTTTGCTTCAGAGAAGCATATTGCTGAATAAACGCAAACAGTTTTCAAGTTCATGCAGGTTTGAGAAAATCAAAGTCATCTGAAAAATGCAAAAAACAATACTGGCAGACGAAAGACGTGAGTGCTCTTTATTGCGTCACCAATCACAGTACAAATAATAATACAGCAACTAGGAGTGGGACAGGGGAACAGGGTGAATTTCAAAACATGTGTAAAGATCATAGGAAATTAGGACTCATTTATTACTTCTGGATGTGCATTTAATTTGGAAATCATTTCCCTGAGGAGATGTCCAAGCATTTTGACTTTCCCCTCCAAACAATGAGAAAAATGTGTCAGATTTTGTTTAGTTTAATCTAATTATGTACATAAAGATAAGGTTGAACACTTCTTGTTCACAAGTTTTGTTTTCATATTCAGTGCTGAATCGTTTGATATCTGCATTTTGGATGTAGCATGGCTAGTCCCTGAGTTATGAGCCATTAAGCAATGTTAACGTGTGTTTGCCACAGAGTGACAAGTGGACAAATTAGCATGTTTGCCATTTTTGAAGACAAATAGCACAGAGAAAAATAATTCTGGAGTTCTAAAAAAACTTAGGCTTAATTTACATATAGAATATAATAAATGTATCAATTTTCAAAATACGAGATGCATACTTCTGAAGAAATGTGGGTACAAATATGGCCAATTCACCAAACTGCGAAAAACGCCCATTTTTACAGTATTTCAAACAGCAGTATCTCAAAAACCGTTTGAGCTACGAGTGAGATATTTTGCATTTATATTAACTTTATTGTTACCTTTAAGAAAATTTGAAAATACAGAATATATTTTCAAATTACAAAATTGGCTGGACCTACCTATAACCATCACAGGGAAGTGGGGGACGGTGGACTTATCTAATCCTATACTGACACCACCAGAACAACAATGATGTTAAGATGAGACAGTGAGAAGGCCAGTTTTAATATAGCGCACCTCGGGATTCGAACCCACAACCATTAGCATGTAAATCCGACGCTCAAAGCAACTGAGCTACTGGTGTGTATGTTTCATGTACGTGTTTGTACCTATGCAAATCCCAGCCCAACAGATGATGAACAAAGAACATATTTTGTTGTTATTTTTTTGATGCAGTTCGTTTATGCCGCATTGATGCATCGGTGTATATATCTCACTGTATTGGTACTGCATTGATATATTGACATGGCAACTCCCCCCCTCCCCTTTTTTTTGGTCTTTAAACAGCAATGAGCATTCTCTGACATCGACTGTTTGTGCTATATACATGGAATTATAATTAATATTATTATTGTTTTGAAAGACTACCATTGTCTTTGCTCCACGCCAAGTTTAGTTTCATCTGATGCCTCTTCAAGCTCACAGTACCTTCTGATATGCACATTCTGGATTTGTTAATGTTTGCATAGAAATGGAGATTATTAGAATGGTCTGAACGCTTCTCTTTAAATGGGAGACTATTTCATATTATCCATGACAGATGTGTGTCCTGTTTTAAAATTTCCTGTTTTTATAAAAACAAGGGATAATATGTCATATTGACCAGACAGAAGTGTGTGTCTGTCAGTCCATCCGTGTGTGTCAGTGTGCGTGCGTGTGTGTGTTGTGTGTGGTGTGTGTGTGTGTGTGTGTGTGTGTGTGTGTGTGTGTGTGTGTGTGTGTGTTGGTGTCCCTCTCTCTGTCTCTCTCTGTCTCATTCTGTCTCTGTCTGTCTCTCTTCCCTATCTGTCTCTTTGTCTCTGTCTGTCTGTCTGTCTGTCTCTCTTCCTATCTGTCTCTGTCTCTGTCTCTGTCTCTCTCTGTCTCTGTCTGTTTCTATCTGTGTGTGTGTGTGTGTGTGTGTGTGTGTGTGTGTGTGTGCGCGCACGCGCGCGTGCGCGTGCGCGTTCCTTTCTTGTTTTCATGTACAAAAGTACCATTTTCATTACTGTTTAAAATGTAAACTCCTGATTTTGTATCGCAAAATATTTTGGGTAACATCATCACAAAAAGACGCAATCTCTCTCTCTTTCTCTTTCTCTCTCTCTCTCTCTCTCTCTCTCTCTCTCTCTCTCTCTCTCTCTCTCTCTCTGTGTTACGTGTGTGTGTATGTATATGCGCGCGCGTATGAGTGTATGCCTCCTTTTGTGCATGCATACGGAAAAGACGCAAACGTTCGTAATCAACTTGTGGTGTGCCAGACAATCAGACAAATAATGAGCATAAATATACATATGTATTAATGAACAAGCAATCAAAATAATACTGTTTCATTAATAAATTCCAGAAGGACAGCTGTGAAGACATGCGTTCGACCACACACACACACACACACACACACACACACACACACACACACACACACACACACACACACACACACACACCACACACACACACACACACACACAGAGATAAACACATACACACACATACACACACACACAAATACACAGACATGCACAAGCACACACACACGCGCGCACACACACACACACACACACACACACCATTGCGCGTACGCCCCCCTCACTTGTTTTAGGCGGCGACATCAAAGAGTAATTTACTTATATCTCGACGACAATTGTAAGCGTTCGTGCGCGTGCGCGCGCGCGCGTGTATGTGTGTCTGTGTGTGCGTGTGTGCGTGGTTATTTTATTTTATTTTTTTTCGGTTGCTTGCATGCTAATTTGTTTGCTTGCTTATTGACATGTCATTAATAACACGGTTATGACACCGATGTAATTGGATTTGTCTGTCATGTACTATGCTACTAGTACTAAACACAGAACTTGCTCTCTTTTCTCTCTCTCTCTCTCTCTCTCTCTCTCTCTCTCTCTCTCTCTCTCTCTCTCTCTCTGTGTGTGTTACTCTCTCTGTACCAGATGTAGGTTGCACGTAACAATAAACAAGAAAACGAAAACAAAACAAAGCAACAACAATAAAAATTGTAACAGATTTTATGTAGGATATTGTTTCCAGAGATGATGTATGCTCTCAATTTGTAAACTGATTTGTACCACTGAGTGTACTCCTTTTGAAATAAAGGAAGTCAGTGTAACATGGATGGTTTGCAGCCTCTAAGAAATTAAGAGCGTAGCATGGTCACCGCTAGAGTCTGAGTGTCTTTTCTATGACCACTGCTAGAGATTGCCATTCGGTCTGAAAGCAAGGTGGCTGACTGCTGGGTCAAGGTGGGTCGTGCAGCGCATAAGATGACTGTCGAATGGCGTCAGGGGCTTGGGGTGGGTGGGGTGATTGTCCAGAGGGTGGCTGGGCATTGGTGCTCTGGGTCGCTTCCGGACCCTCGTGGTGTTTCTTGTTAACTTCGTCTTGTGTGTCTTGGCCGCTGACTTCAGGGAATCAGGCCTGATGACCGCAGCGAAAGACCTGCTGGCTGTGCGGAAAGACGGCAAACTTTGGATCCCGTTCGGGGCATGTCAGATCTTGCTGAACAGCAAAATGGGCTGTGTGTGGAGAACCACTCCTGGCCACTTTCGCAGCCGTTCAAACAACCCCTGTGGTTGAAGTAAGGCAACGTTAGGAGCTTTAGACTGCTCACTGTCGAGACTATAGTAAGGGAGAGGGATCTGGCGGCTGTGCGAGCTGGTGATGGGGGTTGGGGGCTGCCTGAAGGAGAGATGGGGACTGGAGTGGGGAGAGGGAGGGTTCTTCCATTCTGTCTTGGTTCGGGGGCTGGGCTGGACCTGTTTGGTGCACGTTGTGTGGCTGTGTCCCGGGGTTTGTCATCTCCATACCTTGCCGTTCGGTTTGTGGCTGATGTCTGGGTCCGGGTGGGTCGTATGTCATGTTTTAAGTGTTTTGTTCGAACAAAGTCGTGTAGTCAACCCATGAGAATCGTCTGAATGTAGGGCAGCAGCGAAACGCACCGTCTGCATGATAACACAAGTGCCCGTGACGCTAAGGCACAGTGACCCACATACAAGAGCGATCCACTCTAGTTCTCATGCCCATGACGCTAGGGCACAGTGACCCACATACAAGAGCGATCCACTCTAGTTCTCATGCCCATGACGCTAAGGCACAGTGACCCACATACAAGAGCGATCCACTCTAGTTCTCATGCCCATGACGCTAAGGCACAGTGACCCACATACAAGAGCGATCCACTCTAGTTCTCATGCCCATGACGCTAAGGCACAGTGACCCACATACAAGAGCGATCCACTCTAGTTCTCATGCCCATGACGCTAAGGCACAGTGACCCACATACAAGAGCGATCCACTCTAGTTCTCATGCCCATGACGCTAAGGCACAGTGACCCATATACAAGAGCGATCCACTCTAGTTCTCCCTCACTCATTCTACAGTTTTGACTTGGCCCCATGTGGCTTTTGGTTATTTCCCCTTCTGAAGCAAAGCTTGGCTGGCAAAAAAATCAACAAGAATTCAGGATTTGGTAAGTGCAATGAAATCGTAGCATGCTACTATATCTCAGTTGGACTTTCAACAAGTATTTGATTCTTTACTGACGCGACTGAAAATCTGTGTAGAGAGAGGAGAGTACTTTGAATGACTGAAAATATTTTACATACGTTGTATTTCCGACTTTGTTTTGAGTAGTAAATGGCAAGACAATTTGCATCAGACTTCGTATTTCAAGATTTCTACTCATCCGTGCTAATTGCAGAAAATGAAAGGGACCTACAAAACGTTGTGAATATACTAGAAATAGAAAGCAAAGGTAAGGGGTTGGAACTAAACAGCAGGAAGACTAAGTCATGGTGATCAGTAAAAAACATGGAATCCCCTTCTGCAAAATAACAGCAAATGGCACAACCTTGACACAGGTTGATAAGTTCAAATACCTGGAAACAATCATTTCGTCAGACGGCAGATGCACATTTGAAATAGCCGGCAGCATTCAAGAAGATGACAAGCATTCTTACCAACAAATGCCTATCAATTGACATCAGGAAGAGAGTTCTTGAATGTCATATAGAACCAATGCTGTTGTACGGATGTGAGGCGTGGACAGTCAACAAGCAAAGGCAGAACAAGATTGAGGCAGCCTAGATGTGGTTTCTAAGAAGAATGTTGACAGTTCCATGGACAACAAAGAAAACAAACGAGACAGTCTTGATGGAGGCAGACACAAGTAGATCACTCATAAGGAAGATTAGGAAAAGACAGGCAACATTTATAGGCCATTTTATGAGGAAGGGGGATTTGGAGCACCTGGTCACAACGGGAAAGCTGGAGGGAAAGAAGGTACCAGGTAGACCCAGGGAGAAAATGCTGGACAGACTTGCAGAGTGGCTGGGGACGAGGAGGATGGGGGAGATGTTCAGGGCAACGAGAGATAAGACAGATGGAAGTCCATGATCGCCAACGCCATGCGGCAGGGCACCTGATGATGATGATGACTCATCTGTATGCCTCGGGTCTTCTCTTTCATGATTTTGAATTTCCATGGACAGATATTAAAACCTACTGATTTTGAGATATTATCTACTCTGTCTTTTCTTGAATATCTTGAGAATGTAGGTAACAAGGTCTACATTGTCTCCAAAACCACTGTCTTCCAGCCGCATGGTGACGTTTCGAACCAATGCCCTGAATTGTTCTTTGCTGCTATCTTCATTACCCAGTCGATGGCATTAAGACAGCAGCGGTAAGATATATACAGCCCAGTTAATTCCAGTTTTGACTTGGAATCACTTTTTCTGTGACCATTGTGTCTCACGCGACACTGTTTGCCTATGCACATATCTTTTAGGATGTTGATGATCTAGCTATGGAAGGCATATGCCGTTCGTATTTTCCGCAGTGAGGGATGCTGTATTCTATCAAACGTTTTTCAAAATCGATGCAGTTGATGTAGAGAGAGGAGTCTCATTCTAGCGACGGCTCTATGTCAGTTTGAATACAAAGATCTGGTCAGAACACGATCTGCCGCTCTAGAAACCTGTTTGTCCTTCTCTTTTTTGTTTCTCTTCACCTTTTTTGATTCTCTGTAGTCCCCCAGTGGGGATGCCCGGGGCTCTTTCAGTATAAATAGTATCCTCACCTTCTGGAAGATGTGCTGGAAATTTCCTCTTTTCTGTCACTTTCTTTGTTTCTGCCTTGTTCCTTTGCTTTCTGTCATTTCTTCCTATCATTTACTGTCTTGCTGGTCCATTCACCCGTATGTGTTTGATAAAAGTCTTTCATACTTTCTCTTAGGATTGATAATTGGGTGCACATATTGAATGCGTTTTTGGCTCTGGGGAAATGAGATATGCGGTTGCAATTTTAGGTAACTTAGGCCCGTTTTCTTATATGTTTTAGTGTCCTTAGTTATGTTTAAGTTTGTATTGATGTATATTTTTTAAATCTCCCGTGTGATAAATTGGACGGAGCATCTCTTTATCACGTGTGCGAATGCATTGATATGTGTACTTAATTTTCTGGGGTTTTTTTTCTTGTTGAAGTACCGTGTATATATTGAAATAGTTCTAGCCCTGATATGGATCTACGCAGTCGGCTGGGCTTACAAACAAAAACAACAATAACAATAATCACCATCCTCGTTATTTTCAGTTTCACATGGCGTTCCCTTTCTCACAAGCGGGAGGTGTTGTGCTGGTGCTCGCCGTCCTGAGTTCCTCTGCTGTTCTGTCGATGCCAGAAGGTTATTCTGGGAAGAGAAATTTTGTCAGATTTCTGGAACAACAGATGGGCACAGGGAAACAGGACGACAATGACTTAACGGACGAAGAGACGAGGGTT
>JAPXFY010000024.1:26204416-26229416 GCA_030674185.1 Monoplex corrugatus
AATGTGTGGGCAAGATTTGCTTGGCTATTCATGGTAGATCTTTACCAAATTTTGCCCAGAACTGTGGATTGTTAAGGAGTCATCATTTTGAATAGTAAAGCTTTAAAAGTCAAGGTCACATGAGCCAGAGGATTGTCTGCAAATCAGCATTTTCAAGGAAAATGTGTGAGCAGCATTTTCAAAGGGCGGGTATTTAAAACAAATGCCTGTCAGTGAACATCAGGAAGAGAGTTCTTGAATGCTATACAGAACCGATACTGTTATACGGTTGTGAGGCATGGACAGTCAACACGCTAAGCCTGAACAAGATTGAGGCAGCCGAAATGTGGTTTCTAGGAAGAATGCTGAGAGTTCCATGGACACAAAGAAAACAAACTGGACGGTCTTGATGGAGGCAGACACAAGAAAATCATTAACAAAGCAGATTAGGGGGAAAAAAAGACACGCAACATTTATAGGCCATTTTATGAGGAAAGGGGAATTAGAGCACCTGGTCACAACAGGAAAGCTGGAGGGAAGAGAACACCAGGTAGACCCAGGGAGAAAATATTGGACGGACTTGCAGGGTGGCAAGGACAGAGAGGGTGGAACATGTATTTGCAGCGACAAGGGATAGATTCGTATGGAGAGCCATGATCGCCAAGGCCATGCGGCAGGGCACATGATGATGATGATGATGATGATGATGATGATGATGATGATGATGTGATGATGATGAGTATTTGAAATATGTTTCCCTTTTGTAAAAGTCAACGACTGTCTTGTTTACGACGTTTGATTTCTTCTGATGTTTTCTGAAAGTCACGTTGACCTCGAGAAGAACAAAATGTGGGCATTATGAAATTTATTTCTAAAATCGGATTGTGTTGAAATGGTTTGACTTTTTTTTTTTTGCCTCAGGTGGCTTGCTGCACGTGCACAAGACAGCCATAGCAGGTCATGATTGGGTGATTGATATCGTGACCTACCGACCTGACCTCTACATGTGTGTGGACAGCGACTTTAACGCCAAGTTTCTCTTCAGTCGCCCAGCTCCCCAAAGCGACGAAAGTATGATTTCTTTTCGATACATTTTCTTACATGAACAGGTATCGATATCATAATGATATGGTGATGAAAGTCATAACACACTTTCACTTCAGCTTGTTTGGGGTCCGTTGTTGGACAGAAGCCTTCCTCATCACACGCCACTGTTGCCGGTTAATTGCTGTTCTGGTCCATTGTTTGTCGAACTTTTCTAGATCATCTCACCATCTGGTTCTCTGGCAACCTCTGTTCCTTTTTTGGCTTCGACGGATCCAGCGCATCACTTTGGTGGCCCATCTGTTGACAGATCTCCTAATGACATGACCAGCCCAGTTCCACTTTCGTTCACAGACTGTGTCTATTATCGCTTGGACCTTCGTTTTTCCTCTTACTCATGCCGCCCATTTCCGGTCCTTCCATGTGATTCCTATCATGGTCCGTTCGTGGGCTCTTTGCATGGTTCGCAGTTTTAGGAGCTGACGTTTCGTCAGGTTCCACGTTTCGGCTCCATATGTCACAGTCGGCGTTATGCATGCGTCGTACACTCGGCGTTTTAATACAATTGGCATATCTTTATTTCTAAAGATGGCGCTTGCTTTACAGAATGCTTGCCATCCGAGCGTAATGCGACGTCTGATCTCTTGTTCCTTAGAGGCTGAGTCCATCGATATACACTGACCAAGGTAGACATATAACACACTTTAACGTAAACTCAATGAAAACACGGGTACAGTACTACTACTATTATTAATATCGTTCCTGCATTATACTTATAGCGAGCCTAACCGGATTTTACAGAACCGTAAACTCAAGGTCTGAAGCCACGAGTTCAGTTTTATCCCGCAGTATGAAAACTGGCCTGTTGGCTGTCGATCTTAATGAAATGATCCAGTCATTCTGGTGATGTCAGCTTGGCATTTCGTGGGTCTTGTTCTCCTTCACTCCTCCCCCCCCCCCCCAACCCCTCCTCTTCTTTATTTCAAGACTTTGTCAATATAGTTTTTTTGAGCGGGCTAAAGGGTTCTGCCAGTTAGCAGAAGGCAGATCTGGTGGATTGCTTACGGAATTGTACAAGTGCAATAAATATCTCATGAAGAAACTCTAAACACCAAACTCTAAGATGCTACCGCTGTTGCTGCTGTTGCCAGTGTTATTGCTACCGCTGCTGCTGCTGTTGCCAGTGTTATTGCTACCGCTGTTGCTGCTGTTATTGACAATGTTATTGCTACTACTGTTTTTGCTGCTGTTATTACCAGTGTTAGTGCTACTGTTGTTGTTGCTTCTGCTATTGTCAGTGCTATTGCTACTGCTGTTGCTGTTATTGTCAGTGCTATTGTTACTGCTGTTGCTGTTATTGTCAGTGTTGTTGTTACTGCTGTTGCTGTTATTGTCAGTGCTATTGTTACTGCTGTTGCTGTTATTGTCAGTGCTATTGTTACTGCTGTTGCTGTTATTGTCAGTGCTATTGTTACTGCTGTTGCTGTTATTGTCAGTGCTATTGTTACTGCTGTTGCTGTTATTGTCAGTGTTGTTGTTACTACTGTTGCTGTTATTGTCAGTGTTGTTGCTACTGCTGTTGCTGTTATTGTCAGTGTTGTTGCTACTGCTGTTGCTGTATTGTCGGTGTTGTTACTACTGCTGTTGTTATAACTGCTACAATAGGCACAGCTGTTATTGCTGCTACTTCTACTGCTGTTTCTATCGCTATGACTGTTGCTGCTGCTGCTGCTACTACTGCTACTACTATGCAGCTGCTGTTACTAATGTTGCTACTGTTGCTAGTTTTGCTGCTACTATTTGCTACTGTAGCTGTTACATCTACTAATACCGCTGCTACTTTGCTTTTGTTGTTACTATCAGAACTACGAATCATATTATTGCTAGTGCTGGTACTACAGAAACACGAAAATGCCCTGCATGCAACCCCCCATTTCCCCCGTAAACGGAGTATGGCTGACTACATGGCGGCGTAAAAAAAAACGGCACTACGCTTGATAGCCCACTCTCAGTGTTGTTATACAAGTGCATGCTGGAGGCGAACCAAGTAGAGAAGAAGCATTAGTTTATAATATATGTATATATAGTATACCGTGGGTAGTATGGTTCTGGCGGTGTTTTGGGGGGACAGTTTCAAGAACGTGTCCTGCATCCTATTCATAGTGTGGGTGTGTATGTGTGTGTGTGTGTGTGTGTGTGTGTGTGTGTGTGTGTGTGTGTGTGTGTGTGTGTGTTGTGTGTATGTGTGTTGTTGTGTGTGTGTGTGTGTGTGTGTGTGTGTGTTACAGAATGTCAGTGGAGGCTGCTATCCACCGTCAGACAGGAGCACGGTAACGCCACTGACTTTGATCGCACGTAAGTTCCGGCAATGCTGTGTTGTGTTTTGTTGTTCTGTGATGTGTATTGTGTTATGTGTATTGTGCTATGTTTGTACAATTTTTGTATCAGTGTAATGTGTTGCGTTGTTTAAAAAGAATGAAAACAAAATTGAAAGGAAAAAAAATCTGATGACATGAGGAAATCATATGACCCTGTTAGCTCGCTCTGCCAGGGTAAACAAACAGTGGAACATGTCTTCAGCTCATGCAAGTTAGTACTTACTCATGGAAGGTACACATAAAGCACGTTTCAAGAGGGACACACATCAAGCACATTTCAAGAGGGATGCACATTAAGCACATTTCAAGAGGGATGCACATTAAGCACATTTCAAGAGGGATACACATAAAGCACATTTCAAGAGGGACACACATCAAGCACATTTCAAGAGGGATGCACATTAAGCACATTTCAAGAGGGACACACATTAAGCACATTTCAAGAGGGATACACATGAAACACATTTCAAGAGGGATGCACATTAAGCACATTTCAAGAGGGATGCACATTAAGCACATTTCAAGAGGGATACACATAAAACACATTTCAAGAGGGACACACATTAAGCACATTTCAAGAGGGATACACATAAAGCACATTTCAAGAGGGATGCACATTAAGCACATTTCAAGAGGGATACACATAAAGCACATTTCAAGAGGGATGCACATTAAGCACATTTCAAGAGGGATACACATAAAACACATTTCAAGAGGGACACACATTAAGCACATTTCAAGAGGGATACACATAAAGCACATTTCAAGAGGGATGCACATTAAGCACATTTCAAGAGGGATACACATAAAGCACATTTCAAGAGGGCCACACATTAAGCACATTTCAAGAGGGATACACATAAAACACATTTCAAGAGGGACACACATAAAGCACATTTCAAGAGGGATACACATAAAGCACATTTCAAGAGGGACACACATAAAGCACATTTCAAGAGGGATACACATAAAGCACATTTCAAGAGGGATACACATAAAGCACATTTCAAGAGGGATACACACATAAAGTACATTTCAAGAGGGAGACACATAAATCACACTTCAAGAGGGATACACATAAAGCATATTTCAAGAGGGACACACATAAAGCACATTTCAAGAGGGATACACATAAAGCACATTTCAAGAGGGAAACACATAAATCACACTTCAAGAGGGAAACACATAAAGTACATTTCAAGAGGGATACACATAAAGCACATTTCAAGAGGGATACACTTCAAGAGGGATACACATAAAGCACATTTCAAGAGGGATACACATAAAGCATATTTCAAGAGGGATACACATAAAGCACATTTCAAGAGGGATACACTTCAAGAGAGATACACATAAAGCACATTTCAAGAGGGATACACATAAAGCACATTTCAAGAGGGATACACATAAAGCACATTTCAAGAGGGATACACTTCAAGAGGGATACACTTCAAGAGGGATACACATAACGCACATTTCAAGAGGGATACAAAAGCACATTTCAAGAGGGATACACATAAAGCACATTTCAAGAGGGATACACAAAATCACATTTCAAGAGGGATACACACAAATCACACTTCAAGAGGGATACACATAAAGCACATTTCAAGAGGGATACACATAAAGTACATTTCAAGAGGGATACACATAAAGCACATTTCAAGAGGGATACACATAAAGCACATTTCAAGAGGGATACACATAAAGCACATTTCAGGAGATCATACAAGTGATTGGTACTGCCAGGGGAAAAAAAACAAGCCATCAAAAGCTCTGGCAACCTTTACACGGCAGGAAACAGTAAATCGTGGCCTGAAAAAGCTGTGACATCCGGAGCAGTGGAAGCGGGGTGTACTGTACAGAATATCGTCCAGAATATAAAAGATACCCAGAAATCAACAGCAAGTGTGATGGCCTGAAACAGGATATAGTCCTTCACTCCCCGAGTCCCATTCATTGGAACAAATGATCCTGATAGAAGTGACTGTGCCATGTGGAGGAAGCCCATTTCCGTTATAATAATAATAATAATAATAATAATATAATAATAATAATAATATATCCCATCCTGCGGTGTCGGCGTCTCAGGTGGCTTGGTCACGTTGCGCGCATGGATAACTCCAGACTCCGCAAGCAGATACTGTATGGGGAACTGTCTGAGGGCACGCGTAACGTTGGACGACCCAATCTTCGCTTCAAGGACCAGTATAAAACGTCCGTGATAGATTTTTCTATCAATGTTGCGAACTGGGATACGGTTACTCAGGATCGAGTGGGGTGGAGAGCTACTGTTTTCGCGGGAGCAAAGAGCTATGAAGAGGATAGAGCCGAGCGCGCTATAGAGGCTAGACAAAGACGCAAATGATGACTCCACAGTATACTACTACTGTAGTCGTTGTCAGAAACTGTGCCGATCGCGCATTGGTTGTTTTAGCCATGAGCGTCGCTGCGTTTAAAGATAACTAATTTCCACTGCCGACCGTCGCTATCGACGAAAAAGGCCACAGAAATAAATAAATAATAATGATGATAATAATAATAATAATAATAATAATAATAATAATAATAATAATAATAATATAATAATAATTAATAAATCACTTTTATATAGCGCTATTCTCCTACACATAGGTAAAGACTCACTGCGCTTTACATTAATTAGCTCATTTTCCCCAATCAGTCATATGCCTAGTGGTCAATTATATTAACTCCCACTCCTAGTCCCTCCCCCCCCCCCCCAACACACACATAGCACATCTGTTGCAAGCAAATAGTAATATATACATTACTGAATCAGAAAGATCCAAAATCATGTTTCATTACTGGTAGTATTTATCAAAAAGATGAGTTTTGAGAACCGCCTTGAAAGAAGAGAGAGATGATGAACAGCGGAGAGAAAAAGGCAGATCGTTCCAGACAAGTGGGGCCTGGCAACGGAAGGCTCGGTGTCCATGGTTTTGTATTTTGATCTTGATTTTGCCAGAAGCTTTTGGTTGCTTGACATGAGACTGTGTTTAGGCCTGTATGTTTTAAGCACAGAAGAGAGGTAGTTGGGCAAGGTGCCATCAAAATGCCGATAAGCCAGAGTAGCTAGTTTATATTCTACTCTTGCTTCCACAGGGAGCCAGTGGAGCTGCTTCAATAGGTTGGTTGCTCAGGTGGTCTTTCGCTTTCCGAATACCAGCCTAGTTGCACTATTTTGTACCCTCTGAAGGCGCTTAATAGGAAAAGATACACTAATCCAGGCAGCGAACTCGGGAAATCCAGCTTTCATGCTAAAGTCCACGCTGTAGAAGTTGGAGCGTGGGTGGTGGTTGTAGCTACATCTACCTATGACCTCATGAAACAGCTTCGACTTCTGGGAAGTAAAGGACCAGAGCTCTAAAAGACAGTGACAGAAGCAGCTGAAAAGAGTTCCAGCATTATCTGAAAATTTCCTTTGTACTGCAGATGTTCAATAGCCAAGTGGTGAGGACGTCCCTCCCCTGAGTGATCTGGTTTTGAGGCTATTGTTTATCATCATTGTTGCTGTGACGATTTACATGTGGTCGTAGTTATGTTATTATTTTGTTGTCATTGTTGTTGGTTTTTCATATATTTCATTATGTTTTGTGGTCCGTCTCTTTCGACATGGCGATATGGGTTGACACGTGTTTGCTGTGCCTGTGTCTGCCTCTTGTTACTTTGTGTGTGGTGTGTGTGTATGTGTGTGTGTGTGTGTGTGTGTGTGTTGTGTGTGTGTGTGTGTGTGTGTGTGTGTGTGTGTGTGTGTGTGTGTGTGTGTGTGTGTGTTGTTGTTTTGGAAGCGATTACGGATTAGTAGTCATTATTGTTATGATATTGATGGTGATAATGATGATGATGATGATGATGATGATGATGATGATTGATTGATTGATTGATTGATGATGATGATGATTGATTGATTGATTGATGATGATGATGATGATGATGATGATGATGATGATGATGATGATGATGATGAGATGATGATGATGATGATATCGAGATTGTAATCCCGAACACTGAAGTTATCAATACGAATAGAAAAAACACACACTTGCTTGCACGTCTGTCCTTCAGCCTCTACAACAACCTGTCGATGGTGAGGCCAGACCCAGCCACATTCTACACCAACGTAGATCAGGTATGGGACGTGTTTGAGTCCATTTTCGACGGAATCGGTGGCCTGCTCTATCACACCCCCGTTTGGAAGGACTACCTGAAGCAGAGTTTGATAGAACTGATGCAGGACAATGTTCAATACGTGGAGATTCGAGGCAGCCTGCCTAAGGTAAGAAAATACCCCTGGACTCGTCATCATTATCATCAATTGCCCTGACGCATGGCGTTGGCGATCATGGCCCTCCATATGTATCTATCCCTTGCTGCCGCAAGTACATCTTCCACCCTCTCTGTCCTCAGCCACCCTGCAAGTCCGTCCAATATTTTCTCCTGGGGTCTACCTGGTGCTCTCTTTCCCTCCAGCTTTCCTGTTGTGACCAGGTGCTCTGATTCCCCGTCTGCCTCCGTCAAGACTGTCTCGTTTGTTTTCTTTGCTGTCCATGGAACCCTCAACATTCTTCTTACAAACCACATCGATGCTGCCTCAATCTTGTTCTGGCTTTGCGTGTTGACTGTCCACGCTTCACATCCGTACAACAGTATGGGTTCTATATAACATTCAAGAACTCTCTTCCTGATGTTAATTGATAGGCATTTGTTGGTAAGAATGCTTTTCATCTTCTTGAATGCTGTTTTGGGTTGGCCGATTCTGCTGGCTATTTCTGATGTGCATCTGCCGTCTGGTGAATGATCGTTCTCAGATATTTAAACTTATCAGCCTGTCTCAAGGTTGTGCCATTTGCTGTTATTTTGCATGAGGGGATTTCATGTTTTTTTCACTGATTATCATGACTTCAGTCTTCTTGCTATTTAGCTCCAGCCCTTTATTTTTGCCTTCTATTTCTATTTTATTCGCAAGGTTTTGTAGGTCCCTTTCATTTTCTGCAATTAGCACGATGTCATCTGCCTAACGAATGTTGTTTATCCAAATGTTTATCTACAGTTTTCAAATTGGAGTTTGGTTGACACGGCTGTTGAGATGCCGTGATATGTGGCCACTTAGTTGTGACCTACTTAGGCGGCCAGGCCTCAGCACCGGCTGTGCCGCCGTTACCTCTCGCATCGCTGCATGCTAACCCAGTCCCGCAGCCTTCTTTTGGTCTCTGTTAACCCTTTGATTCCCACACCATATCCACCAACTGCAAAAACTTAACCCTTTGACTCCTCACCCTATCCACCAGCTTCTGCAGGAAGCTGGTGGATAGGGTGAGGGAGTCAAAAGGGTAAAGTATTTGCTTTGCTGGCATGGCAGACAATGTAAGATGTTGGTTGACATGGTGCGGGAGTCAAACGTGTTAAAGGCCCGGCATCCGATGCTGCGGATCGGGTGAGAAGGGCTAGTTCACAGATTTTCACCCCACGTGCGCGCTGTGCTCTGTTGTTTGCAGAGTGGGGCACCATAAGGGTTCCACACATACTCACACATGCGCATGGGTAGGACCTACAGTTATAGTATGGTCGAGCTGAAACTGACAGTGATATGCCTGCAGCCCTACTGCGGCCTCAGAAACGTGCCACAGACCTGAATACAAATTTTTATATTTACATCCGCAGTGCCAAACACTAGCTCCACCGGTCACAGTTCAAATCTGCCCTGATTTGAAATGTTTCTATCCATTTGCCATAACAGTTTCCATTAATGCCACATTTTTTTTAAACGAAGTATTAAGAGGTAGTAATAATAGCTACCAGTCTACCAAATAATGTGTTGTTGCTTCTGCATCGAACTACTTGAAAAAAACAACAACGTTGGAGAGATGTGATGCCTGCTGTTACAAGGGTTAGAATGAATTGGACATCTCCGGTACATGGGCGCTTAAGATAGTCCTGCCGTGGCTTTAAACTCGCAGATTTCAGTTACTTAGTGCGGGAGCGTGTTGTGGTTTGCCTTAAAAGTTTTGATGGCTCTCAAAGTTTACACACGATTGGAAAAAAAAGATTGTTCTGTTGTTGTGTGGGATCCAATTTGGGAATTAATATTTGTGACGCCTGTAATGTGTACTTTTCTTGCGAAGTCCTATGGACTGCATGTATTATGTATATGCACAAAGGGTGTAACAGAACAAATCGTTCTTTATGTGTATGTTTTACATATAATATATATATATATGTATGTATATATATATATATATATATATACATATATATATATATATATATATATATATAAAACCATATACAGATAACCATCCCGGGGCAGTGGGGCAAAGGGGACTTATCTAATCCTATACTGACATCACCAGAACAACAATGATGTTAAAATGGGACAGTGAGAAGGCCAGTTTTAATGTAGCACATCCCGGGATTCGAACCCACAACCATCAGCTTGTGAATCCGACGTTCAGTCCAACTGAGCTACTGGGGCCCGCTGCAACTAATAGGATCTCCCAGATAACATAAACGTCCAGGGCTGAATAGTCTGCAAGGCCATTATTGACTCTGTTGATGCGGCAGTTCCCCACTGAGCCACAATCCTGACCTCCTCAGATGGGATGCCATTTTTGCCGAATGAAATCTCCCAAACGAGAACCACAAAGCCTTTTGGTCCATCCCTCCTTGACCTACTGTTTGGTCGGCCTGAACATAAATCAACAAGCTGTTGCTGGAAAGAGACTCAGTGACACTATCCTCTTGGCGGAGACCTCTTAACCAATCCACCAGGCAGGACCTCAAACCAACTTACGCCCAAAAGTCACAAACGGGTCCACGGAGCACATCTGAACGAAACTGAATTTTGAAGGCATCCCACAAAGAGGTCAAAGCTCAAAGCACAACCAGCTTCCTCAGGCCCTTCTCTATGACCACACCTGGACACTTCCCACCACCCCAAGGGCCAGAACTCAGCTCGGATGGAGCCTTGTCCTCTACGTCCCGTCATGGAAACTCTTGGGACTGAGCAGCTGGGTGGTGTAAGTGTAAGTCATGGAAATGGGATATAAACTTCTCTCTGATTTCTCTTGAATAGCCTTTTTAGAGGTTATCTTACCGTCTTGAACATGGACAGCGTAGAATCAGAACACGTATTCAATACATCATCATCATCATGTCGAGCTTGCTCGGCTATCCATGACACGTTTCTTCCATCCTTCTCTGTCAGACATTGCAGTAGGTAGTTCATCATACTGACATCCATCAGTTGGTCGATGAAGGTCTTCTTTGGACGTCCTGGTCTTTGTTTGCCATGGCTGGGTCTCCATAGTAGAACATCCCCCACCAGTTCTTCTTTGCTACGCCAGCAGTGTCCCGCGAAGCGCAGTCTTTTGTTGACGTATTGATTTACAGATTGGTGGGATCTTACCATATAACTCTTTGTTAGTTGGATGTTCTCTCCAATTCAATACAACGAGACAAAACAGGTGCAAAGTTTCGGCCAACTGGCCTTTGTCAAGCGTAAACGGAAGACAAAAAAAACAAAAAACTATCAAAAAACAATACAAAAATTAAAAGAAAAAAAAAACACAACAGAAAAACTTCTCTGTTGTTTGATGGAATAGGAGAAAATGACTGGTATGAAATCATAAAGTGTTTGTCAGTAGTGGGAGGAGGCAAATACGATCTCTTAGTGGACGTGAGATGAAGTCTGCAATGTGAAAGAGGTTGTGCCATTTTTAAAAATTTTTTTAGGATCATTGCACTCAGGGAGGTTACCTTTGTGCTCACCTGGTTTTCTTCTGGTTTTTTTTTTTTTTTTTGTCGTCCCATTTTCTACGCCACTTTAATGGCCACAGAAGCTGGAACAGTTTTTATTATGCGATGATGATGATGTCGATGTGGATGATAATCATGATGCTATGGAGTTCCATGTAGGATTGAGACTGCGTGACAGGGTTGTACTCTACGCTTACTATCATAATATATCCTGGCGTCAATCAGGCCCGAGAGAAACAGACACCTGCGGTATTGCTCAGAAGATTTGAGCAATACCCTCTATGACGCATCCGCGAAGTAGATGAGACTCGACTGTGTGGTTCCAGTCTTCCCACTGAGCCCATAGCACGCCCAACTCTGGGTAGGAGCCGGTCAGAGCCGAAAAATCCCACAATGATTTTTGAAGGTACTGATGGGGATTCCAACCCACAACCTTCCAGTCGGTAGTCCGTTGCGTTAACCACTACACCACGGCGACTGGTGTGCCATATTATTATTACTGTTTTATCCTGGTGGTCACATTTGTTTTGGCTTGGGGAAAAAACAATCACATTATATGCCGTGAATAGACAAAAGACTATAATTATATTAAACCTCGTCTGAAACCAATACTATTACGGCAAGCCATCTATCTACATCTGCATAGTTCAAGCTCCACATGTGGTATACCTCTTTGAGATATATTGTGATAAGATGTCTTGTAAGAGATGCAGCGTCCGGGGACAGTTTTTCGAATGAAATCCACGACTTGACTCGCTGTTTCAGCTGTATGAACTGGACGGTACAATACACGAGAGAGAGTGGTCAATTGAAAATGCCTATAAACCAGTCATCCAGTACGTCCAACAAAACTACCCTGACTTCTGTGGTGTTAAACTCATCCTGACTAAATACAGGTAAAGACAGTTTGTGTGTGTGTGTGTGTGTGTGTGTGTTGGTGTGTGTGTGTGTGTGTGTGTGTGTGTGTGTGTGTGTGTGTGTGTGTGTGTGTGTGTGTATGTGTGTGTGTGTGTGTTTTTTTTTTTAGTGGTATGCAGGGGTAACGGTGTGTATGTGTTGTGTGTCTGTGTATGTTTGTGGCTGTGTGTAAGCTTTCTCTCTCTCTCTCTTCTCTCTCTCTTCTCTCTCTCTCTCTCTCTCTCTCTCTCTCTCTCTCTCTCTCGTCTGTGTGCGTGCTGTGCGTTGGTGTGTGTGCGTTGCTGTGGTGTGAGTGTGCGTGTGTGTGTGTTGCTTGTTGTGCGGCATTGTGTGTGTTGTGTGGTGATCTGTGTGCAGTTGTGGTGTGTGGTGTGTGTGTGCTTGGGGTGTGCTGTGGGTGTGTTTGTGTTCTGTCTGTGTGGCGTGTGTATGTGTGGGTGCTGTATGTGCAATATGTATATGTACGTGTTGAGTGTAGTTTAATGAGCGTGAATGCGTTTCGTTTTGTGTGTACACAATGTCCTTTGATTCAGGGTTTTTTAACGACAGGTCATGATTTGACCTAGTCATTCTGGGACCCCCTGCTTTCGGATGGGGCATTAATCCAGTATGCGCAATTCACTATTACGTACCTGTTACACCTACCAACATACATGCATAAATTCATTCCAGTATTTCATATCCGATACCACACAAATATACACACTCTTCATTCCTATGTTTCGTGTCCGTTTACCCGTTTACCGATTCGATTCCATTCGATTTGGTTCAGTTTTTTACGTTGGCACCCACCTCGGGTGATATGGCCGACGGGGATAACCATCCCAGGGAAGTGGGGGAAGGGGGACCTATGTAATCCTACACCGACACCACCAGAACAACAATGATGTTAAGATGAGGACAGTGAGAAGGCCAGTTTTAATGTAGCGCACCCCGGGATTCGAACCTACAACCATTAGATCCAAAACAAGTGCAACTGCCCGCGCCCAAGCAAACAGGAATCAGAAGAACAAGCAAACCAAAGTAAGCGCGTATTCAACACAAGACAAGACAAGACAAGACAAGACAAGTCTTGTCTTAATGGCTACCTAGCTGAACCTGTCTCTCAGTGACAAAAAAGCTACTTACTGCGTAGCTTTCATCGGTGATCCGGCCGACTTCTTCAGCGCAACTGCCGGGTTGAGAACTGGCTTCAGTGCGCACCGCCGTCTTGTCTTGTGTTGAATACGCGCTTACTTTGGTTTGCTTGTTCTTCTGGTTCCTACAACCATTAGCATGTGAATCTGACGCTCAAACCAACTGAGCTACTTGGGCCCGCCCGTTTATCGCAAGCCCACACTTTTTATTTCCTACAGACAGACAACCGAGGCGGACATGCTGAAATCCGTAAAGCAGGCAACCCGCTTGTTCCAGCAGTACCCGGACCTGGTGGTTGGCTTCGATGTGGTGGGGCAGGAGGACACAACCAAGCCTCTTTTCTGACTTTATCGGCGCCTTCCTCGACCTTCCCAGCTCAACACCCGCTACTTGCCCTACTACTTTCACGCTGGAGTAAACGGGTAGGTTAGCCTGGTATTTGATCAGCCTGGGATTAGGAAAGGTTGATGAAGCATCACGTGGAGAGAATGCGACAAAAGCATCGGTATCTCACATGCATCTCATCATCATCATCAGGTGCCCTGCCGCATGGCATTGGCGATCATGGACTTCCATCTGTCTCTATCTCTCGTTGCCCCTAGCATCTCCCCCATCCTCCTCGTCCCCAGCCACTCTGCACGTCCGTCCATTTCACAATGCAATTAGATTTTTTTTAAGGCTACTTCGAGCAACATTCTTATAGCTAGTCCTCGTATACTCTGAGAGTGGTAGGACTTTAAACTCAACTTAAACAGATCAGAACAGAACAGAACAGAACCGGACAGAACAGAACAGAACAGACAGAACCGGACAGAACAGAACAGAACAGAAGGGTGATGACTGTGGACTCGACTCAAGAATCCGGATTCAATCATTATTTAGATCAAAAACGGAAGGTAGGTGAGTAAAAGTTGGAAAACCAGTTAGAAGATCCTGGGTTCGATCCTACGCGGGTATCTTCGGCCTTGTGAATAAATGGTGTAAATATTTCGGATTTCCTGGATCAGCATACGTGCAGACTTGTTTGTGTCAAAATCCTCTTTGTGTATATAATATAAGTACGAAGATCCTGTAAGGACTACTGGCAGGGTCAACCAGACTTGGATCATCTAAGGAACCTCGACTGATTTAATGAGCCATTTTCGGTTTCACCGTACGAGGGTGTGAACTTAGACATGCATGGCTCGACTTTTCTCCTCAGTTTGACCGGAAAATCGAACTGAACGTCAAGTCCTTCGGAAGGGGACGAAAAGCGATTCAGACCCGTGTGCCTTCTGGCTGCGCAGGCTAAAGATCCCGTGACAGTTGAAAATCGTGAAGAGCAGGGCATTGCCCAGCTTGTACTTGATATAAAGCATAGGAGAGAGAGGTTGATTTCCCAGGTCCCACCCCTTGAGACCTATTAGGCTTCTGGCCTTTCTGAAGTTTTGGTTCACTCCTGAGATTGATCGGTTACAAACAAGAGAATCCAAAGAGGTTATCATCTGTCTGAAGAGACACTTGGCAAGACACGGAATACCAGAACGCCTGACAACAGACTGTGGAACTCAATTCACATCAAACCAGTTTGGAAAGTTCAGAAAAACATATGGATTTGAACACGTAACAAGCTCACCACACTACCCTCAGTCCAATGGAAAAGCAGAGAGCGCAATGAAGGCTGCAAAGACGTGCATGAAGAAAGCAGAACACAACAATCAAGATCCCTTCCTCGCTTTACTTGAGCTGAGAAACATTCCGACAGAGACTGTAAACAGTTCGCCTGCTCAGAGACTGTTCGGCAGAAGAACACGAACACAAGTGCCGACGTCAAAGACATTACTCCAACCTACAGTTGTACCAATCAAGAAAGAACTTGAGAAAAGGAAACTGAAGCAAGCGCACTACTACAACAGAAGCGCAGTAGAGCTGACAGAACTGAGTCCGGGACAGATTGTGAAATTCCAACCTCCAGGATCCAAAAAGTGGATCAGCGCCAAAGTAGACCAACAGGTGAACATCCGGTCATACAACATTCGCACAGAGGACGGACGTCAGTACAGAAGGAATCGTCATCAGCTACGAGACACAACAGAAACGGAGTTTCAGCAGACAATCAACCCTCAACGACTTGTCCAGAGAAGGACGATTTCTGGAAGACATCAGGAAAGCGACACATCGGGCAAGCAACAGCAAGTCATCATTCCATCAAAACAGATGCTGGAAGATAACAAGAAAACTGGAACTGGAACAGATGTCAGGACGCCAGCATCGTCTGTCCGTGAGAACTCATCTGATCAGTCACCAGTCATCAAAATGTCTGAGACAACCAGCATCAAGGAGCCAGATGAAGTTATCAAACAAACAAGGACAGGACAACCCGAACCAGTTAGTTCTCCTTACAGAACAAGATCTGGAAGACAAAGCAAAAGGCCAGATTTTCTGAAATATGAATGAAACTGAAGACTCTACCACAATCAGAAAAACTGAAAGCATTGCGAAATATGGACATGATGATGATGGATAGTATAATGATCAGAGATAAAATGAGGTGAATGAATGATTGGGCCCTGTGCGTGAGAGAAAGAATGAGTGTTTGTTAATAAAGTTAATGCTGTGATAAAGGTAGGAAACACATTTATTTCGTATGGACTGAAAGATAGGAAAAATGATTAATTGATTTTGTTTCCTTAAAGAAAGGGAGATGTGACGTGTGTTGACAGTAAACAGCGTGCGATAGCAGCACGGCATGATATTCGTTTAAATGATAACTGATTGCTGTTCACTGTGAAATGTATATATAGTCAGTTGAGAATCAGACAGGCACGAGTAAAGACGAAGAAGCATTGCCCTGTCTTCCGAGTTGGCTGTAGAAAGAACGAAACAGTATCCGTTAGTTTACAGAAACATGAAAGTACCCAGAATGCAAGCAAACCGGAAACGGGGTATGCAGCACCATACCGCCTGCGCAGTGTTGGCAAAACGATATGCATGCATGCATGGATCCGAGAAAAAATCCGAACGCTAAAACCAATAATAAAACAAATTCATTCATTTCAGACCAAGTGTGGAGTAAACAGGCTCGTTAAGGCCTTAACTGTAGAGTGATAGACAGAGAGACAGACCTACTTACATTCGTACATCAACACAACACCTATAGCTCAAACTTCCACACACATTTCTTTATTAACACACGCGCACACGTTGTCACTCACAAAACATTTCAGTGTTTCCCAACTTCCACACAAGTTTCTTTATGAACACACGCGCACACGTTATCACTCACAAAACATTTCAGTGTTTCCCAACTTCCACACAAGTTTCTTTATGAACACACGCGCACACATTATCACTCACAAAACATTTCAGTGTTTCCCAACTTCCACACAAATTTCTTTATTAATTTAACACACACGCACACGTTGTCACTCACAAAACATTTCAGTGTTTCCCAACTTCCACACAAATTTCTTTATTAATTTAACACACACGCACACGTTGTCACTCACAAAACATTTCAGTGTTTCCCAACTTCCACACAAATTTATCAACATACACGCACACGTTGTCACTCACAAAACATTTCAGTGTTTCCCAACTTCCACACAAATTTCTTTATTAATTTAACACACACGCACACGTTGTCACTCACACAACATTTCAGTGTTTCCCAACTTCCACACAAATTTCTTTATTAATTTAACCACAGCACGCACACGTTGTCACTCACACAACATTTCAGTGTTTCCCAACTTCCACACAAATTTATCAACACACACGCACACGTTGTCACTCACAAAACATTTCAGTGTTTCCCAACTTCCACACAAATTTCTTTATTAATTTAACACACGCACACGTTGTCACTCACACAACATTTCAATGTTTCCCAACTTCCACACAAATTTCTTTATTAACACACACGCACACGTTGTCACTCACAAAACATTTCAGTGTTTCCCAACTTCCACACAAATTTCTTTATTAACACACGCGCACACGTTGTCACTCACAAAACATTTCAGTGTTTCCCAACTTCCACACAAATTTCTTTATTAATTTAACACACACGCACACGTTGTCACTCACAAAACATTTCAGTGTTTCCCAACTTCCACACAAGTTTATCAACACACACGCACACGTTGTCATTCACAAAACATTTCAGTGTTTCCCAACTTCCACACAAATTTATCAACACACACGCACACGTTGTCACTCACAAAACATTTCAGTGTTTCCCAACTTCCACACAAATTTATCAACACACACGCACACGTTGTCACTCACAAAACATTTCAGTGTTTCCCAACTTCCACACAAATTTATCAACACACACGCACACGTTGTCACTCACAAAACATTTCAGTGTTTCCCAACTTCCACACAAATTTATCAACACACACGCACACGTTGTCACTCACAAAACATTTCAGTGTTTCCCAACTTCCACACAAATTTATCAACACACACGCACACGTTGTCACTCACAAAACATTTCAGTGTTTCCCAACTTCCACACAAATTTATCAACACACACGCACACGTTGTCACTCACAAAACATTTCAGTGTTTCCCAACTTCCACACAAATCTATCAACACACACGCACACGTTGTCACTCACAAAACATTTCAATGTTTCCCAATTTCCACACAAATCTATCAACACACACGCACACGTTGTCACTCACACAACATTTCAATGTTTCCCAATTTCCACACAAATTTCTTTATCAACGCACACACACGTTGTCACTCACAAAACATTTCAGTGTTTCCCCGTTGTCAAGTCCATATCCCCAACAATGGCAGCCACTGGTTTATGTCAGCTGACCCACACTGTCCATAATTCCGGAATGTCAGTGTAGAGTGTGTGGGCTAGTAGTTGAAGCACCTGTGAAACTGGATTTAAATCACGAAGTGGACTGGGATTTTTTTGTTTTTTTTTCAACATTTTTAAAAAATTCATTTTATACATATATATATACCTATGTATACATATATATATATATATATATATATATATATATATATATATATATATATATATATATATATATAAAATATATATATATACACAAACATTTTGACAAACAAACACAAACTCCACATATTGACAAACAAACGCAAACTCCATTATTTCAATCCACGAAGACAAGCATACCAATTATCTCACATACATTTTGAGACAGTCGTTCCACAGAATTTTTCCCTGATCACCCTCAGCAACATCAAACTGTACAATGACTAATACAAAGTTGACAACTTATATTACAAAAACATAAAACCTATCACATTTTCAAACCAGAGCACATCTTGATCCCCGTCTGACCTCACACCAAGGTACACGCATTTATGCATACACTTATTTCAAGTTTTTATCGAGTCTTTATTGAAAAAAAAAGCACATTCATTGAAAACTTACCAAGTTTATAATTTTGATAGCAGCAATGTAATTTTCAGTTTCGTATCTTGTTTTCAGAACATTTTTGAGATAGCGAAGGGATTGGTAAATTTTTATGAGTTTACATGTATCATCATCATCATCAGGTGCCTTGCAGCACGGCGTTGGCGATCGTGGACTTCCATCTGTCTCTATCTCTTGTTGCCCCAAGCATCTCCTCCACCGTCCTCGTCTTCAGCCACTCCGCAAGTCGTCTAGCATAAAAAAAAAGTTCGCAAGTAGCAAAACGGACTGGGATTTTCTCAGCCCTCCCCACCTCACTACTAGATCTTAAGTGGTGGTCTGTGTGCTAGTCCTTCGGATGAAATGATAAGTCGAGGTTCCATGTGCAGTACGTTTTCAGCACACATTAAATTCCACGGCCTACGGCGCCGACGGAGTTGTCTCTGGGAAAATTCCGTAGAAAAATTCACTTTTCATGGGATAAACAAAAATACAGAAAAAGAAAAACAGCAATGACAACAACAACAACAACAACAACAACAACAACAACAACAACAACAACAAACAAACCGAGTGACGCAGCACTGCGTTGTTGCACTCTCCACATGAAGAGGATCCTGAATGAATTCCACGTGGTAGATCCATTGTGACGAAAAAGAAATGAATTACAAATAGAAATAGGTTTCTTAGACACAGATGGCTTGTAATGAAAACAGGAGAGAGAGAGAGAGAGGGGGGGGGGGAGAGATTCAGATTCAGATTCAGATTCAGATGATTTATTCAATAAGGCCATGGCCCCTCTGAAGGGGTGAAATAAACATACATCACTTAAATATACACTGTTTTATCATAAATTTTATACAGAGCAAAGGAAACTGAAACATTCAATCTGCACAAGAGCTCCTGACTTTAAAGGCTTTATACAAATAAGTGATCTTCCCTGGCGGATGCCATAAGCAAGCTCAGTCTAAATAGTGAAGGTTGTTTATAATATTTTCTGGGGATCAGTTTATCTCTATGACTGCTTAGTACTGGACAACAAAACACGACATGAATTTCATTTTCTCTTGCTTTTCTACATAATGGACATATAAGATCACGGTTATCATGTTGTCTATAACGAAGGTAATGTTCATAGATCTCAGATACCCCTAACCTAAATCTTGTCATAATGCATCTTAGATGCTTATCCATTTTAATCGATGAATAAGTGGGAATGCATTTTGATGGATTAAAATGTCTATAAAGCTCAAATCTATTACTGTTTTGAACATGAGCACTCCAATCCTGCCATCTACAATCAATCAGTCTATTACGAAATGTACGAAGAAAAACATTTATATCCCCCACACTCTGATTCATCCACATACATCCATATCCCAGTTCGAACACTCAGCTCTCACCCTTGACACCCAGTTTGTTTTCCCTCTAGCATCCAAGTCGAACAACATATTACATGCTTTCCTTGGCAGTCTCTTCTCTGACATCTGTGTTCATTTTAACCAATAACCAATACATCTGACAATAGAATAAAGATAAATTGGATACCTGTTTGTTTCCCCATAAAGCAAATCATTAGGAGTTTGCATTGACACACCAAGAATTTTTTCCATGGCAAACAGATGAATGTTTTCACAGTGTATTGCAGAGCCCTCACGACCCCATATTTCAGCTCCATACTGTGTAATAGGTTGAACTTGCGAATCAAATGATTTCATAAATATGCCAAAAGAATTACTTCCTAGCATAGATAGTTTCTGCATGATACATAGTAATACCCGTTTTGCTCGGCTTGCCAGGTCTTTACACGCTGCAGTAAAACTTAATCGCGTTGAAAAATATATTCCTAGATATTTATATACATTAACAACTGGCATGATATTTCTATTATAAGTCCATCGTTCATTGCCAGCTAGGTACCCACCCTTTCTGAATACAACGGTATTGCTCTTAGACATATTTACTTGTAATTGAAAGAGATGATGCAACTCGATATAAACTGTTCAGTTGTGTCTGTAGACCAGTGACTGTTTCGGACAATAGAACTACATCATCTGCCAAAAGAAGAATAAATAAACTGCAATGTATCTCCAATAAACCGAGCACCATGTCTTCCACTGCAAACCACAATGGCAATGAAAGATATATTCTGCAACATGCATCGATAAACTATCTTCATTAACCCTTTGACTCCTGCATCCTATCCACCAACTGCAAAAACTTAACTCTTCGACTCCCTCACCCTATTCAGCAGCTTCCTGCAGGAAGCTGATGGACAGGGTGCGGGAATCAAAGGGTTAAGTTTTGGCTTTGCTAGCATGGTTGGCAATTCAAGATGCTAGTGGACTCTACAAAAAGTGGTTGAAATCAAGGAAGAAGGAAGATTACATAATCTATAGAAAAGTGAGAAGAGAAGCAAAGAGAAAAATCACAGCTGCGAAGGATGATACTTGGAAGAATTATGGTGAGTGCCTGGCACAACTTTGTGGGCGGTCACCACGAGGATTTTATAAAAGCGTCAAGAGCATTAGGCTGAGGGACAAACCGTTCATCCCAAAATCGATTTTGGTGTATGGGAAGACTTTCTGTATGGTGTGGAAGTACTGCATACTCTTTGACGGCTGTCTTTATTTCATTACATTTTTAGTTTCATTACTATTTTTTCTAACCAGTCGCCGTGGTGTAGTGATTAAAGCAACGGACTACCGACTGGAAGGTTGTGGATTCGAATCCCCATCAGTCCCTTCAAAAATCATTGTGGGGTTCTTCGGCTGTAACCGCCTCCTACCCAGACTTGGGCGTGCTATGGGCTCATTGGGAAGACTGGGACCACACAGTCGAGTCTCATCCACTTCACGTATGCGTCACTGAGGGTGTTGCTCAAATCTTCTGACCAGCACCACAGGTGTCTGTATCTCTCGAGCCTGGTTGACGCCAGGATGTATTATGGTAGTAAGCGTATAGTACAATCCTGTCACTCAGTGTCAATCCTAGACGGAACTCCACAGCATCATAATAATTAATAATAATTACAATTTATATAGCACAAAATCATGAATATCGACATCATCATCATCGCATTGTAAAAGAAAAAAAAAACTGCCTCAGCTTCTGTGGCCATTAAAGTGGCGTAGAAAATGTGGCGGGAAAAAAAGGTGAGCACAAAGGTAACCTCCCTGAGTGTGATGATCCTAAAAGAAAAGAAAGTTGTTTTTTTTATCTAATAAATCTGATAATTATCGTTACGATCATTATTATCATTTTGTCAACAGTGTGGCAGGAAACGCAGGTCGATTACAACCTGTTGGACGCAATACTGCTGAACACCTCTCGCATCGGGCATGGTTACGCCCTGACCAAACATCCCATGCTGCTGCAGATGGTCAATGATGGCAAGATCGCTGTGGAGGTCTGTCCCATCTCCAACCAGGTGACTTGCACATTTTCAGGTTTTGTTGTTGATGTTGTTGTTGTTGTTGGTGGTGGTGGTGGTGGTGGCATTGTTGTTGTTGTTGCTGTTGTATGTTTGTAGTTGTTATACTGGCGCAGAAAAAAAAAACGTTCGGTTGGAATAAATCTCATTGCGACAATGTTCAAGGTGGGTTATATCCATGCTTTAACCCTGTGTGAATGTTGTTATTTGTTTGTTGTTGTCCTCTCTCCTCTTCTTCTTCTTCTTTTTCATATTTTTCTTTTTTTATTTTCCTCCTGAATTTTTTTTCTTAATTTTTTTTTTCTAGTTGACAGATACTACTGAAATTGTCATTAAAGTGCGTCGATTCATATTGAATTGAGATTGCGTTCATTTATGTCATGAGTACCCATATAGGGCTAGGCACTGTGTGTGTTTCTGGACTGATCACTGATATGCACTTCACAATGTTGTTTGAATAAGCAAATCTGTGTTCTTTAATTCTTTATACTATGATCAGTATTACATTTACTAAGCTAGCATGACAGTGATTCCGGTAAAAGCTGGGGTGTGTCTTAAACTGTTACAGCGTAAATTTTAATCTTACGAAATGTATGTAGGAATTTCCTGAAAGGGGGATATTATATCCAAAATTTTCTTTACTGGTTTATGTTAAAAGAGGTATTTTTGTGTATTTGCCACGATCATTTTTCCTTTTGATCACGTGGCTTTTGTGATTTAAAATATACGGAAATAATCGGTATAACTCAGTTTTGATAGCAAAATGGAAAGACACAGAGGACTGTTAAAATAGAAAACCTCGTTAGAATGACATCTGAATAATGAAATTCAGAAAATGATCGTTAGAAGAGAAAGTCACTGTAGACGAAAGCACCCAAGTATTGAAAAATAATAAAACTGGATTTAGTGCAGAATTTTTTAGGATGTTTCTGGAAACAAATGGGGCATTTTGTAATGAGAGCTTTTTTTTTTTAGCAAGGCATACAAAAATGGATAATATTTTACAAAGCAGAAAGGAGGGTTGAATACATGGATTCCTCAGCCGTTCAAGACAAGTCAAGTACATGTCTTACAGGGAACGAAAACAGGACGTCCTCAAGCAACGGACAGAACACTGTTCACAGATCCAAAACAAGAGTGACTGCCCGCGCCCAAGCAAACACAAACCAGAAGAACAAGAAAATCAATGTAAGCGCGTCTCCAACAAGACAAAACAAAACAAGCGCAAATTTTCGGCCAACTAGCCTTTGTCAAGCGCGAACGCACGGTCACAGACAAATCACAGACACCAAACAATGGATAATAAAAACGGGACTAAAAACTTCCCTGCCGCCTCGTCCAGTGGGTAAGAGATGGAATGCCCATGTCATCATGAGCAGTAGTAAGAAAAGGGGCCCCTTTTCTTACTACTGCTCATGATGACATGGGCATTCCATCTCTTACCCACTGGACGAGGCGGCAGGGAAGTTTTTAGTCCCGTTTTTATTATCCATTGTTTGGTGTCTGTGATTTGTCTGTGACCGTGCGTTCGCGCTTGACAAAGGCTAGTTGGCCGAAAATTTGCGCTTGTTTTGTTTTGTCTTGTTGGAGACGCGCTTACATTGATTTTCTTGTTCTTCTGGTTACTGTTCACAGAGTTGTGTGGTGAGTCATTCCAAACAAGAGTCAGAGTTTGGCAGGTTTGTTTACTTTCACCCACCCTTCAGCATGTTCCTGGAGCAAACTATGACTGACGCACTGGAAGAGATTACGCAGTAACACTAAGTGTTTGTGGAAGGAGAGTCACCAGCCTACGTGTTCTTCATGACATTGATGGCTTGGCTGGAGATGAACGTCAATCGTGATGCCTCTGCGATACTACAGCTGGCCACAGAATGGAGATCAGCACTGAGAAAACCAAGCTGATGACCGACATCAATGACATCAGAGGACAACTGCTGGACATGATGCACCGCTTAAAATACCAGAAGACAACTGTCGCAGAAAGGGCTCCAAGCCTGCATGTTTTTGCTTGAATGACGTACATAGGAGCTCCAGTGGAGCTCCCTCGTCCGGTAGGAAGGTGATATTGAGCTGGTGACATCAGACCGTAACAGACTACTGCGATCAGATTAAAAGATATAAAAATTGCAACGTGCAACGTTAGAACGATGCTCCAGAACAGAAAACTAGAAAATGTCAAGACAGATATGGAAAGGTTGAAGAATAATATTTTAGGACTAGGAGAGATGTTATGGAAGGGAACAGGCAGGACAACATCGGACAAGCATAAAATCATGTATTCTGCACAGGATAGGCCTACACATAAAAGAGGGGTAGGCATCATAACGGATAATGACTTTTTAAGACATTTTGTCTATCACAGGATTCTGGGCTATATCAGAGCACATTTTACTGGTTAGAATCGAGGGCAAGCCTTTTGATGTCAGCATCGTCCAAGTATACGTGCCAACATCCACATGTACTGAGGAAGAAGTTGACAACTTCTACGTAGAATAGAGACAGTCAAGGCTCAATGTAAATCCCGGGACATTACAATAATAATGGGAGAGTTTAATGCTAAAGTGGGACAAGAAAGCATAGATGGCGTTCTTGGACCTCATGATCATGGCACGCGAAAGGAAAGGGAAGAGAAACTTGTTGAGTGGGTACAAGTAAATGAATTCATAATAGGAAACACGTGGTTTGAACAGCCTAAGATAAGAAATGGACATGGATGAATCCAGGAGACGGCACAAGAAATTAGGTTGATTACATATTGATAGATAAGAGATGTGGGAATTCTTTACTGATAGCAAAAACATTACCGGTCGCAGACTGCAACAATGATCAAAGTTCTGTGATGGGAAAATTAAGGCCGCAACTAAAAAGAAGAAAACAAACCAAAAATTCGCATCAAACTAAATCTTGGACTTTTTAAGACAGATGAATCAACTCGAGCAAAATTA
>JAPXFY010000024.1:26231916-26244416 GCA_030674185.1 Monoplex corrugatus
TATGTGTGTGCGTGCGTGCGTGTGTGTGTGTTTGTGTGTGTGTGTGTGTGTGTGTGTGCACGTGTGTCTGTCCGTGTGCGAGTACATTCATGGGTTCATGTGTGTGTCTGAGTGCACGCGCACAGGCATCTTATATTGCTGATTTTTAAAAGTGAAAGTATTGCATTTCCCGACTTTTTTTTTTAGAGGAGGAGGGGATGGGGAACAGCGAACCCCCCTCTAACCGCATACCACCTCCATCATCATCATCATCATCATCATCGTCGTCGTCGTCATCACCATCATCATCGTCATCATGATGTGCCCTGCCGCATGGTACTGGCGATTATGGCCCTCCATACGAACCTATCCCTTGTCGCTGCAAGTACATCTCCCACCCTCTCTGTCCTCAGCCACCCTGCAAGTCCGCCCAGTATTTTCTCCCTGGGTCTACCTGGTGTTCTCTTTCCCTCCAGCTGTCCTGTTGTTACTGCGTGCTAAAATTTCTCTTGCCTTATAAAATGTCCTATAAATGTTGCTCGTCTTTTCCTAATCTTCTTCATTAATGTTCTTCTTGTGTGTGCCTCCTTCGAGGCTGTCTCGTTTGTTTTCTTTGCTATCCATGGAACTATCAACATTCTTCTAAAAACCACATTTCAGTTGCCTCAATCCTAGGACGTGAGAAACCAGAGTTCGATTCCCTATTAGACAGATTTTCCTTCCTTCCTCCCCTTTCTCCCTATCCCATTAGACCATGAGTGGTGCTCTGAATGCTAGTCTTGCATACGAGACAATGTGGCAGCATACACTTAACGCACATACAAATCCCACGACAGAAACTGAGTTGTCCATGGCAAAATCATGTAGAAAAATCCACAGTCATAGGTTATCAAAAAGATGTGTATACAGGGGAAAAGGGTGGCGCTGAACTATGGTGATAAGCTCTCCCCGGTGCATTTCAACCTTTATTACTAAAAAACCCAAAAAAAACCCAACCAATAATGAAATAAAAAATAAACCAATCGAGTCAATTTGAATCCATTCCAGTTGTCAGTATGTCATTGAGCATTAAAAAAAATCGAAGCAGGACTCTCACAGTTAAAGGGACACAATCTATCCTGAATAAACGCAATATATTTTGTTATCTCCCATGGTACAATCTACTGATCCCTGAGTTATATTTCCAGTTTTCCCTATTTTCCCTAGTGTTGTTAGTTGTTGCCTTTTTCGTGGTGATAGTGTAGTAATGATGAATGATGATAATGATAATGGTAGTAATGATGCTGATGATAATGATGACGATGAAAACGATGACAACGATAGAAGATGCTGCTGCGTTGCTGCTGCTGTTGCTGCTGTTGTTGTTAATTAAAAGATATGCCTTTAGCGTTAATTGTTTGCTTGAAATAGAGTTCAGTTTGTTGAATTGTTACTGTTATTACTGTTATTATGATATCAGTAGTAGTAGTAGTAGTAGTAGTAGTAGTAGTAGTTAGTAGTACAACCACTGCAATACTACGATACTACTACTGTTACAATTGCTGGTGTCATCATCATTACTAACATCAATGTATACTGATTTTTATTGTGCACAACAGCCGAACACCTTTTTGTAGAGGGATCAAATTTTCGACTTTAATGTCTTTCTCAAGTAAAATCAGAATGTCCACTGACAACAAAGCATAGCTATTAAAACAGGATTTGTGATTAAAGTTCATATCAATGATAAAAGTGATAAAGTGATTAGTGTTAAATCTACATGTCTCTTGCCTGTCACAATCCAACATGTTCACATTTTTCATGATTTTTTCTAACATACATGTTTCGGCCGCTGCACGCACACACACACACACACACACACACACACACACACACACACACACACACACACACACACACACACACACCACCACACACACACACACACACACACACACACACACAGAACGCACACACACACGATAAAACACACACACACACACACAGAGTCGCTCACACCTCCACAACACCATACACACACACAATCTCACATACCCACAAACACACCACACACACACATTCACATACCCACAAACACACACACACACACACATCACACAACACACACACACACACACACACACACACACACACGCACATACTCTCACACTACACATACACGCGCACCCACACACACACTCATGCTAAGGTGAAAGGTGTGCTAGCAGGTAAAATTGTCCTTCCTTCCCTCATCGCGTCGAGCGGGATTTCCTTTGGGCACATACACAAAAGTTGGAGTTGCAGGGTCACCGCCATCCCACGCTCCACAGTATCTTGAATGGTGAAGGGGATCCCAACCGAAGTCCTATCTTGCCTAGCACTGCAATGTATACTGAATTGAAATAAAGATTTCCCCGGAATCAGTCTTTGCTAAAGAAAACATTGCAATGTTCAGGCTCAATCTTCAAGGGGTGGGACCTGGGAAATCAACCTATCCCTTCAATGATTTATACCAAGTCAGCCGGCAATGCTCTGCTCTTCACGATTTTCAACTGCCCGTGGGATCTTTAGCGTGCGCAGCCAGAAGGCACGCGGGTCCAAATCGTTTTTCGTCCCCTTCCGAAGGACTAGACGTTCAGTTCGATTTTCCGGTCAAACTGAGGAGAAAAATCGTGGCCTCTACGAGGAGCGATCCCTGGAACCTCGAGTTTAGTTATTGGCAAGCGAATGTCTGAACCATTCTGCCAGTCTTCTCCATGACGATTAGTAGCAGAAGCAGTCACTGCAGTACTACAACTACAACAGTTACTAGAAGTATCACAGCGTTAAAAGGGACAGCAAACAGACAAGTGTATGGTGCGGGTTGGAACCGAACCTTCGACACCCAATCTAGAGTGTGCAACTCTACCAACGGAGGCACCCCACCCGCTAGAACATCCCCCATCTTCTAGGAAATTTTGTGCTAAAAAATTTCCTCTTTTCTGTCACTCTCTTTGTTTCAGCCTTGTTCCTTTGCTTTCCGTCATTTCTTCCTATCATTGTCTGCCGTGCTGGTCCTTTTTACCTGTATGTGTTCGATAAAATCGTACGCACTTTTTCTTAGGATTGATAATTGGGTACATGTGTTAAATGCATTTTTGGCTCTGGTGAGGTGAGATATGCGGAAGTAAGTTTAGGTAACTTAGGCCTGGTTTTATGTGTTTTGGTGTCCTTAGGTATGTTTAAATTTGTATTCAGGTATGTTTTTTAAATCCCCTCTGCAATACAGGTAAATTGGACGGAGTGGTCAACGCCAGGGGAGCAGTCTTTAGATCATGGTGCGTGTGGCGAATGCATTCGACATGTGTACTTAATTTACTCTTTTCATATTTTATCCTGTTGAAGTTTTGTGTATGTTTTAAAACGGTTCTAGCCCTGATATGGCTCTACGCAGTCGGCTGGGCTTTAGATTAAACAACAATAACAGTAACAGTAACAATAACCCGCTAGAACATTGTGGCCCGCATGTGTGACGGACGAACCCAGGGTCTTTGCGTTATCAGTGTGGCGTTCTAAACTCACTAATTTTATGCAGGTACAGCGCCATGACTCAGCGAGAGAAGGAGGTAGCGGAGGACAGATGGAAGGCGGCATGGAACAAGTTCATCTTGGAGATTCTTGAAGAATGTGATGGCTAAGTAACTGACCTGCCTGCCAGCCTGCCTGCCTGCCTGCCTGCCTGCCTACCTGCCTGCCTGCCTGCCTGCCTGCCTGTCTGCCTATCTGCCTTCTGCCTGTCTGCCTGCCAACCTGCCTGCCTACCTGTCCGTCTGCCTAACTGCCCGTCTGACATCCTGCCTGTCTGACATCCTGCCTGGCTGACTGCCTGCCTGCCTGCCTGTCTGCCTACTTGCCCGTCTGCCTAACTGCCCGTCTGACATCCTGTCTGTCTGCCTCCCTGTCTGTCTGCCTACCTGTCTGTCTGCCTACCTGCCCGTCTGCCTACCTGTCTGTCTGCCTACCTGTCTGTCTGCCTACCTGTCTGTCTGCCTACTTGCGCGTCTGCCTACCTGTCTGTCTGCCTACCTGTATGTCAGCCTACCTGTCTGTCTGCCTACCTGTCTGTCTGCCTACCTGCCATCTGCCTACCTGTCTGTCTGCCTACTTGGGCGTCTGCCTACCTGCCCGTCTGACATCCTGCCCGTCTGACATCCTGCCTGTCTGCCTACCTGCCTGTCTGCTACCTGCTGCCTACCTGCGGTCTGACATCCTGCCTGGCTGACTGCCTGCCTGTCTGACATCCTGCCTGTCTGTCTGCCTGTCTGTCTGACATCCTGACTGTCTGACATCCTGCCTGTCTGACATCCTGCCTGTCTAACATCCTGCCTGTATAACATCCTGCCTGTCTGTCATCCTGCCTGTCTGACATCCTGCCTGTCTAACATCCTGCCTGTCTAACATCCTGCCTGTCTAACATCCTGCCTGTCTGACATCCTGCCTGTCTAACATCCTACCTGTATAACATCCTGCCTGTCGACATCCTGCCTGTCTGACATCCTGCCTGTCTAACATCCTGACTGTCTGACATCCTGCCTGTCTAACATCCTGCCTGTCTAACATCCTGCCTGTCTAACATCCTGACTGTCTGACATCCTGCCTTTCTAACATCCTGACTGTCTGACATCCTGCCTTTCTAACATCCTGCCTGTCTAACATCCTGCCTGTCTAACATCCTGCCTTCTAACATCCTGCCTGTCTAACATCCTGCCTGTCTGACATCCTGCCTTTCTAACATCCTTCTTGTCTAACATCCTGCCTGTCTAACATCCTGACTGTCTGACATCCTGCCTGTGTGACATCCTGCCTGTCTGACATCCTGCCTGTCTGACATCCTGCCTGTCTAACATCCTGCCTGTCTAACATCCTGCCTGTCTGACATCTGCCTGTCTAACATCCTGTCTGTCTAACATCCTCTGTCTGACATCCTGCCTGTCTAACATCCTGCCTGTCTAACATCCTGCCTGTCTAACATCCTGCCTGTCTAACATCCTGCCTGTCTAACATCCTGACTGTCTGACATCCTGCCTGTCTAACATCCTGTCTGTCTAACATCCTGCCTGTCTAACATCCTGCCTGTCTAACATCCTGTCTGTCTGACATCCTGCCTGTCTGACATCCTGCCTGTCTGACATCCTGCCTGTCTAACATCCTGACTGTCTGACATCCTGCCTGTCCAACATCCTGACTGTCTGACATCTGCCTGTCTGACATCCTGCCTGTCTAACATCCTGCCTGTCTGACATCCTGCCTGTCTAACATCCTGACTGTCTGACATCCTGCCTGTCTGACATCCTGCCTGTCTAACATCCTGACTGTCTGACATCCTGCCTGTCTAACATCCTGCCTGTCTAACATCCTGACTGTCTGACATCCTGCCTGTGTGACATCCTGCCTGTCTAACATCCTGCCTGTCTGACATCCTGCCTGTCTGACATCCTGCCTGTCTGACATCCTGCCTGTCTAACATCCTGCCTGTCTAACATCCTGCCTGTCTAACATCCTGCCTGTCTAACATCCTGCCTGTCTAACATCCTGCCTGTCTGACATCCTGCCTGTCTAACATCCTGCCTGTCTAACATCCTGCCTGTCTGACATCCTGCCTGTCTGACATCCCGCCTGTCTAACATTCTGCCTGTCTAACATCCTGCCTGTCTAACGTCCTGCCTGTCTAACGTCCTGCCTGTCTGACATTCTGCCTGTCTGACATCCTGCCTTTCTAACATCCTGCCTGTCTGACATCCTGCCTGTCTAACATCCTGCCTGTCTAACATCCTGCCTGTCTAACATCCTGCCTGTCTAACATCCTGCCTGTCTAACATCCTGCCTGTCTGACATCCTGCCTGTCTAACATCCTGCCTGTCTAACATCCTGCCTGTCTGACATCCTGCCTGTCTAACATCCTGCCTGTCTGACATCCTGCCTGTCTGACATCCTGCCTGCTACATCTCTGTACATCCTGCCTGTCTAACATCCTGCCTGTCTAACATCCTGCCTGTCTGACATCCTGCCTGTCTAACATCCTGCCTGTCTAACATCCTGCCTGTCTGTCATCCTGCCTGTCTAACATCCTGCCTGTCTAACATCCTGCCTGTCTACATCCTGCCTGTCTAACATCCTGCCTGTCTACATCCTGCCTGTCTGCATCTCCTGCACTCTGCTGCTAACACTTCTGCTCTGTCTACATCCTGCCTGTCTAACATCCTGCCTGTCTGACATCCTGCCTGTCTGACATCCTGCCTGTCTAACATCCTGCCTGTCTAACATCCTGCCTGTCTACATCTGCTGTCTACATCCTGCCTGTCTAACATCCTGCCTGTCTGACATCCTGCCTGTCTGACATCCTGCCTGTCTACATCCTGCCTGTCTACATCCTGCCTGTCTAACATCCTGCCTGTCTAACATCCTGCCTGTCTGACATCCTGCCTGTCTACATCCTGCCTGTCTGACATCCTGCTGTCTACATCTCGTTCTACATCCTGCCTGTCTAACATCCTGCCTGTCTAACATCCTGCCTGTCTGACATCCTGCCTGTCTGACATCCTGCCTGTCTAACATCCTGCCTGTCTGACATCCTGCCTGTCTACATCCTGCCTGTCTACTATCCTGCCTTCTGACTCCTGACTCTATCCTGCCTGTCTAACATCCTGCCTGTCTGACATCCTGCCTGTCTGACATCCTGCCTGTCTAACATCCTGCCTGCTGACATCCTGCTGTCTGAACATCTGCCTGTCTACATCTGCCTGTCTGACATCTGCTGTCTAACTCTGCCTGTCTGACATCCTGCCTGTCTAACATCCTGCCTGTCTGACATCCTGCCTGTCTGACATCCTGCCTGTCTAACATCCTGCTGCTGACATCTGCCTGTTACATCCTGCCTGTCTGACATCCTGCCTGCCTGTTAACATCCTGCCTGTCTGACATCCTGCCTGTCTAACATCCTGCCTGTCTAACATCCTGCCTGTCTGACATCCTGCCTGTCTAACATCCTGCCTGTCTGACATCCTGCCTGTCTAACTCCTGCCTGTCTAATCCTGCCTGTCTAACATCCTGCCTGTCTGACATCTGCCGTCAACATCCTGCCTGTCTACATCCTGCCTGTCTGCATCTGCCTGTCTGCATCTGCCTGTCTAACATCCTGCCTGTCTAACATCCTGCCTGTCTAACATCCTGCCTGTCTGACATCCTGCCTGTCTAACATCCTGCCTGTCTAACATCCTGCCTGTCTGTCATCCTGCCTGTCTGACATCCTGCCTGTCTGTCATCCTGCCTGTCTAACATCCTGCCTGTCTAACATCCTGCCTGTCTGTCATCCTGCCTGTCTGACATCCTGCCTGTCTGTCATCCTGCCTGTCTGTCTGGCCATCTACGAGAGAAAGAGAGAGAGAAAAAAAAAGAGATCAGTCAATTGTAATAATCCACCGTTCTTTTACACGAAGCTTTTCTTTTCCACCTGAAAAGTTAGATTTTGTACGTACAATCTCAGAGTCACTATGACATTGAAAAAGCTTCAACTGACAAAAAAAACTTGTTCATCGAGCATACTCGTAGACTGTTAAAAATAAAAAAGACAAATGTTAACTGTTGCCAGACCTTACTGAGAAAGTGCTCTTTACGCACCTCCCTCCAAAAGCGCAGATATTAATGTTTTTTGTTGTTGTCGTTGCTGTTGTTGTTGTTGTTGTTGACCTCCAGTCAGTAAAAATAAAAACAATCCTTACCTCCTTCCCTCTGTTCTTTTTCATGGGGGATCAAGCAGACAGATGGACAGATAGACAGAGACCCAACCCTTTTCTGTCACTAATCCGCTAGTTTTTGTCCTTTCTGTTGCGGTTGTTGTGTTGTTGTTGTTGTGTGTTTTGTTTTGTTGTTGTTGTTGTTGTGTTGCTGTTGTTTGTTTGTGTTGTTGTTGTTGTTGTGTTGTTGTTGTTGTTGTTGTGTTGTTGTTGTTGTTGTTGTGTTGTGTGGTGGTGGGTGGTGGTTCTTGTTGTTGTTCTCCTTCTTCCTGTCACTAACTCCCGTCTTATTTTGTTGTTCCCGTTCTTGTTGCGTTGTTGTTGTTGTTGTTGTTGTTGTTGTTGTTGTTGTTGTTGTTGTTGTTGTTGTTGTGTTGTTTGGTGGTGGTGGTGGTGGTGGTGTTGTTTCTCATTCTTCCTGTCACTAAGTCTCCTCTCATTTTGTTCCTGTTCTTGTTGCTGTGTTGTTGTTGTTGTTGTCGTTGTTGTCATTCTTCATGTCACTAACTCCCCTCTTATTTTGTTGTTCCTTTTCTTGTTGCTGTGTTGGTTGTTGTTGTTGTTGTTCTCTTTCTTCCTGTCAGTAACTTTCCCTCTTATTTCGTTGTTTTGATGTCATTTTTTTCATTGTTATGATTGAAAAAATTTACTTCTTCCTTGTTACGGTTGTTACTTTGAGGTCACCCTGTTAAAACTGTTAATTACATTTCTCACTTGTTATGATTGTTAATTTTACTTTCCCTTTGTTAAATATTCCCATAATAATGCCTACATTTCTCGTTAAAGTTTGTGAAATGTGTGAATCTTTAATGTATGCGCAGACAATAAAAGGATCTTGCTGGAAATCGTGGTACTTTTTGTGAATGACCATCAGGATGTTCGATCAATTTTTGTGTTCATGTTGTGGTTGTTATTTGTTGTTGTTGTTTTCATTGTTGTTATTTTCAAACCGTCTGTCTCTACCTGCTTGCTTGTGTGTCTGTCAGTCTGTTCGTCTCTGTTTTTGGTCTCTTGTATGTTTGTGTCTTGATATTTGTAGATCTGACCAATGCATTTGACACTGTTAACAGGAAGAACATTTGACACTGTTAACAGGAAGAACATTTGACACTGTTAACAGGAAGAACCTGTGAGAGATACTACAAAAGTTTGCTTGTCATCACTGGCTTGTCTCGCTGATTGCTTTCTTCTGTAATGGGATGGTGGTCAAGGAGCAAGAGAGAGAGAGAGAGGACCCTTCCCAGTGCAGGACAGAGCGAAACAGTAATATGTTTAAAGCACCCGCACTCTTCGCCATCTTCTTTGCATTGCCTCTTCTCCATCTTCTTTGCAGCAATGGGTAATTGATGCATTCAGAGGAGTTTGACAAGAGTGTGTTCATCAAACTCCGCTCAGATGGAAAACTTTAACGTGCAGGTGCTCCAAACCAAAACTAAAATGCTCATAAAAGGTCCTGTTGCATCCTCGCACAAAAACATCCAGCGCATCATTGACCGACTTGCTACGGCCCGCAAACGCCTTGGCATTACAGTAAGCCTCAGCAAGACACAGGCTGTATTTCAGCCAGTAAGACACAGATTGTATTTCAGCCAACAAGACACAGGCTGTATTTCAGCCAGCAAGACACAGGCTGTATTTCAGCCAGTAAGACACAGGCTGTATTTCAGCCAGCAAGACACAGGCTGTATTTCAGCCAACAAAACACAGGCTGTATTTCAGCCAACAAGACACAGACTGTACTTCAGCCAACAAGACACAGGCTGTATTTCAGCCAACAAGACACAGGCTGTATTTCAGCCAACAAGACACAGGCTGTATTTCAGCCAACAAGACACAGGCTGTATTTCAGCCAACAAGACACAGGCTGTATTTCAGCCAACAAGACACAGACTGTACTTCAGCCAACAAGACACAGGCTGTATTTCAGCCAACAAGACACAGACTGTACTTCAGCCAGTAAGACACAGGCTGTATTTCAGCCAACAAGACACAGACTGTACTTCAGCCAGTAAGACAGACTGTATTTCAGCCAGTAAGACACAGACTGTACTTCAGCCAGTAAGACACAGACTGTACTTCAGCCAGTAAGACACAGACTGTACTTCAGCCAGCAAGACACAGGCTGTATTTCAGCCAACAAGACACAGGCTGTATTTCAGCCAGTAAGACAAGACTGTATTTCAGCCAGCAAGACACAGACTGTACTTCAGCCAGCAAGACACAGGCTGTATTTCAGCCAGTAAGACACAGACTGTACTTCAGCCAGTAAGACACAGACTGTATTTCAGCCAGTAAGACACAGACTGTATTTCAGCCAGCAAGACACAGACTGTACTTCAGCCAGTAAGACACAGACTGTATTTCAGCCAGTAAGACACAGACTGTATTTCAGCCAGTAAGACACAGACTGTATTTCAGCCAGTAAGACACAGACTGTATTTCAGCCAGTAAGACACAGACTGTATTTCAGCCAGCAAGACACAGACTGTATTTCAGCCAGTAAGACACAGACTGTATTTCAGCCAGTAAGACACAGACTGTATTTCAGCCAGCAAGACACAGACTGTACTTCAGCCAGCAAGACACAGGCTGTATTTCAGCCAGTAAGACACAGACTGTACTTCAGCCAGTAAGACACAGACTGTATTTCAGCCAGTAAGACACAGACTGTACTTCAGCCAGCAAGACACAGGCTGTATTTCAGCCAACAAGACACAGGCTGTATTTCAGCCAACAAGACACAGGCTGTATTTCAGCCAACAAGACACAGACTGTATTTCAGCCAGTAAGACACAGACTGTATTTCAGCCAGCAAGACACAGACTGTACTTCAGCCAGTAAGACACAGACTGTACTTCAGCCAGTAAGACACAGACTGTATTTCAGCCAACAAGACACAGGCTGTATTTCAGCCAACAAGACACAGGCTGTACTTCAGCCAACAAGACACAGGCTGTATTTCAGCCAACAAGACACAGGCTGTACTTCAGCCAACAAGACACAGGCTGTATTTCAGCCAACAAGACACAGGCTGTATTTCAGCCAACAAGACACAGGCTGTATTTCAGCCAACAAGACACAGACTGTACTTCAGCCAACAAGACACAGGCTGTATTTCAGCCAACAAGACACAGGCTGTATTTCAGCCAACAAGACACAGGCTGTATTTCAGCCAACAAGACACAGGCTGTATTTCAGCCAACAAGACACAGACTGTACTTCAGCCAACAAGACACAGGCTGTACTTCAGCCAACAAGACACAGGCTGTATTTCAGCCAACAAGACACAGGCTGTATTTCAGCCAACAAGACACAGGCTGTATTTCAGCCAACAAGACACAGGCTGTATTTCAGCCAACAAGACACAGACTGTACTTCAGCCAACAAGACACAGGCTGTACTTCAGCCAACAAGACACAGACTGTACTTCAGCCAACAAGACACAGACTGTATTTCAGCCAGCATTATGTCAGGCTTCTGGCGCTTTACCGCCTCATATTTGTCATCGATAACCAGGAGATCAAGACTTGTGAACAAATTCTTGGGACAGTACATAGAGCCGTAAAGAATAAAGGAGCAGTACACCTGGAGAGAAAGAGAGCACCAGGTAGACCCAGGCATGAAACATTGGACGGACTTGCAGGGTGGCTGAGGACAGAGAGGGTGGGAGATGTACTCGCGCAGCGACATGGGGATAGATTCGTGTGGAGGGCCATGATCGCCAACGCCGTGCGGTAGGGCACATGATGATGATGATGATGATGATGATGATACCTTCTTATCCGTCAGATCAGTGGGACAGTCCATTTTGTATGCACGAGAAAAGGAGGGGAAAGAAGAAGAATGGAACGCTACCGAGCTAACCGGGCCACTTGGGCTGTTTTGATAGAGCGGTGGACTGAATTTTCTTGTTTGGGGTTCATTCCCAGCCAGCAACTTTTAACAAATGGCTTTTATCGTTGTCCTCATTAGCTCCTTAGCGATCATCGGGGCTACAAAGAACGCCAGTTGGCACTTGCCCATTATAATGCCCCCAATACATCGGGTGGTAGCAGAGCTTGGTAGATCCCGATCCCATTCCTATTTCAAAACCATCTTAGAGCAGGCTCAAACAGTTCGTCAGAGAAGCGCCGGTCGACTAGGTCACAGCGCATATGGGCATATCTGAGTGCAATGAACCGCTTTTGAACAAAAAACCAGACTCAACGCCCCCCCCCCCCCCCCCCCCAAGACAAAGGGAAATAACAGCATGTTTTTGGCGGTTCTCTGTATGAATAAGCTCCCTTCCATGAATTGTCCAATTCGTACACATACACACGCGCGCACACACACACACACACACATATATATATATAGATAGATAGATATAGATATAGATATATGTATATGTATGTATTTGTCACAGATATGTCACACGTATACGAGACAGACACATTCAGACATGGTCACATACCCTTGTATATCAAAACAAATTTTTTGGCTGAGCGACAGTTTCAAGTGCGGGTTGGTATTACTCTATCCGACATCCATCAACAAGAGCTGGGTGTATCACAAGGGAGTATTCTTTCTCCTGCGCGGTTCAGTATTAGGATCAACAATATAGTCAAGTCCGTATAATAATAATAATAATAATAATAATAATAAATAATAATAACATATAATGATAATAATATAAAATAAAAATAATGATAATAATAATAATAATGATACTAATAATGATGATGATGGCGATGATGACAATAACGACAATAATAATGACGATAATGACGA
>JAPXFY010000024.1:26249416-26284416 GCA_030674185.1 Monoplex corrugatus
AAAAGTGCATCAAAGCATACAGGACATTGACAAACTGGAAAAAGTGATCATAAGCATACAGGACATTGACAAACTGGGAAAAAGTGCATCATAAGCAAACAGGACATTGACAAACTGGAAAAGGTATGCATCATAAGCATACAGGACTTGACAAACTGGAAAAGTGCATCATAAGCATACAGGACATTGACAAACTGGGAAAAGTGCATCATAAGCATACAGGACATTGACAAACTGGAAAAAGGGCATCATAAGCATACAGGACATTGCAACTGGAAAAAGTGCATCATAAGCATACAGGACATTGACAAACTGGAAAAAGTGCATCATAAGCATACAGGACATTGACAAACTGGAAAAAGTGCATCATAAGCATACAGGACATTGACAAACTGGAAAAAGGCATCATAAGCATACAGGACATTGACAAACTGGAAAAAGTGCATCATAAGCATACAGGACATTGACAAACTGGAAAAAGTGCATCATAAGCATACAGGACATTGACAAACTGGAAAAAGTGCATCATAAGCATACAGGACATTGACAAACTGGAAAAAGAGCAGCGCCTGTCTGCCCGGTTTATAACCGGCGATTATGAATACAGAACACCCGGCTCCATCATCAAGATGCTTCACACTCTGCAACTGCCAACACTCCAACAGCGCAGACGTGATCTACGCCTAATCTTCCTCTACAAGGTGGTTGGTTGAGGGGTTGGTACCGGCCATACCATCTGCTGAGTATTTAACTCCACACAAACCAGGACGACTCATAAGGCCACGAACATCTGGGGGCCAGTACGATACCATCAGTGCGATCTCTAATTACGTAAGAAAATAATACAAGAACATTCCAAGTCAGCAGATGCCAGACAGAGCAGTTCAAACAGTCTTTTGTTTTTTTTGTTAGTACAATAAGAGACTGGAACCATCTGGAAGAAAACATCGTGAGAGCACCAACCCTTGAAAAACTTTAAAAGACTGATATCATCCCAACAGTAAACCTGCTAAAGCTGCGCACACCCTCACCCGTCGCGATAATGCCATAAACCTTGGCGACAGCGACCTATCTTACAGTTTCAGATACAGGTACAGGTACAGATACAGGTACAGGTACAGATACAGGTACAGGTACAGGTACAGGTACAGGTACAGATACAGGTACAGGTACAGGTACAGGTACAGATACAGATACAGGTACAGATACAGGTACGGTACGGATACAGATACAGGTACAGATACAGGTACAGATACAGGTACAGATAAGGTACAGATACAGGTACAGGTACAGGTACAGATACAGATGCAGATACAGGTACAGATACAGGTACAGATACAGGTACATATACAGATACAGGAACAGATACAGGTACAGATACAGATACAGGTACAGATACAGGTACAGATACAGATACAGGTACAGATACAGATACAGGTACAGGTACAGATACAGATACAGGTACAGGTACAGATACAGGTACAGGTACAGATACAGGTACAGGTACAGATACAGGTACAGATACAGGTACAGGTACAGATACAGGTACAGTACAGATACAGATACAGATACAGATACAGTACAGATACAGGTACATGCACAGATACAGATACAGGTACAGGTACAGGTACAGGTACAGATAATACAGGTACAGTACAGGTACAGGTACAGGTACAGATACAGGTACAGATACAGATACAGATACAGGTACAGGTACAGTATACAGATACAATACAGGTACAGGTACAGATACAGGTACAGGTACAGGTACAGATACAGATACAGATACAGGTACAGATACAGATACAGGTACAGGTACAGTACAGATACAGGTACAGGTACAGATACAGATACAGATACAGGTCAACAGATACAGATACAGGTACAGATACAGGTACAGATACAGATACAGGTACAGGTACAGATACAGGTACAGGTACAGATACAGGTACAGGTACAGGTACAGATACAGATACAGGTACAGGTACAGATACAGGTACAGATACAGGTACAGGTACAGATACAGGTACAGGTACAGATACAGATACAGGTACAGGTACAGATACAGGTACAGGTACAGATACAGGTACAGATACAGGTACAAGATACAGGTACAGATACAGATACAGGTACAGATACAGTACAGATACAGGTACAGATACAGATACAGATACAGGTACAGATACAGATACAGATACAGATACAGATACAGGTACAGATACAGATACAGGTACAGGTACAGGTACAGATACAGACACAGGTACAGATACAGGTACAGGTACAGGTACAGATACAGGTACAGGTACAGATACAGATACAGGTACAGATACAGGTAAAAGGTACAGATACAGGTACAGATACAGATACAGATACAGATACAGATACAGATACAGGTACAGATCAGATACAGATACAGGTACAGATACAGGTACAGGTACAGGTACAGATACAGATTCAATACAGATACAGATTCAGATACAGATACAGGTACAGATACAGGTACAGATACAGATTCAGATACAGATACAGATACAGGTACAGATACAGATACAGATACAGGTACAGATACAGATACAGGTACAGATACAGGTACAGATACAGATACAGATTCAGATACAGATACAGATTCAGATACAGATACAGGTACAGATACAGGTACAGATACAGATACAGATTCAGATACAGATACAGATTCAGATACAGATACAGATACAGATACAGATACAGGTACAGTTACAAATACAGATACAGATACAGATCAGCAGATTCAGATACAGATACAGAGATATCAGATACAGATACAGATACAGATACAGGTACAGATACAGATACAGATACTGATATACAGATACAGGTACAGATACAGATACAGGTACAGATACAGATTCTGATACAGATACAGATTCAGATACAGGTACAGATACAGGTATACAGTAAGGTACAGATACAGGTCAGATTCAGATACAGGTACAGATACAGGTACAGATACAGTACAGATACAGGTACAGATACAGATACATGTACAGGTACAGGTACAGATACAGATACAGATACAGATTCAGATACAGATACAGATACAGGTACAGATACAGGTACAGATACAGATTCAGATACAGATACAGATACAGATACAGGTACAGATACAGGTACAGACACAGGTACAGGTACAGTAACAGATATAGATACAGGTACAGATACAGATACAGATACAGGTACAGATACAGATACAAATTCAGATACAGATTCAGATACAGATACACATACAGGTTCAGATACAGATACAGATACAGGTTCAGATACAGATACACATACAGGTTCAGATACAGATACAGATACAGGTTCAGATACAGATGCAGATTCAGATACAGATACAGGTTCAGATACAGATACACATACAGGTTCAGATACAGATACAGATTCAGATACAGATACAGGTACAGATACAGATACAGATACAGATACAGATACAGGTACAGATACAGATACAGATGCAGATACAGATTCAGATACAGATACACATACAGGTTCAGATACAAATTCAGATACAGATACAGATACAGGTTCAGATACAGATTCAGATACAGATACACATACAGGTTCAGATACAGATACACATACAGGTTCAGATACAGATACAGATTCAGATACAGATACACATACAGGTTCAGATACAGATTCAGATACAGATACACATACAGGTTCAGATACAGATACACATACAGGTTCAGATACAGATACAGATACAGGTACAGATACAGATACAGATACAGATACAGGTACAGATTCAGATACAGATACAGATACAAATACAGATACACATACACATACAGGTTCAGATACAGATACACATACAGGTTCAGATACAGATACACATACAGGTTCAGATACAGATACAGGTACAGGTACAGATACAGATACAGATTCAGATACAGATACACATACAGGTTCAGATACAGATACACATACAGGTTCAGATACAGATACACATACAGGTACAGATACAGATACAGATACAGATACAGGTACAGATACAGATACAGATACAGATACAGGTACAGATTCAGATACAGATACAGGTACAGATTCAGATACAGATACAGGTACAGATTCAGATACAGATACAGATACAGATACAGATACAGGTACAGGTACAGATACAGATACAGATATAGATACAGATACAGATACAGATACACATACACATACAGGTTCAGATACAGATACACATACAGGTTCAGATACAGATACAGATACAGATACACATACAGATTCAGATACAGATACAGATACAGATGCAGATTCAGATACAGATACAGATACAGGTTCGATCTGAAACACGAGCGGTCGTCTTACCCTTCAACGACAACTCTATATCTTTAGGGATTAAAACTCACGCGCCGACCACTGTTGTGAAGTCATGCTGGTAAGTAAACACGCCTGCAGTTGAGATTAGCGATAAGCTCGCACGTGACTTAATCTGCAGGCTGCTTAGCTCTTGTTGCTAGAGCCGCGTGCACACGACATACTTAATTATCAAGGTCAATCCCAGCCTGCGGTGTAAAGCCTGACACGTTCTCTGCCCGCCCTGACGTTCTGACAGTGTGCTGTTCAGCAAACCAACCATTGTCGTGCTAACTAATGTTGAACTGACAGATAAGTTCGGGGCTTTAATGTTATTGTTATTGTTGTTTAAAGCCCAGCCGACCGCGTAGAGCTATATCAGGGGTATAACCGCTTCAAAACCCAATCCATCGCACAGGGGAATAAAAAAAAACGCACCTAAATACACATACATGTATAAGTAATTTAATAATAATAATAATAATAATTACAATATTTATATAGCACAAAATCTTGATAAAATCAAATCTAAGCGCTGAAACAGACACACACGCACGCACGCACACACACGCACACACGCACGCACACACACACACACACCACACACACACACACACACACACACACACACACACACACACACACACACACGCATGGCTATAAATGGGGAGAAAGAATAAAAGCAATGGTACCAAAACATATATAAAAACAAACCTAAATTATCTAGAATTGCTTCCGCACATCTCACCTCCCCAGAGCCAAAAATGCACCCAATACGTGTACCCAGTTATCAATCATAACAAAAAGTACGTAAGACTTTATCGAAGACATACAGGTGAATGGACCATTCAGGCAGAAAATGTTAGATAGAAATGACAGAAAGCAAAGAAACAAGGCAGAAAGAAAGAGAGTGACAGAAAAGAGAAAATTCCTAGCACAGAATTTCCAGAAGGTGGGGATACTTTTTATACTGAAGGAGCCCCCGGCATACCCACAGGGGGATAGTCAGGGCTGGCTGGCTGGTTGGCCGTAGACTCTACATGTAGATATAATGTCTGGAGTTCGATCCCACCTTGCAAGCCATAAATTGGCAGGGTTTTTTTTTCTTCCATCACAAAAAGGACATGGCAAAAGACATTGTAGCAGCAACAAGCTGTTATTGATAGTTACGTTTCAGCTGAAGGTCACACAGAATGTACATGGACGTAAGGCTTAAAACGACTGCTAATGATAAGAGAACAGCGAGTGTAATCAGATTAGACGTTAGTCGTGCCATACACGAGGGCTGTCCGGCTACATGCCATCGTCATCTGCCATGTCTCTGTATCCACGTGCCACTGTGTCCAAATATCAATCATGGTGCCCTTCGACTGGGCCAAAGCTCATAGTATCCCAAACGGGTTATGATGGCCCAAACTGGGTCTGGTGGCCCAAATGAAGCCGTAGCACCCAAGGAGATAACAGACAATGTGCGTCATATCAGATGTTAAGATTTGCCCAGGGAATACGCAAGAGAATTATGGATTCCTCCCTCTCTCTCTCTCTCTCTTTCCACCACACACACAAACACATACACACACACACACACACACACACACACACACTCACACACACACGCACGCACACACACACACACACACATTTACATGTAGAGTACAGCCCTGTCACACAATCTCAATCCTAGATGGAACTCCATAGCATCATGATGATCATCCTCATGAACATCTTCATCGTCGCATTGTAAAATAACCATATTTACCTACCCAATATATATGTATTACAGTATGGGTCCCAATGACCCAGTTTGACCCATCATGTCCCATTTGGGATGACATGGACACAATGACAAATGGACACAATGAAACATGGACACAATGAAACATGGACCCAAAGACATATAGACACAATGACAAATGGACACAATGAAACATGGACACAATGACATAAAGACACAATGAAACATGGACACAATGACATATAGACACAATGACACATGGACACAATGACATATAGACACAATGACACATGGACACAATGACATATAGACACAATGACACATGGACACAATGACGTATAGACACAATGACACACGGACACAATGACATATAGACACAATGACACATGGACACAATGACATATAGACACAATGACACATGGACACAATGACATATAGACACAATGACACATGGACACAATGACATATAGACACAATGAAACATGGACACAATGACATATAGACACAATGACACATGGACACAATGACATATAGACACAATGACACATGGACACAATGACATATAGACACAATGACACATGGACACTATGACACATGGACACAATGACACATGGACACAATGACACGTGGACACTATGAAACATGGACACAATGACACGTGGACACAATGACACATGGACACGATGAAACATGGACACAATGACACATGGACACAATGAAACATGGACACAATGACACATGGACACAATGACACATGGACACAATGACACATGGACACAATGACACGTGGACACTATGAAACATGGACACAATGACACGTGGACACAATGACACATGGACACGATGACACATGGACACAATGACACATGGACACAATGACACGTGGACACAATGACACATGGACACGATGAAACATGGACACGATGAAACATGGACACAATGAAACATGGACACAATGAAACATGGACACAATGATACGTGGACACGATGAAACATGGACACAATGACACATGGACACGATGAAACATGGACACAATGACACATGGACACGATGAAACATGGACACAATGAAACATGGACACGATGAAACATGGACACAATGACACGTGGACACAATGAAACATGGACACAATGACACGTGGACACAATGACACATGGACACAATGACACATGGTCACAATGACATATAGACACAATGACATATAGACACAATGACACATGGACACAATGATATATAGACACAATGCCATATGGACACATGACATATAGACACAATGACATATAGACACAATGACATATAGACACAATGACATATAGACACAATGACACGTGGACACAATGACACATGGACACAATGACTAATGGACACAATGACACGTGGACACAATGACACATGGACACAATGACTAATGGACACAATGACACGTGGACACAATGACACATGGACACAATGACACATAGACACAATGACACGTGGACACAATGACACATGGACACAATGACTAATGGACACAATGACACGTGGACACAATGACACATGGACACAATGACACATGACACAATGATACATGGACACAATGACACATGGACACGATGAAACATGGACACAATGACACGTGGACACAATGACACATGGACACAATGAAACATGGACACAATGACACGTGGACACAATGACACATGGACACAATGACACGTGGACACAATGACATATAGACACAATGACATATAGACACAATGACATATAGACACAATGACATATAGACACAATGACACATGGACACAATGACATATAGACACAATGCCATATGGACACAATGACATATAGACACAATGACATATAGACACAATGACATATAGACACAATGACACATAGACACAATGACATATAGACACAATGACACATGGACACAATGACATATAGACACAATGACATATAGACACAATGACATATAGACACAATGACACATGGACACAATGACACATGGACACAATGACATATAGACACAATGACACATGGACACAATGACACATGGACACAATGACATATAGACACAATGACACATGGACACAATGACACATGGACACAATGATATATAGACACAATGACATATAGACACAATGACACGTGGACACAACAACACATGGACACAATGACACGTGGACACAGTGACACATGGACACAATGATACATGGACACAATAACATGTGGACACAATGACACATGACACGATGACACATGGACACAGTGACACATGGACACAATGACATGTAGACACAATGACACATGGACACAATGTCATGTGGACACAATGACATATAGACACAATGATACAATGACACATGGACACAATGACATATGGACACAATGACACATAGACACAGTGACATGTGGACACAATGTCACGTGGACACGATGATACGTGGACACAATGAAACATGGACACAGTGACATATAGACACAATGACACATGGACACAATGAAACATGGACACAATGACAAAAGAACACAATGACATATAGATACAATGACACATGGACACAGTGACATACATACATAATGACACATAGACAGAATTACACATGGACACAATGACACGTGGACACAATGACACGTGGACACAATGACACATGGACACAGTGACATACATACATAATGACACATAGACAGAATGACACATGGACACAATGAAACATGAACAGATTGACACGTGGACATAATGACACGTGGACACAATGACACGTGGACACAAATTACACAAGTCATCTTGGTGTTTCACAAGTTCTACAACTCATCCTTATCATTTCACGACCTTACCAGTGATCATCTTCATGCTTCAGTCATCCTGGTGGTGTCAGTGTTTCTTATCTTCCCTTCCTCCCAGCGCATATAGTTTCACGCAGGCTCAAAGAGTCTGCCAGACAGCCGCTGGCAGATGTGGATGGAGCGCTTGTGAAATGTCCCAGTGCGATGAAAACATCTTATTGTCAGTGAGATTTTTGTTCAAAGCCCAGCCGACTATGTAGAGTCATATCTGGGTTATACTATTTTAAAACATGCACAATACTTCAACAAGTCACACAAAAAAAGAAAGAAAAGAAAAGAAAAGAAATGAAAGAAAAAAGAAAAAAAAAAGGAAAACTAACTTAAGCACGCATATCAATGCATTCGCGCACAGGACATGCCCCTGGCGTTGACCACTCCATCCAATTTATCACACAGGGGATTTAATGTTTTATATACATTGTAGATTTAGTGTTCTATACACAATGTAGATTTAGTGTTTCATATACAATGTAGATTGGTTGATTTATACACGATGTAGATTTGTCGCTTTATATACAATGTAGAATTAGCTGACATATAGGATTTCCAATAAACCATAGGGGTGTGCCAGATCATTGCTGTCATATTCCAGAGGATCAGTGACGTAGCTATGGTCAAAGTAATGGATGGAATTCCTGAGAATTATACATTTGATTTCTATTGATCCAAAATTTCACTGTTTTTTTTTTTTCGCCCTGATGACCTCCTATTAAAAACTGATTGTTGCACAAGTCTGAGAAGGGGAAACAGGGACTATGTAAATGAATAGTAACAGTACACAAGATGGCAGAGCCATTCTTGCAGACTCCCTTTTTTCTTTAAAAAAAACTCCATATACAGTATTTTTATGGCTGATGTCAGTTACTTTTTTGGCTATCAGATACTTTTTTGGCTGATGTCAGGTACTTTTTGGCCGATGTCAGGGGTTTTTTTGGTGTTTTTTTATATTTTTTGGCTGATGTCAGGTACTTTTTCTTGCTGATGTTTCAGGTACGTTTTTTGGCTGATGTCAGGTACTTTTTTGGTTGATGTAAGGGATTTTTTGGTTTGGCTGATGTCAGGTACTTTTTTGGTTGATGTCAGGGATTTTTTGGCTTTGGCTGATGTTTGGTACTTTTTTGGTTTGGGCTGATGTCAGGTACTTTTTTGGCTGATGTCAACTAGTTTTTTGCTGGATGTCTAGTACTTTTTTTGCTGATGTCAAGCCATTTTTTAGCTGATGTCAGGTACTTTTTTGCCTAATGTCAGGTATATGTTTTGCTGATGTCAGGTACCTTTTTGGTTTGGGCTGATGTCAGGTACTTTTATGGCTGATGTCAGGTACATTTTTTTGACTGATGTCAAACTTTTTTGACTGATGTCAAGTACTTTTTTGGTGGATGTAAGTTATTTTTGGCTGATGTCAGATACCTTTTTTGGCTGATGTCAGGTCAGGTACTTTTTTTGGCTGATGTCAAGAACTCTTTTGGCTGATATCAGGTATTTTTGGCTGATGTCAGGTACATTTTTGGCTGATGGCAAGTACTTTTTTGGCTGATGTCAAGTACTTTTTTGCTGATATCATGTACTTTGGCTGATGTCAGGTACTTCTTGGGCTGATGTCAGGAACATTTTTGGCTGATGTCAGGTACTTTTGGCTGATATCGGGGGGGGGGGGGGGGGGGTTGGCTGATGTCAGGTATTTTTTTTGGCTGATATCAGGGTGGTTTTTTGGCTGATGTCAGGTACTTTTGGGGCTGATATCAGGGTGGGTTTTTTTTTTGGCTGATATCAGGGTGTTTTTGTGCTGATATCAGGTACTTTTGGGGCTGATATCAGGGTGGGGTTTTTTTTGGCTGATGTCAGGTACCTTTTTGGCTGATGTTGGGTACTTTTTTGGCTGATGTTGGGTACTTTTTTGGCTGATGTCAGGTACTTTTGGGCTGATATCAGGGTGGGTTTTTTTTTTGGCTAATGTCAGGTACCTTTTTGGCTGATGTTGGGTATTTTTTGGCTGATGTCAGGTACTTTTTTGGCTGATGTCAGGTACTTTTTTTAGCTGATATCAGGTACTTTTTTTGCTGATATCAGGTACTTTCTAGGCTGAAGTCAGGTACTTTTGGGGCTGATGTCAGGTACTTTTTTTGCTGATGTCAGGTACTTTTTTGGCAGATGTCAGGTACTTTTTGGCTGGTATCAGGGGGGTTGGGCTGATGTCAGGTACTTTTTTGGCTGATATCAGGGTGGGTTTTTTTGGCTGATGTCAGGTACTTTTTTGACTGATGTCAGGTACTTTTTTGGCTGATGTCAAGTATTTTGGGGCTGATGTCAGGTACTTTCTTTGGCAGATGCCGTGTACTTTAATGGCTGATGTCAGATACGTTTTTAGCTGATGTCAAGTATTTTGGGGTTGATGTCAGGTACTTTTTTGGCTGATGTCAGGTACTTTTTTGGCTGATGTCAAGTATTTTGGGGCTGATGTCAGGTACTTTCTTTGGCAGATGCCGTGTACTTTAATGGCTGATGTCAGATACGTTTTTAGCTGATGTCAAGTATTCTTTTGGCTGATGTCAGGTATATTTTTGTTGCTGATATCAGGTACTTTTTTTGGCTGATGTCGGGTACTTTTTTGGCTGTCAGGTAATTTTTTGGCTAATATCAGGGCTGTTTTTTTGTGTGCTGATGTCTGCTACTGTTTTTGGCTGATGTTAGGTACTTTTTTTTGCTGATGTCAGGTACTGTTTTTGGCTGATGCCAGGTATTTTGTTATTGCTAATATCAGGTACTTTTTTGGCTGATGTCGGGTACTTTTTGGCTGTCAGGTAATTTTTTGGCTAATATCAGGGCTGAGTTTTTTTTGCTGATGTCTGCTACTGTTTTTGGCTGATGTTAGGTACTTTTGGGGCTGATGTCAGAACTTTTTTGTCTGATGTCAGATACTTTTTTGCTAATGTCAGGTACCTTTTTTGCTGACGTTAGGTACCTTTTTTGGCTGACGTTAGGTACCTTTTTGGCTGATATCAGGGTGCTTTTGTTTTGTTTTGTTTTTGGCTGATGTCAGGTACATTTTTTTGGCTGATGTCAGGTACACTTTGGGGCTGATATCAGGTACTTTTTTGGTTGATGTGAAGTATTTTTAGGCTGATGTCAGTACGTTTTTGGCTGATGTCACCTTATCTTGGCCATGAGCTCCAAACGTACGCATTTGTGACTTTCTTAACGATCCACATCTTTGACCCAGAAATGATGAAGATCTACCCATGAATGCTGAGAAATCTTGCTGACCCAATTTGTCACACACGCACACACACCACCACACACACACACACGCTCACGCACTTACGCGCATACACACACACGAATAAGCAAGCGCGCACACAAACGCACCACACACACACACACGCACGCACACACGCAGCACGCACGTACAAACACAAACACACACACACACACAATCACACACACACACACACACACACCACACACACACACACACACACACACACACACACAACACACACATACACGCACAAACCCAGTACGCACACAAAAACGCAAGCGCCTGCACAAACACATACACACGCACGCGCGCGCGCGCACACACAGACACACACGCACACACACACATGCACATGCACACACGCGCCTCTTCTCAGTTGAATGGAAAATATAATCTCTCTTTAAAAAAAAGAGAAAGAGAGATTAAAAAAGAAAAAAACAAACAACCAAAAAAGGTGGGCGGAGGAGGGGGAGGCCAGACTGAATATACAAAAATTTAGGATAGAGTACGAGTGAAACTGTGCGCATTAGATGGAATCTGCTTAAAGACATTCCTAAGTGTTCCTAATCTCCGATTGTTATAGTTGCACGCCTAATCCTTTAATCCTTAGAACCGTTTTCCATGGGTGGCAAGGCTGTGCCCAACTGCGGACTAAGCAGATCAATGTGTGCAATTTGTGTTGGTGGTGCTGACCATTTGTTAGAGAAAGTTGCTGTGTTATATAGTGTGTTGTGGTTGTAGTAAGAGACTTGGTTTCTTTCTGGAAGTCCCTGGCCATCTACAGTCGATAGGACGTTTGCAAATTTTGATTGCGGTAGCATATCTTGTGTTGTGAGACTGGCATCATTTTGAAACATTTTTGGCCATCAAGAAGCTCGTTTTTATTCTGCTTTTGGTCGATGTTGTATTTTTTTCAGTTGTGTTGGAAAATACTGCAAAAAGTTGGGTAAGTTTATATCTTTTTATTTTTCTTTCTTTTTCTTTCTTTCTTTCTTTTTTCGTATTTTGTATGGTTTCATCAAACATCATTAACTTACATTGTAACTAATGTCATTAAGGATTTCTATTCCTATGATATTGTTACATGCTTACAACTTCTTTGCTTTCTTTCGTTTGTTGCTTGTTTTATTTTTTTAAATTACCCGTATCATGAATTATGTAAATATTCTAGTTAGTAGAATGTTAGGTAATCTGACAATAAATACTTATTGAACTGATATGAACTGTTTTACGTCTTCTTTGTCACTACAGCCTCCTCATGGCAGATTTGAGTAGAAAGCATAAGGACTTGTCCGAACGAGATGAAATCATTTTGAACAGTTACAGTTACAGTCCTTCGTGAATTAAGTACTGTTTCGCGTATGTGTAGGTCCCGCTGTGACAGTAAGTTCTGTGCAGTTTGCTGTTTTACTTTCAGTGTGAGATGGCCTACGTAAACAAGATGTCTTGAATTTTATGAATCATTTCACTGTCACGGGTTTTTTGTTTGTTTGCTTGTTTGTTTGTTTGTTTGTTTGTTTGTTGTTTGTTTTGTTTGTTTGATTTGTTAATCATTTTACTGTATGTGATCTACGGATTTCATACACATAATACCATATAATGGTACTTCATGTTTAACTTTTTCTGTCCATATCCTACGCCATATTAATGGCCACAGTATCTGGAACTATGTTTCACAATGACATGATGATGATAACGATGGGGATGATATTTGTGATGTTATGAGGTTTCTGCAGTGTTTAATGTTGACTCATTGCTAGAATGCAGATGTGTGGTTTATAGTTTGTAAAAATGTGCTTAATGTCAAAGAAAAAAGACCTTCGATCCAAGATAAAAGTGTACAACATTCAACCTAAAACGAGATATTGAAAACGTGCATCAGAACAGTGTACAAAAATATCGTCTAAAAGCGCATATTATGTTATGTGAATAGACGTAAAAAGAAATAACGAACAAAACTATTCTGTAAAAGGAAAGAATAAACAAGGATCTTTCATCAGGAACAAGGTACAAACACTTCGCTGTTGTCATTTCACTCCTTCCTGTAAACAGAACTAGTCGTTTAAACATGTACAGTCTTTTTTCAGATGTTTATATCTTTTTGTTAGTCTACAAGTGTTTGTGGTATGGACAGCAATTTTGGTAGAATTGGTTGGACAATACTTCTGAGCAGAACAAATACTAATATATATTTGTTTGGGTTTAAGCTTACCTATTCTGCATCTGTACACATTATGATTAGCAGATGGGGTTATTTTATCAAATATAATTATGTATCATGATAGATACACAACACTGTAACAGAATAATATATATAGATATATATAGGTATACATTTAGATGTCTATACACACACACACACATATACATGTATATATATATATATATGTATATACACATATGCATACATACATATACATATATATATATGTATATCAATATATATATATATGTATATCAAATATATAATATATATATATATATATATGTGTGTGTGTGTGTGTGTGTTGTTGTGTGTGTGTGTGTGTGTGTATACATACGAGTCTACATATATATATGTATAAAACAGCAATTACACTTTGCTGTTTTGTTTTGCATATGTCTCTATAACTTATTTTTAAATGACGTTTTTGAAGTTTGACAGAGAAAAAGAACAGCTTACATGTTATATTACATGATGATAATTACATATATATTTGAAAATTTATTTAGCTATATTGCTGAAGTGCAATTTAAGAAATGTTTCAGTGTTTTTCCACAGTATTGAATAATTTTCCGGACCGTTGATTTCTTCCTCGTCTTCTTCTTCTTTTCCTTTAAATAAATGAACAATCATAAGGGCGCTGCTTACGGAACTATGCCAAAGCTTGGGTCTCTACGAATAGTATTTAGCCATTTCGCAATGTTGTCAGTCCATGGGTGTTTTCTCACTCTGAATTCGCTCAATACTTCACTGGAGAATTGATTTAGCAAGGCTCTTGGCTCTTATTACAAACGAGACAATCTTGATGGAAGCAGACACAGGAAGATCATTGATAACGAAGATTAGGAAAAAAACAGGCAACATTTATAGGCCATTTTATGAGGAAAGGGAATTAGAGCACCTGGTCACAGCAGGAAAGCTGGAGGGAAAGAGAGCACCAGGTAGACCCAGGGAAAAATATTGGACGGACTTGCAGGGTGGCTGAGGACAGAGAGGGTGGAAGATGTGCTTGCGGCAACAAGGGATAGATACATATGGAAGGCCATGATCGTCAACGCCATGTGGCAGGGCACTTGATGATGATGAAAGTCACATAACCAAACAGAATCGAACCCAGACCAGTATACTAAGGAAATAAGAGGGAAGCAGGGAGAATTTTTATATTATCAACCAAAGGACATAACTCTTGAGAGTCACGAGGTATTATTTCCCATGTTGTGGAACTTCTCAAATCTAACATAGATTGCGCTACCCATTCAACTAGCATAGAAACAGATACAAAGCACAAAAACCGTAAGCTCAGAACACTCCTCAAAAAAGGAGCGCCCAAGCCTACCTTTACACTCTGCAACTACCCTACACACAACTATGAGAGAGGAAAGAAATACATACAATATATTGGTCTTATGTTCAAGATTGACATAATCCTTCACTCCTGAACCGACCAAACACACACACATAGACAAGACAGAACATATACAGGGTTGCTTCCAAGGCATATATGTAAACAGTATACTAAGCAATCGACTATTGACCCGTTGTCATGATGATGGGTAGTAGCGGTGATGATGGGGGTGTTTGTGGTGATGACGATGACGAACGACGCCCAAGATATTGTGATGATGATGAGGGTTTTGTTCTGTGCAGATGGCGAGTGTGCCCCAGACAACCATAGTCCATGAAGGGCAACACGGATGAAGAAGTGAAGACGTGGCGACCTGTATCTACCAAGTTCCCTGTCAAGGACTCTGTACAGACATCTGCATCGGATCTATGAAAGTTTTGAATCACGATCTCGAGATAGTCCTGTGTTTGCCTTCAGGGGCTTGTACCTCTGCTGGTCGATTTCACACCTTGGTGATGTTTTTGCGAGTTAAGAATAACCACTAAAACGTTGTCAGTGAAACACGCAACACACATCTGAAAGCTGACAGCGAACAGTGAAAATATATGCTTCCTAGACAGTCCTTCTAGACATCCCGCTGGGCAAGATCTCGAACTCATTCCAGCCAACATCGCTAACAGAAGCGGAACGTTCTGTGTGTTTTTATAGACACATGACACTACTGTTCATATCCATATTCAGAACTCTGTACCACAAAGACGCAGAACCTCACCAAGCGCGCTGATATAAGAGCTTCTGTTTACTTCCTCGGTATGTCACATATCGTCAACTACAGCTGACAACACGTTCACCTCAAACGGAAAAGGACTCCCCATTCTTTCATATCCCTCGATCAAGAGCTGAAGACAGCAACGTGTCTAGAAGCACCATCAGCAGTCTCGCAATGATGCTTCTTTTCAGTTACGCATAATAAATAAACACCGTCACTGCAAAACCGAAAAGGACCAGCACACTTTGAGACCCTCACTAAGAACCAAAGCGCGTAAGGAACATATTCCTACCGCGGATATTCTGTCTAAAAGAAACTGAAACTAAAACAGGTTGAATATTACGCCGGAGGTACCAGTATCAACATTAGAATGAGACCATCACACACTGATCAAGGGCCACAACTCTTGAAAACTTCTATCAAGAATCACTCGATACCGGTATGTCCGACGTAACATCATATACAACGTATCGGCGTCAAAATGACGCTAGCATTGACTGATATTATCCCAATCTGAAAGGGACGACGACCACCAACTCTTCAAACTCCCCACACCAAGAACCACTCAGCCACAGTAACAATGTCAGGCGTGGCGATGGAAACGCCGTCTGCTCGCGCCATGCGCCAACTGGCCAACCGCAACAACTTGGCTGGCCTTTACCTAAACAACTACCTGCATCAGGTGGAGAGACAGAAGGACTTTTGGCTGTCTGACCTGGACAAGCATCGGCTGGACGTGACGGACTTCCTCAAGAATCTCCACAGGTGTGACTCCGACCTCCTGCCTCAGAGCAAGAAGTAGGTGATTAGTCTGTGTGTGCATGTGAGAGAGAACAATGAACAAGAACAAATTTTATTTACGAGGGTATGAAATAAGCAAAATGTATGCTTTTTTAACATGCAGTCCTCGCCCAAAGGGGGTTTACATCACACTACACATAAAGTGTACCTTAGATAATATACATACTCCAACAACAAAATCATTACACCACCAGGAACCAGAAAAAAACACGAAAGAAGAATACGAACGCGTATTTAATACAACAAGACAAGACCGGCGCAAATTTTATGGCCAACTGGCCTTTGTCAAGCGTAAGATTACAAACAAACAAACACCAGATACAAAAATTATGAGAAAAAGACTGAAACTTCCCTACCACTGTGTCCAATGTGTCGTCGCTCCTTTCAGCCCTCATTTCAAATAGGGTCTACACCACACTACAGATAACCTATACCTTAGATAAAATAGATATTATTATCAGTCAAAGATATACATTTGAAGAAAGGGAGAGGGGGAAGGAGGAGAGAGAGGGGAGGTAGGGGAGAGAGAGAGAGAGAGAGAGGAAATTACACCTTCAGTCAAAGAAATACATTTGAGACGAGAGAGAGAGAGAGAGAGAGGAGAGAAGAGAGGAGAGAGAGAGAGAGAGAGAGCAAGAACAAAGAATCAAAAATAAAATATATGCTTCTTTACAACCAGCCCTCATTTCAAATAGGGTGTACATCACACTACACATAACTTATACCTTAGATAAAATATATATTAGCAGTCAAAGAAATACATTTCAAGAAAGAGAGAGGGGCGGAAGGAGGAGAGAGAGGGGGAGGGAAGGGGAGAGAGAGAGAGAAAAAGGGGGAAGGGGAGAGACGGGGGACAGTAAATGGGCAAAAGAGGGTCTCTACTGGATATTTCAACAATTGATTGATTGTGTCTATATGTCATTGTGTCCATGTGTCATTGTCTATATGTCATTGTATCCATGTTTCATTGTTTGTTTGTTTGTTTGTTTGTTTTCACTCTTGCAAAAAATAAGATTTATTTCAAATTTCCAAATGCTGTAACAACGAATAAATTGCATGAGAATTCGTACCGACAACATTATTATAGAAACACTCACAACAGCAATAACAAACTTCTCTTTGTTTCATTTCTCTGTCGTTTTAACTAGTCACAGAGTCTGCGATATTTGTTCAAAATGCTGCGATGAAGCAGGACAATGGACATGGTAACCACGATGCTATGGCGTTCCATTAGGGTTAAAACTGTTTGACACGGCTGTGCTGTACGCTTCCTTTCATAATATATCCTTGGTGTCAACCAGGCCCGAGAGATACAGAAATCTGTGATGTTGGTCAGGAAATTTGAACAACGCCCTCAATGACATATTCATGAAGTGGATGAGACTAAGTTTTGGTCCCAGTGACCCCATAGCACACTCAATTTCTGGGTAAGAACCAGTTGGAGCCATGTTCGTCAACGCCATGCGGCAGGGCCCACGATGATGATGATGAGCCATACCCACACTTTTTATCATCTTGTATATACTACCTATAGCCATAGCCACACTCTTTATCGTCTTGTATATATTACCTATAGCCATAGCCACACACTTTATTACCTAGTTTATACTACGTATAGCCATAGCCATACACTTTATTACCTTGTTTATACTACCTATAGCCATAGCCACACTCTTTATCATCTTGTATATACTACTTATAGCCATAGCCATACACTTTATTATCATGTACATGTACATACTACCTATAGCCATAGCCACACACTTTATCATCTTGTATATACTACCTATAGCCATAGCCACACACTTTATCATCATGTATATACTACCTACAGGCATAGCCACACATTTTATTATCATGTATGTACTACCTATAGCCATAGCCACACACTTTATTATCATGTATATACTACCTATAGCCATAGCCACACACTTTATTATCTTGTATATACTACCTATAGCCATAGCCACACACTTTTCATCTGTATTACTACCTATAGCCATAGCCACACTTTATATCATGTATATACTACCTATAGCCATAGCCACACACTTTATTATCATGTATATACTACCTATAGCCATAGCCACACTTTTTATCATGTATATACTACCTATAGCCATAGCCACACATTTTATTATCATTGTATATACTACCTATCAGCCATAGCCACACACTTTTTTATCATGTTATACTACCTACAGCCATAGCCACACATTTTATTATCATGTATATACTACCTACAGCCATAGCCACACATTTTATTATCATGTATATACTACCTACAGCCATAGCCACACACTTTATTATCATGTATATACTACCTACAGCCATAGCCCCACACACTTTATTATCATGTATGACTACCTACAGCCATAGACACTACACACTTTATTATTTGTATATTATGCCATAGCCACACATTTATTATCATGTTATACTACTATAGCCATAGCCACACACTTTATTATCTTGTATATACTACCTATAGCCATAGCCACACACTTTATTATCTTTTATATACTACCTATAGCCATAGCCATACACTTTATTATCATGTATATACTACTTATAGCCATAGCCACACACTTTATCATCTTGTATATACCACCTATAGCCATAGCCATACACTTTATATTTTGTATATATACCTATAGCCATAGCCACACACTTTATCATCATTTTATATACTACCTATAGCCATAGCCACACACTTTATTATATGTATATACTACCTATAGCCATAGCCACACACTTTATCATCATGTATATATACTTACAGCCATAGCCACAACTTTATTATCATGTATATACTACCTAAGCCATAGCCACACATTTTATTATCATGTATATATTACTTACAGCCATAGCCACACCTTTATTATCATGTATATACTACCTACAGCCATAGCCACACATTTTATTATCATTGTATATACTACCTACAGCCATAGCCACACACTTTATTATCATGTATATACTACCTACAGCCATAGCCACACACTTTATTATTGTATATACTACCTACAGCCATAGCCACACCTTTATTATCATGTATATACTACCTACAGCCATAGCCCCACACTTTATTATCATGTATATACTACCTACAGCCATAGCCACACACTTTATTATCATGTATTACTACCTACAGCCATAGCCACACACTTTATTATCATGTATATACTACCTACAGCCATAGCCACACACTTTATTATCATGTATATACTACCTACAGCCATAGCCACACACTTTATTATCATGTATGTACTACCTACAGCCATAGCCACACATTTATTATCATGTATATACTACCTCTAGCCATAGCCACACACTTTATTATCATGTATTACTACCTACAGCCATAGCCACACATTTTTTATCATGTATGTACTACCTATAGCCATAGCCACACACTTTATTATCATATATGTACTACCTATAGCCATAGCCACACACTTTATTATCATGTATGTACTACCTATAGCCATAGCCACACACTTTATTATCATGTATATACTACCTATAGCCATAGCCACACACTTTATTATCATGTATATACTACCTATAGCCATAGCCACACACTTTATCATCTTGTATATACTACCTATAACCATAGCCACACACTTTATCATCATGTATATACTACCTATAGCCATAGCCACACACTTTATCATCATGTATATACTACCTATAACCATAGCCACACACTTTATCATCTTGTATATACTACCTATAGCCATAGTCACACATTTTATCATCATGTATATACTACCTATAGCCATAGCCACACACTTTATCATCTTGTATATACTACCTATAGCCATAGCCACACACTTTATCATCTTGTATATACTACCTATAGCCATAGCCACACACTTTATCATCTTGTATATACTACCTATAGCCATAGCCACACACTTTATCATCTTGTATATACTACCTATAGCCATAGCCACACACTTTATTATCATGTATATACTACCTACAGCCATAGCCACACTCTTTATCATCATGTATATACTACCTGTAGCTATAGCCACACACTTTATCATTTTGTGTATGCTACCTATAGCCATAGCCACACACTTCATTATCTTATATATAACTACCTATAGGCATTGCCACACACTCTACCACAATGTGTATACCATATTGTATATGCTATATATGGTCATAGCTACAGTCTTTACACGCTCTGCCAAAACAAAATGAATATCTAAAGCCGTCAGTGATATACACTCAGTTTAAATTAAAAAAATCGATCGAAGAAGACCCAGCGATTTTCTCCTATGAATTAATATTTAGCAAACAAATAATTAATTTTGATATTTAAATGTCAAAGATTATTTTTAAAAAACTCAAAATGATGACCAAACTGGACGTAGAAAATATTAATGTTTTGTTGGATGAAGACGCCTAAGAAGCAGACATCTGTAATCAACATGTTTTCAACATCGATAGCCCAATGGCAAGAACTCAAAGAACTCAAAGAGCAGAGTATGTTTATTCTGGAAGCTATTTCTAAACAGTTTTGGGACAAATGAAACATGAAACCGAAGGTGAGGAAATATTACATTCAAAATTATTGATAGGTCGCCCAAGCTCACAACATACAAACAAAGAAAGAAAACTAGAAAGCCAAATGAGTTTGAAAAAAACAGTGTAGATAAACAAACTTAAGGTCTGCTAGACCTATACTAAGACGCAAAACGGCTCTAATCTGGACGAAAATGGAACAGGTAGCAATGGACACAGATTTGAGACTTCAAAGAGAGCAAAAAATATAAATAAACACAACCTGTGCATATAATGGAACATGTAGCAAAGGACATAGACTTCAGACTTCAAAGAGAGCAAAAATATAAATAAACACAACCTGTGCATATAATGGAACATGTAGCAAAGGACATAGACTTCAGACTTCAAAGAGAGCAAAAATATAAATAAACACAACCTGTGCATATAATGGAACATGTAGCAAAGGACATAGACTTCAGACTTCAAAGAGAGCAAAAATATAAATAAACACAACCTGTGCATATAATGGAACATGTAGCAAAGAACATAGACTTCAGACTTCAAAGGGAGCAAAAAATATAAATAAACACAACCTGTGCATATAATGGAACATGTAGCAAAGGACCTAGACTTCAGACTTCAAAGGGAGCAAAAGATGTAAAATGTAAACAAACACAACCTGTGCATATGACGGAACAGGTAGCTAAAGACATAAACTTTAGACATCAAAGAGAGCAAAACTGTAAACAAACACAGCCTGTGCATATGGTGGAACAGGTAACTAAAGACACAGACTTTAGACTTCAAAGAGAGCAAAAATGTAAACAAACACAGCCTGTGCATATGGTGGAACAGGTAGCTAAGGCCAAAACACGAGACTTCAAAGGGAGCAAAAAATGTAAACAAAACAGCCTGTGCATATGATGGAATAGGTAGCTAAAGACATTAGACTTTAGACATCAAAGAGAGTAAAACTGTAAACAAACACAACATATGCATATGATGGAACAGGTAGCTAAGGCCAAAACATGAGACTTCAAAGGGTGCAAAAAATGTAAACAAATCCAGCCTGTGCATATGATGGAAAGGTAGCTAAGGCCAAAACATGAGACTTCAAAGGGTGCAAAAAATGTAAACAAATCCAGCCTGTGCATATGATGGAACAGGTAGCTGACGACATAGACTTTAGACTTCAAAGGGAGCAAAAAATGTAAACAAATCCAGCCTGCGCCATGGCCAAGGACTGATGCAAAGCAAAAACTCAGATAGGAAAAGGTTTCTGGAGAGTTTCAGGGAGATGATCAACGTTAACTTTCCATGTCAATATTTCGTGCATGATGGTGCACATAATAGATGCACATCGGAAATAGCCAGCAGAATCGGCCAAGCTAAAAAAAGAGCATTCAAGAAGATGACAAGCATTCTTACCAACAAATGCCTATCAATTAACATCAGGAAGAGAGTCCTTGAATGTTATATAGAACCAATACTGTTGTACGGATGTGAGGCGTGGACAGTCAACACGCAAAGCCAGAGCAAGATTGAGGCAGCCGAGATGTGGTTTCTAAAAGAATGTTGAGAGTTCCATGGACAGCAAAGAAAACAAACGAGACAGTCTTGATGGAGGCAGACACAAGTAGATCACTCATAAGGAAGATTAGGAAAAGACAGGCAATATTTATAGGCCATTTTATGAGGAAGGGGGATTTGGAGCACCTGGTCACAACGGGAAAGATGGAGGGAAAGAGAACACCAAGTAGACCCAGGGAGAAAATGCTGGACGGACTTGCAGAGTGGCTGGGGACGAGGAGGGTGGGGGAGATGCTAGGGGCAACGAGAGATAGAGACAGATGGAAGTCCATGATCGCCAACGCCATGCGGCAGGGCACCCGATGATGATGATGATGATCAATGTTAACTTTCCATGTGAATATTTCGTGCATGACGGTGCACATAAATTCGCACTGTATTTACACCATGTAAATTTAATTGAAAGTGTGGTTTAATTTGGTGTTTCTGGCGAGTTGTTATTGTTGATTTTGTTTTTGTAGGATTGATCTACATATGGTTTGCATTACACCACTCTTATACTTGGTTTATTCATAGCTATAAGTTTGTTGGATTTCAGAAATATGTTTCCGAAGGTGTTTAAGGTAGTGTCGTCAGCATTATTCTTTAGAGTTCCATTTAGGATTGAAGACTATGCTTACTATCATAATATATCTTGGTGTTTACCAAGTCCGAGAGATACAGACACTTGCGGTGTTTGTCAAACGATTTCAGCAATATCCTCAATGACACATCTGTAATGCGGATGAGACACGACTGTGTGGTCCCAGTCTTCCCAATGAGCCCACAGCACGCCCAACTATGGGTAGGAACCGGTTAGAGCCAAAAAATCCCACAATGATTTTTGAAGGGACTGATGGGGATTCGAACCCACAAACGTCCAGTCGGTAGTCCGTTGCGCTAACCACTATACAACGGCGACCTGTTATTATAATCATAATTATTATCATTATCATTATCATCATTGTTATCGTCGCCGTCATCATCGTCGTTGTAGTCGCCGTCATCATCATCATTTTCTTCTTCTTCTTCTTTCCTTATCATTATTATTATTACTAATATTGTTACTATTATATTATTATTATTATGATTACTATCATTATTATTATTATTATTATCATTATTGTTATCATCATTATTATTATTATCATCATCATCATTATTATTATTATTATTGTTATCATTATCATCATCATTATCATCATTTCATCATCATCATCATTATTATTATATTATTATTATTATTATTATCATCATTATTATTATTATTATTATTATGACGACGACGACGACGACGACGTTGAGATGATGATGATGATGATGATGATGACGATGACGACGACCATCATCATAATCATCATCATCATAAAAATAGTGATGATGACGATGAAATAATAATAGTAATGATAACCACCATGATGATGATGATTGTTGTTGTTGTTGTTCTTGTTGCTGTTGTTATTATTATCATCATTAGTATCGTCGTTATTATTATCATTATCATAATCATTACGATATTGTTATTGTTATTTCTATTATTGTTGACATTATTTTTGTTATTTCTATAATTAATTGACAGTACATCTCTCACTCGATCTGTCTGTCTTCCAGGATTCGGGAGGAAGCAGAAGACAGTGACGATGATCTCCTTGTCGACTCGAACCTGCAGTCCAGACGCGACACCCACACGGCCAAGACAGCTCCAGCACGCTCCTCCAACCGGCGTCATCGTGGCGGTGACAACGCACATGCTGAGGACTGCCTCAGCCTGGACAACCACCCCCTGCGTTGTCAGAACGGTAAAAACGGGGCGTCCATACGACGTCAGATGCTGTGCAGACGTCGCCTGGAAGAAGAGCGGGCGAAGGAGTCCGACTTTGACAAGGCGGAGATGTTCCTCATGAAGCTTCGTCAGGACGTCGACAAGGAACACATGGAGGACTTCAGACAGCAGGTCAGCCGTAAAAAGTTCACCTCCTACCTCCTGAGGAAGATCCAAAGCAAAGAATCTTTCAGAAAAGATGGAGACGAAGACGAGGAGGAGGAAGAGGAGGAGGAGGGTGAAGATGACGACAGGGGAAGAGGCCGTATGAGTATGGTCTACCCCATCAAACGTTTGGGAAGCATCGCCACAAAGTTCAAGCAGATGGGATCGGGCCGGAACACCCCAGCTGACGATCAGAGAGGCACGCTGTTCTCTTCCCCGTCCAGAAGGACGAAAGGAGGGAGGAGAGACGTTTGGATGGAAGAACAGCATCGCAACAACAGCTCCCAGAGGAGTCACCTAACTCCTCGTCAACGCAGCGTGTTCGAGATCACTGAAGACGACGTCCCGGCCAGCTCCTTGCCGCGTCCTGCCTGTATGCCCGACGCCAGCCGATCGCGTAGAGACCTACTCGCCGACACTGCGAGAGCTTACGGCTTCGGGGAAGCCGCCGTGGTTTTAATCACCAAAGTCGGAGGAAATAAAGGAAGCCCCCAGCCTGATGAAGGTGGCCCCTTCTCACCCATCCCTGCCCAGTTTAACCCCCTCTCTCGGGCCTCGGTGGCGAGAGAAGGCGTTTACAGCGACAAGCCAAAGTGAAAATCCCCTTGCATCTGAAGGCTAAGCCCAAAGTGCCGGCCGAACTGAGACAGGAGAACCAGGGATTAGATACTGTTCGCTCTCAGCTACATAGTCGCCTGGTGCCCCAGGCTTTGGATGACCGCATCAAAGACTTCATGCGTGACCTGGACTATTTGGAGCGGAGGTCGCTGTGGAAAAGCCATCCCGGTATGGAACCTGAAGAGGAGGAGGGAGAAGAAGAAGAAGGGAAAAAGGAAGAGAATTAGACATAAAACTTGACTCCTGTCGTATGGGATCTTAACCTTTCCATTCCCGGAAGAGACTTAGAGATAAGACCTGAGTGCTTTCGTGTGAGACTTTAAAACCTTTCCAATCCACGGAAGAGAATCAGAGACAAGACCTGACTGCTTCCGTATGGGACCTTAACCTTTCCACTCTATCGTCCTGTCCGCAAGGATTAGAGTTCGGAATTTTGTTCGAGAGAGGATTTATTGCGCTCAGATAATTCCATATCTGTTCCCTTGAAACTACTACTAATTATTTGGCAAGACGCTTTTGCCCTTTACAAAACCCTGATGCACTGACAAAATTTTGAAAAGGGAGCGGAGAGGGCTGATAATACCGGAACGATTGGGCCATTAAGATAGGCAGCGATCATGCCAGTGTTTATGTTGCAACTGGGATTGAACTCGAGACATTAGAACTTGAGTCCTCAGCTCTGTCAACAAAGCCATTTTCAGCCTGTCCGCAAGCTTGGCAATTACAGATATGTCAACAAAGCCATTTTCAGCCTGTCCGCAAGCTTCTGGCATCAACACAAAGCCATTTCAGCCTGTCCGCAAGCTTTCTGGCAATTACAGAATTGTCAACAAAGCCATTTCAGCCTGTCCGCAAGCTTTCTGACAATTACAGAATTCAAGTCCTCAACCCTTTGACTCCCATACCCTTGACCATCAGAATGCTGCATGAAGCTGGTCAACAGGATGAGGAAGTAAAAGGGTTAAGCGTCTATTGTGTCTTTCTCTGACTACCGGTCTGTTTGTGGTGCTCTCTCTCTCCGACAGTCTCTGTCTCTGTCTCGTTTCTCTGACACTCTCTGTCTCTCTCTCTGTCTCTCTGTCTCTGTCTCTGAGTATTTCTCCCTCTGTCTCTGTCTCTATGTCTATCTGTCTCTGTTTATCTGTTTCCCTCGTTTCTCTGACACTCTCTGTCTCTCTCTGTCTCTCTCTGTCTCTGTATTTCTATCTCTGTCTCTGTCTCTCTGTGTCCTCTCTGTCTCTATGTCTATCTGTTCTGTTTTTGTCGTTTCTCTGACACTCTCTGTCTCTCTCTGTCTCTCTCTGTCTGTCTCTCTCTCTCTCCTCTCTCTTTCTCTCTTCTATTTCTCTCTTTGTATTTCTCTCTGTCTTTTCTCTCTCTCTCTCTCTCTCTCTCTCTCTCTCTCTCTCTGTCTCTCTGTCTCTCTGTGTCTCTCTGTCTCTATGTCTGTCTCTGTTTTCTCTCTCTCTCTCTCTCTCTCCTCCTTTTCTCTCGCTTTCCCTCTCTTCATCCGCTATATCCCCAAAAGGGATGTTACGTGTATGCTAAGATGATACTATGGTAATCCACGTTATGCTAAATCAAAAAACGAAAGGACACGATGTGATGTTATTATGTAACGCTCAACATGGATGAAATTCTATTTATTAATATACATATGTTATCAACCTACATGTCGTTGTTGTCGTAATGACGTCCACTGTACACATATGGTAAAGGCACAGACGTTAAAAATTTAAAAAGACGGTACATCTACGTCAATGAATTTGTAAAGTTTTTCCATTTCGCATATGCCATATGCCATTCTTATTTCAAAGCATACGTGGCCGCTTCATATCAACGGAAATGAGATTGTCTTTCTGTTTGCCTGTGTATCTGTCTGTCTGTCAGTCCGTCCATCTGCCTGCCTGCCTGCCTGCTTGCCTGCCTGCCTGCCTGCCTGTCTTTCTGTCTGTCTGTCTGTTGTCTGTGTGTCTGTCTGTCTGTCAGTCCGTCCATCTGCCTGCTTGCCTCCCTGAGATGGCCTGTTGTGCCTGTGTATCTGTCTGTCTGTCAGTCCGTCCATCTGTCTGCCTGCTTGCCTCCCTGCCTGCCTGCCTGTCTGCATGCCTGTCTGTCTGTCTGCCTGTCTGTCTGCCTGCCTGCCTGTCTGTCTGTCTGTCTGTCTGTTGTTGTCTGTGTGTCTGCCTGTTTGTCCGTTTGTCAGGCTGTTCGTTGTTCTGTCTGCCAGTCTGTCCGCCCGTCCCTTCATTTATCCGTCTGTCTGTCTTTCTTTCTGTCCGTCTGTCCGTCTGTGTCTGTCTGTTTGTGATCAAAACGTTTGTCGTTGACCCTTCGACTCCTGCATCCTATCCTCTCGCTTTCTGCAGGAAGCTGGTGGAAAGGGTGAGTGAGTCAAAGGGTTAAATTTTTTCTTTGCTGTTATGGTTGACAAAGCAGGATGCTAATGGATAGGCTGAGAGAGTCAAAGGGGTTAATTTACCAGTTTGGGGGGTCACAATGCATTCCAACCTATAAGCAACACCAGTGCATAAGACTGGAACAATACACTCCCGTGTGGTCCTGGCAGTTTCAGTTTAAGCTTTCAGGGTACAGTCTCTTCCCTCACGGAATGAATTCCATATGTGTTCTAAAGCTTCAGATGCACGAAGACGACCTCTTGAGAAACTGTAAACTTCCCCCACCCAAACCCCAACCAGAAAGAAAAAAGCTGAAACCCATATCTCCTCTCCTGGCACAACTTCACTGACTCCCTGTATCAATGCGCATACAGTACAAACTAGACTACCTGTGCTACAAAAGCCTCAATAACGCAGCCCCCGATTACCTGTCAAGCCTAGTTGAGATCTATGTTCCTCACGTACCCTCGCTCTGCCTCCGATCCTCTGACTTTTCGCTTTCCACGCATTAAGCTCGATACCTATGGTCCACGAGCCTTCTCTGTTTCTGGTTCACTGTCCTGGAACAAACTTCCTCCTCAGTCCGTCAGCAACCTACTTTTGTCTCCTTCAAGTCCGCTCTCAAAACTCACCTTTTCTCCTCGCATAAAATCCTGACCTCACTCAATCCCCTCTGCAGCCTGTCTCCGCTCGGAGGGGAATCACATTGTAATATATAATTGTATATAATATGTCTCTCTTTAATTTTCCATTGCTTTTATTCTTTCTCCCCATTTATAGCCATGTGTGTGTGTGTGTGTGTGTGTGTGTGTGTGTGTGTGTGTGTGTGTGTGTGTGTGTGTGTGTGTGTGTGTGTGTGTGTGTGTGTGTGTTCGTGTGTGTGCGTGCGTGCGTGTGTGTCTGTTCAGCGCTTAGATTTGATTTTTATCAAGATTTTGCGCTAATAAATATTATTATTATTATTAATTATGATGAAGAAGCCCAGAACGACCGGCATAAGCCGTGAAGTCTGCATGGTCAGTAAGGTTTTGATCGGTCTACGGAATTACGGCTTCTGTATTACTGTTGTGTGTTTTTATCAATTGATGGAGATTTGGTTGGTTGGGCTGGTTGGTTGGTTGGCTGGTTGGTTGGTTGGTTGGTTGGTTGGTTGGTTGGTTGGTTGGTGGTGGTGGTTGTCTGGTTGGTTAGTTGGTTGGTTAGTTGTTGGTCGTGGGTTGTTGGTTGGTTTTGGTTGGTTGTTGGTTGGTTGCTGTTGGTTGGTTGGTTGGTTGGTTGGTTTGTTGTTGGTTGGTTGTTGGTTGGTTGGTTAATTGTTGGTTTGTTTGTTTGCTTGCTTGGTGTTTGTTGTATTTGTTTGTGTTTGTTTATCTGTTTGTTCTTTCGTTAGTTCATTTATTTTTGGTTGGGGTTGGGGTGGGGGAAGTTTTCAGTTTCTCAAGAGGTTGTCTCCGTGCTCGAAATGAAATAAATTCCACACGGACTGACGCTAAAAGATGCCATGCGATAGATATGATCCAGAATGATCATGAACATCAACCCTTTACCTGCACACAAGCCCTAAGCGCTGGCAAGGTCATCGAGTTTTACTAAGTATATGTCTTTATGTCCATCCTGGTGTAAATAAAAGAAGATAAATGAATACAAAGAAAAGGTATGACTGTGCTGAGCTAATCATCATCATCGAGTGCCTGCCACATGGCGTTGGCGATCACGGCCCTCCATATGTATTATCCATCCCTTGTTGCCGCAAGCACGTCTTCCACCCTCTTTGTCCTCAGCCACCCTGCAATGTCCAATATTTTCTCCCTGGGTCTACCTGGTGCTCTCTTTCCTCCAGCTTTCCTGTTGTGACAGGTGATCTGATTCCCCTTTCTTCATAAAAATGGCTTATATATGTTGCCTGTCTTTTCCTAATCTTCCTTATGAATGATCTTCTTGTGCCTGCCTCCATCAAGATTGTCTCGTTTGTTTTCTTTGCTGTCCATGGAACTCTCAACATTCTGCTAATGTCCCATGTATTCACTTCATATAAACCCAGCTGTGGGCAATCCAACATACAGCTGCTTCTCGCTTTTCTGACATGATTTAACAACCCCTCATCTTAATTCTATTGGTTCATCCTCCATCATTGATCCATTGAAACAAAACACACGCATGTACAAACAACAAGCACACACACACACGCACGCACGCACGCGCGCCTACACACACACACAAACACACACACATGCCCCACAAACACACATCGCACGCCCAGACACATCACACTACCCGCAGCACCTCAGATATATATATATACATATATATTAATGCAAATGTAATACATATACATAATGAAAAATATACAACATACATGCATACATATTGTATTATGTAATATCACATTATATATACATATACTCACACACATCACACACACACACACAACACACACACACACACACACACACACACACACACACACACACACACACACACACATTGGTATGCATGCACACATATCCTTCTTCTCTTTTTATATTACTTTGCATACTGCCTCTTCTTTCTTCGTCATTTTCTTTGGGCTATGAATGGGGGGGGGGGGGGGGTGAACACAAAACTTTCTATGTCCTTTTCTCACACTGGACGAAGCAGCAGGGAAGTTTCAGCCTTTTTCTCCTAATTTTTGTATCTGGTGTTTGTTTGTTTGTTTGTGACCTTACGCTTGAGTTGGGCAAAAAATTTGCGCCTGTCTTGTCTGGTTGTATTAAATACACGTTCTGATTCTTTTTTTGTTTGTTTTTTTGTTTCTGGTTTCTATGCCATGACGCAGAAGCCTGCGCAGTGTAATATGGAGAGACTGTTCTTGTGAAAAGTGAGCTGTGTTAGAAATGAAAAGTTCCTAGTAAACTGTTATTTTTCATATCGGAAAGTCAGAAGCTGACTGATTTGTTAAAGGTATGACGAGTTTCTGGCCTGTTTGATTTGTAGGGTGCTGTGCAGTTCTATGCTGTTGCTGTTGCTGGCTCTGGTGGATCCATGTCTGCAGTCATGGCAGTAGTTTATTGATGTTGCTTTTAAAGCATAAAGAGTTTCGTATGAGATTACTTTGCACTACGCTGTCTATGAAGAAAAAAGTTATTGATTGCGATTTTTTGCTTAAAGAAACTATAATAAAAAGGACTTGAAGGTTGAGACATTCACGATAACAAAATTGTGACCAGGAGAGATTTCAGAGAACTGAAACAGGATGTTGAAGAGAAGGTTTTTGTTTGTTTGTTTGTTTGTTGTTTGTTTGTTTGTTTGTTTGTTTGTTTGTGTGTATGTGTATATAATTGTGTGTTTGAGTGTTTGTGTGTGTATATGTTTGTTTGTTTGTGTGTTTTGTTTTGTTTTTTTTGTTTTTGTTTTTTTTCTTTTGATGTATTGGTGGTTTTCATTATCTTGTCATGAATTGGTTTCTGTGCTTGTGCATTGTGACAAGATGGCTTTGAGATTTCTCTTGTGTATGTATTATTATTCATTTTCGAGATCACGAGAAATTCATTGTTGATGAAATACCTTCAACTAAATGAGTGATTGACGTGGTGAGCTAATTTATTTTTTACTTTATTGTTGTTGAATAAAAGAGAGGGAATTTTTTCTACCTGTTGTTGTGAGAGTCTGTTGCGTGACAAGAGTCTCGACAGACATACACCGGTGTCCAGGTAAGATTGGCATATTCCTATAACACGTACGCTGATCTAATCGCAGCCAATTCTATTTTGATTACATTTTTCTCTGGGTGTACTTTACAGCCAAGATAAAATCACGTGTAAGTTTCATATGTCCGCCTTCTTTTCCTTAAGAAGTAGGGGAAGGAATGCTACAAAGCGATCTGCCCTATATTTTTGGGAAAAAAGGATGGTCCAGCTATGCGTATAATGTTTCCTTTCATATTACAATAAAGAATATAAGTAATGACTTCTTCTTCTTCTTTTCTTCTTCTTCTTCTTCTTCTTCTTCTTCTTCTTCTTCTTCTTTTCTTCTTCTTCTTCTTTTCTTCTTCTTCTTCTTCTTTCTCATCATCACCATCATCATCTTCTTCTTGTTCTTGTTCTTGTTCTTCTTGTTCTTGTTCTTCTTGTTCTTGTTCTTGTTCTTGTTCTTTTGTTCTTGTTCTTGTTCTTCTTGTTCTTGTTCTTCTTGTTCTTGTTCTTGTTCTTGTTCTTGTTCTTGTTCTTGTTCTTGTTCTTGTTCTTGTTCTTCTTCTTTCAGCCATCGAAAGTCCGTTGTTGGACGTAGGCCTTCCCCAGCTGCTTCCATTCACTTCGTTCCGGCGCCTTTCCTCTCCAGTTCTTGTCAAATCCATCTATGTCGTCTCTCCATCTAGTTTTCTGTCTTCCTCTGTTTGCGAGTGTCGTCTCTTGGTATCCAGAACGTGGTTTTTGTTGTCCAACGATTGTCCATCTCCGGTGAGATGTCTGCCTTCCATTTCATCTTGTTGATGGTTTCCAGGATGTCTCGCACTTTTTGTTCTTTCTCTGATCCACTGAGCCGTTTTGCGATCTTTCCAGGTGATACTAAGCATGATTCTTTCGTGTGCTCGCTGCATGGTTCTTAGTTTCAAAGAGAGTTTTGTTTGTTTTGTTTTTTGTTTTGTTAGATTCCACGTTTCGGCACAGTAGGTGACTGGGCTTAGCGACAGCTGAATGTATTTTTCGGGAAGATGCTTTCTGTTCCACCCACTCAACCCCTCCATCTATTTCATTGAACATTCATGTTTCTAACAGTCAAGGTGGCGAAGTGGTTAGCACAATGGAATGTTGACAGAGAAGTAATGGAGTACAATCCCTATCACACACACACCGACACCTGGCAGGTGTTGAGAGTGCTAGGGACTCATTGAGAAGATTGGGACCACATATTTGGGTCTCACTCACATGGACGCGTCATTGAGGTACTACTTAAATTTTCTGCGCAACACCGCAGGTGTCTGTATCTCTTGAGCCTGGCTGATCCCTGGATATATTGTTAACCCTTTTGCCATTGCACTGCTAGATGTAAAGTTAGCTCCTAGTATTCGCATTCGAATGTAGCACAGCGTCAGTACAAAGTCTTTCAGTAGTGAATGGAAAGTTCCTTGCATCCCAGAATGCTCGTACTATTTTTAGAACATTCAACGCGAGACTGACCAAGATTCTAACCACAAGCGCGATAAGACGGCAAGGCCAGTAGTGATGGAAATTCCCCACACATGTGCCGGAAAAGGTCGGGCGATCTCAACCGCTATGAATGGATCGGCACATTCTTCCGCAGTGTGGTTACTGGCTTTGTGAACAGCTAAGGGCTTTAAAGGATACTTGCATTCTCAGTCCTGACCGGAATTCCATAACGTGGTCACTATCATTCCCATTCTCATCATTATAGCACTGGAGAAAAAAAATTGTCTCAAATTTTGTGGCCTTTCATGTCTTTTTCTCACGAAGACCTTAGTGTCGGTGTTAGAGATTTAATGTGAGCTGTGTTAGGGCATTGACACAACAGTGCTTCAAAAGATGGACAGCAAACAAATCATGTTTCTTATAGACGGACGATGCTGTTTTATAACTTACTTTGAAACATTGTCAGATAAATCTTCCCTAAGGTTCAGTCTAAACGGTGTGTTCTCTGATTAGCGGTTCTTTCTCATTTTACGCCCCCATCACCATCCCCCCCCCCCCCCAGTCTTGATGGAGGCAGACACAAGTAGATCACTCATAAGGAAGATTAAGAAAAGACAGGCAACATTTATAGGCCATTTTATGAGGGAGAAGGATTTGGAGCACCTGGTCACAACGGGGAAGCTGGAGGGAAAGAGAGCATCAGGTAGACCCAGGGAAAGAAAGCTGGACGGACTTGCAGAGTGGCTGGGGATGAGGAGAGTGGGGGAGATGCTGGGGGCAACGAGAGATAGAGATGGTTGGAAGTCCATGGTCGCCAGCGCCATGCGGCAGGGCACCTGATGATGATGATGATGATCCCCCCCCCCCACCCCCGCTCTTCCTTATTGAGTCAGCGCTCTAATTAAGATGATTATTTCGGTCATAAACGATTCTTTGGTTGTATGGACACAGCTGTACTACAGGGTAAACTTTGTAAAAGCGGTCATTGATTACCTCAGCTGTTTTACCTGTCGGCGTCACCGGGTTCGGTGTTGGCCGCTGCACATCTTGACACCGCCATCTCCTTCCAGGCCGCTCTGTCTGGACTTTTCTAGACAAGTTCTTGTATGTTCAGGCCACTGGTGTTGATTATGTTCTCGATGTATGAGATTGGAGGTCTGCCTTTCTTCCTTTTTACCACAAATTTTTCCTTGAAAGATGGTTGCCATGAGGTCCGTGTTCTTGTTGCGTGACACGTGTCCAATGCATGTTGATGTCTGCTAGTAGTTTTCTGGTGGCATCAAGTTCTTCCAGGATACTTTCAGTAGTTCTTCTATCTGTTCATTTGACACGTAATAGTCTCAGATAAAACCACATCTCTGCTGCCTTGATTCTTCTGCGATCAGTTTTTCTCAGGGTCCAGGGCTTCGCAGCCATAAATCATGAATTACCAGATCAGAAAGTTTGAGAGGGTGTACTGCTATATAAGATGATAGCATTTATACATAATGATGAGTATAG
>JAPXFY010000024.1:26289416-26306916 GCA_030674185.1 Monoplex corrugatus
CGTGACCATGCCGTTGTTATTCGTTTATGGAAACTAATGGCAATCCAGATACACATGTACATGATTGAGTTTCAGTTTCAGTTTCAGTTTCAAGATTCAGTCACAACACATGGATGATTCCCTACATGTGAGCTGCATGCAGAACCAAAACTAATCAAAACAGGTGTCAGATGCCTGCTTTCGCCTCCGAGTAATCCCACACGCCTGAAACAACAGGATCGTATGTTCTTCCAAGAGTTTGCAGTCTGAAGCCTGTTTAAAGATGATTTGTCGACTCGGAGAGGATTTCTGTTTTGGATCCCTCATTGCCTATGATGGATCTCAGGTAAATCAATTCTTGAAAACTTTCTAGATTCAGTCCATGGGATGATTATATTAGTAATTGTGGTGGTGTTGTGGCTGGCCATCAACTTGGTCTTCTCGGAGCTGATTTCCATGCCGTGTCTTGGCTGGGGACAAGGAGGGTGGAAGAGATGCTTGGGGCAAGAAGTGATAGAGACAGATGGAAATCCATAATCGCCAACGCCATGCGGCAAGGCACCTGATGATGATGAGTGGTCTTGTCAATGTTTCATCTACTCTCCACTCTTTTATTAAGCTTGGTGAGGTCCTGTCAGATCATTGATAAGGAAGATTAGGAAAAGAGAAGCATCATTTATAGACCATTTTATGAGGAAAGGGAAATTAGAGCACCTGGTCACAACAGGAAAGCTGGAGGAAAAGAGAACACCAGGTGGACCCAGGGAGAAAATGTCGGACGGACTTGCAGGGTGGCTGAAGACAGAGAGGGTGGAAGGTGTACTTGCAGCTTCAGTTTGAGTTTGTTTCTCAAGATGACATCACCGCGCTCGGAACGAATTCCATATGCACTAACGTCACAGGTGCCACGTGTATGGTGACCGTGGCACATGCCTTAAGCCTGCACATAAACCCATGAGCTGGCCTGGTCTTGAGGCCCTACCAAGACTATGTTTTACCTAGTCTATATTTTATACTGGTATTTTATTTGCCTTGTTGTACTTGCAGCGACAAGGGATAGATGTACATGTATACGGAGGGCCATGATCGCCAACGCCATGCGGCAGGGCTTTTGATGATGATGATGATGATGATGATGATGATGATGATGATGATGATGATGATGATGATGATGAGGTCCTGTTCACTGTCTGCCAGTCATGAATGTGTTTCACACATATTATATACTATTTCGAAATAACAATGATACTTCTCTGTAGTTCTCAACATTGTCAATGTTTTCCTCCCTAAAATTTGGAATCAGAACAGGTTTTTTTGTCCATTATTTAGGATAAATTCCCTTTGTGAATACTGTATAAAATAGTTTCTTCCAAAAGGAAATACACAATAGTAATTTTACACAATAGTAATTTTAAACATTCTTAAACTTTCGTTTGCCGTCGTTGTTGCAGCAGTGACTGACATTACGGTCGTAATTTTTTTTTTTATCAAATAATTCATTTCTAATGCTTCTTCATGATTATATACTTTGTGGTTCGTCCCTTTCATCCTGGTGGTAAGGGTTGATGTATACATATGTTTGCTGTACGTATGTCTTCCTCTGTCATTTAAGCTTTTCTGAAGCGTTTAAGGCTGTTTTTGAGTTGAGAAGCTGAACAATTAATCGTTATGATTATGTTAAAAGAAGTATTGACCATGAATGAACTTGCTACTGCATGGATAAGTCAAGGAATTCGCAACAATCGTAAGCTCATATCAAATATTCAAGACCGGCCAATGTCTTGGTATGCGTATAAAACTGAAACAAACCTTTATTCACATTTGTATTAGTGGTAATGGTAACTGCATTATTCCAGTTCGTAAACAAACCCAACACAGCACAGAAAACCCTGTACGATCGCGTCACTCAACACATTGATAAACGACATAAGTACTACATCTCCTTGCCTAGAAATGATAAACAACTGTCACTCCAATGTATAAAATCCGATGACTACTGAAGTTGTTATAATGTTATGCAGTCCCGGGGTTAGGGTCAAGGGTAGGGTTAGGGTTAAATTCAGAAAACTGAATACATAATACAGAAACCTCATCTACCTCATTGACTGTGCCAAATGCAAAGATGTGCAATATGTAGGAGAGACGGGACAGACTCTACAACACAGATTCTATGGACACAGATCGAACATCAAAAACTCAGACGAACAGAAGAGCACAAGAACAACAAAACCTGACTACAACAAGAAAGGGGTGGAGGAAAGAAGGGAAACGCTGGTGGCTCGTCACTTCCAGACCCCTGGACACTCCATTGAACACCTGAGAGTCACAGCCATAGAACATATCCTAACAGAAGATCCAAACAGGAGGAAAGAAAGAGAAAGGTTTTGGAGACACAAACTGCGCACCAACTACCCTCAAGGATTGAATGTGTGGGACTGACTCCAACCCTTCTCATGGTCCAATCTGCATGAGCTGCGACTGTACAGTGCCCAAAGGAAATCCCGCTCGACGCGATGAGGGAAGGAAGGACAATTTTACCTGTTAGCACACCCTTCACTTTAGCATGAGTGTGAGTGTGGGTGCGCGTGTGTGTATGTGTGTGTGTGTGGGTGCGTGTGTGAGAGTATGTGCATGTGTGTGTGTGTGTGTGTGTGTGTTTGTGGGTATGTGAATGTGTGTGTGTGTGTTTGGGAGTATGTGAATGAATGTGTGTATGAGTGTGCGGAGGTGTGTGCGTGTGTGTGTGTGTGTGTGTGTGTGTGTGTATGTGTGGGCGTATGGCACACAGCATGACATCATAAAAATGACGCACAATAAAAATGACGCAAAATATTTCTACATAACTTCGTAATAGCTATGCTTTGTTAGTCGACATTCTGAGTTTCTTGAGAAAGACTTTAAAGTCGAAAATTTGACCGCTCCACAAGGTGTTCGGGTGTTGTGTACAGTAAGAATTACATATTCTTGTCTGGTAGTTTAAACAAACTGAAAATAACCATCACGATGATCAAACCATTATAACACTCTTCCTTACCATACAACAATTTGTACAAAAACTAAAAAAAAATCCAGATCTTGCACTTCTGTAGATCACTGTGATCTTCTCGATGAAGCTTCGATTAAAAAAAAAATAAACGGTAGACGGTTACAACGGGGAAAACAGATTTTAGATAATGTCAAAGGTTCCTGGAAAAAATATATTGACACATTTTTTCAAAAAGTGCTGTCTGTTAGTCCCGATGTTGGTCCATGTGACGTGACCTCAGACTTTCACATTGAACACGTATGATTTTGCTACTCTTTCTTTGTTTACAGCTTTGACCAAAATCTGGCAAAAATCTTCCCATAAAGAAATAACAAAAACCTTGTTCACATATTTTGTCACACTACCATCATCATAAACCATCCATTATTGTCAGATCAATACGGAAGTTACCCTGACAAATGATCACACACACGCGCGCGCGCACACACACACACATACATACACACACACAGACACATACACACGCAGACACCCACACACACACACACACATATATATACATATATATACGTAACATACTCAACGTCAGGTACAATGAACATATATATATATATATATATATATATACTCACACACATATAGACAGACAGACAGACAGACAGATAGATAGATAGATACATAGATACATAGATAGATAGATACATAGACAGATAGATAGATAGATAGATAGATAGATAGATAGATAGATAGATAGATAGATAGATAGACAGACAGATAGATGGATGGATATGCTAGACAAAAAAAACAAAATGTTAATATGGTTGAACCATTTTCTGCATGTAAATATCAGATCATCACTGCCTGTGTAGGCGCACCTACGTGAAGATTTGAATTGAACATGATCATATGGAATTCCACACACAAAATATTTCCGGAAAATTACTTTCATTTGATCTCCTGCAAGCTTCCAAAGGTGACTGTCAGCTGCCCCCAGTGATTTTTTATTTTATTTTATGGTCAAGCCATTATAACAATCAGGCTTTTCATAAAAGAAATTACAAAAAACAAACAAACAAAAAAATTCCAGGTTATTTTGATTTTCAAAACTCTTCAGTTCAAATAACATTTGACGAGCATCGAGGACAATGGTGTGATGTTACACTAGTGAAAATCGATTTCAAAAATGTTTTTGTAAAAGTTCCAGAGGAAAATTCGTTCTTACGTCTTCCTAAAAAGTGCTGTGATTTTTTCTTTGTTTGTTTGTTGTTTGTTTGTTTATTGTTTGTTTGTTTTTCTGTTATCTGTGTCACCTTTATCTCGACATTTTGTTCTCCAAACTGATACATTCGTGATCCCTCAACAGTCAAAACCTTTGGTCCAAAATTCATTTTAAAGAATATATTCCGAAATAGCTGACAAAATTTTGCTAATACCTTTTGGCAACACACACACACACACACACACACACACACACACACACACACACACACACACACACACACACACACACACACACACACACGCACACACGCGCGCGCGCACATACGCACACACACATCAAACACACACACATACACACACACATACACACACACACACACACATAAACACACACACACACACACACGCACGCACGCACATACACATGCACGCGCGCGCATACATCACATATAAACACTTGCGCGCGCGCACATACACACACACATCAAACACACACACACACACATACACACACACATACACATATACATACACACACATACACACACACACCCACCCACACACACACACACACACAACTTATCATCATCAGGTGCCCTTCCGCATGGCGTTGGCGATCATGGACTTCCATCTGTCTCTATCTCTCGTTTCCCCTAGCATCTCCCCCCCCCCCCTCGTCCCCAGCCATTCTGCAAGTCTGTCCAGCATTTTCTCCCTGGGTCTACCCGGTGCTCTCTTTCCCTCCAGCTTTCCCGTTGTGACCAGGTGCTCCAAATCCCCCTTCCTCATAAAATGGCCTATAAATGTTGCCTGTCTTTTCCTAATCTTCCTTATGAGTGATCTACTTATGTCTGCCTCCATCAAGACTGTCTCGTTTGTTTTCTTTGCTGTCCACACAACTTACACACATCAAACATTTCCCAGTCTGTCAACTTTTGTTGCTGTTTGTTGTGAGGGCGATGACCATATTTCCTCCTGCTTGGATCATTTCAGCAGGAATGTTGTCAGCCCCTGCTGATATCTGTCTGTAGCGATTTCACTGTTGTTTCTACTTCTTTGCAGAGAATAGGGTGACCATCATCATCGGTGGAGCAAGGTACACTAGGCACTGTTAGATCTTCCGTGGTCCTGGTCCTGTGGCTGCAAAGCTCTGAGCAGTATTTTGTCCATCACTTGAGATAACAGCAAATGGCACAACCTTGACACAGGTTGATAAATTCAAATACCTGGGAACGATCATTTCATGAGACGGCAGATGCACATCAGAAATAGCCGGCAGAATCGGCCAAGCCAAAACAGCATTCGGGAAGATGACAGGCATTCTTACCAACAAATGCCTATCAATTAACATCGAGATGAGAGTTTTGAATGTTATATAGAACCAATACTGATGTACGGATGTGATGCGTGGACAGTCAACAAACAAAGCCAGAACAAGATTGAGACAGCCGAGATGTGGTTTCTCAGAAGAATGTTAAGAGTTCCATGGACAGCAAAGAAAACAAATGAGACAGTCGTGATGGAGGCAGACACAAGTAGATCATTCATAAGGAAGATTAGGAAAAGACAGGCAACATTTATAGGCCATTTTATGAGGAGGGGTATTTGGCGCACCTGGTCACAACGGGAAAGCTGGAGGGAAAGAGAGCACCGGGTAGACCCAGGGAGAAAATACTGGACGGACTTGCAGAGTGGCTGGGGACGAGGGGGGTGGGAGAGATGCTAGGGGCAACGAGAGATAGAGACAAATGGAAGTCTATAATCGCCAACGCCATGCGGAAGGGCACCTGATGATGATGATGATGACTTGAGAATGTCCTGTTTTTCTGTAAGACATGTTCCTGAGTTCCTGGCTTGTCTTGAATGGTTGAGCAAGGCCTTTGTTTCGTGCGTGTGGGCTTTTCTCTGTGTGGAATGCTTTCTTGCTGTTCTGTTTCTGTTCAGGTTTTTTTCGATTTCACAACGTTGTTCATCAAGCCACTTCTCTTGTACAGGTCCTTTTCGATTTCACAAAAGTGTCCTTCAATCCTATCCTATGTTACCGTTTTCACGTCTTGATTTATCTTTTGTTGACTTCTTTGTATCGTTTGGCTCCTGTAATCTCACTTCTATCCTTTTTTAAACTCCTTCTCTTGTCACCCAAGTAGAGAGAATGTCAGCTGTAATCCACTTTTTTTCTGAAGGATGTTTGCCAATGGTCTTGCTGGCAGGCTCGGTCACTGCTGTGTTGAAGAAGGTGATCAACGTATCTATGCTGGTATCATTTTCAGCATCAAGAAGGGTCAGTGGAGCAAAGCTCCTGTCGATATCGCCTAGAAGTCTTCTGCTGCTTCAGGATCGTTCAGTTTTACGAGGTCAGATTTGATTCTTGAATGTCTCGGTTTGTTAGTGTTCTTCAGACGGAGGCAAAAAGTCGTCATCAGCGAGGCGTGATCACTTTCAATGTCAGTTTCCGGAAAACAGCTTCCCTTGGAGACGTTTACATTTGAGTGGAAACATTCTTCACTAGGATGTGGTCAACCTTGTCCTAGTCATGATATATGTGGCAGCAGGAACTGTGCCATGTATATGTATGTACATATATATATTCTGAATGTTTTGTAATGGTCCAAAGTACTTCCCAGCATAACGTTGTTATATCTCACGAATTCCAGGAGTTTATGCCCTCTCTCAGTAGTCTCTGCCTTACGGTATGGTCCGTATGTGCTTTGCCGGGTCTTGCATGCCTCTTCTTTGTTCTTGGCGTTCCATCACTTTGCTTAATTAGAATGTGCTGTCCTCATTGGCTGTTTGGTCTACGACTTTCTGCAGTAGAAGTAAAAATCTTCTGCTTCACCATCGTTGTAGTCATCATCATCATCATCATCAGGTGCCCTGCCGCATGGCGTTGGCGATCATGGACTTCCATCCATCTCTATCTCTCGTTGCCCCTAGCATCTCCCCCACCCTTCTCATCCCCAGCCACTCTGCAAGTCCGTCCAGCATTCTCTCCCTGGGTCTACCTGGTCAGATATCCAAAACAAGTGCGACTATCCGCGTTCAAACAAACAGGAACCAGAAAAAAAAACACGAAAATAGAATCAGAACACGTATTTGATACAACCAGACAAGGACAGGCGCAACTTTTGGGCCAGCTGGCTTTTGTCAAGCGTAAACGTAAGATCACAAACGAACAAACACCAAATACAGATGTTCGGCTGTTTTGCTTGTATGATGATGATAGTGAAAGGGCTTTTCCTTATGCGCAGCATGATGAGCCAGCAAAGTATTGGCCGACACCTCCTGACGATCTTCTCAATGACCTTGTGTCTCAGAAACCCAGTACAATGTTTATGCTTGTCCTCTTTGCCAATAAAGTACACCTTATATGCTTCTTGCTTCAACGTCTTATTAAATTTTAGTTATACTCCATTGTACGGCACAATATTACAATGTTCCAGCGGTACCTGTTCATTTCATGTGAGTTCTGGTTTTCATTCAGCTCTCAGTGTCTTGACGTTCTGTTTACCTATGACGATGCTGTCTCTTATACAATCTTGGTTTCGTTTATGTTTGTAGTAAACTTTATTTTAAGGGTCATCGTACTCAGGGAGGTTACCTTTGTGCTCAACTTTGTTTTACGTCCCATTTTCTGCGCCACCTTAATGGCCACAGAAGCTGGTACAGTTTTTTTTTTACAATGCGATGATGATGTCGATGAGAATGATAACCATGATGCTATGGAGTTCCATCTAGGATTGAGACTGCGTGACAGGTCGTACTCAATGTTTACTATCATAAATATCCTGGCGTCAACCAGGCCCGAGAGATAAAGACATCTGCAGTGCTGAATCAGAAGATTTGAGCAATACCCTCCATGACCTCATCCGTGAAGTGGATGAGACCCGACTGTGTAGACCCAGTCTTCCCAATGAGCCCATAGCACGCCCAACTCTGTGTAGGAGCCGATTAGAGCCGAAAAATCCCACAATGATTTTTAAAGGGAGACTGATGGGGATTCGAACCCACAACCTTCCAGTCAGTTGTCCGTTGCGTTAACCACCACGCCATGGCGACTGGTGACCAGAAGCAAACTTAATACCTCCATAAGGGGAGACAAGGCCATTGGTAATCCGAGCTGCGACCGATCGGAAAGTTGTGGGTGGTCATAGTTTCGTGGTGTGTCTTGGACCAGACAACATTGATAAGCCCATCCTGTTAATTTGACCCCAGTCGAAGTCCTCCAACTACATGTAGATGGTTCCCTTTGGTCACGAACGTTGGGCTGTTGAACCCTCGAGATTCCCTCGAAGAAAGTACCATAAGCAACATATATGTCAAACAACATATATTTTGAAAACATTAAACATCATATACCCTCCATACAGAAATTCAGATCACGTAATAATAACACAAAAATACACGCACGTACGTGCACACAGATACACACGGAGGCCCACACATGCACATGCACATGCACATGCACATGCACATGCATTCTCTCTCTCTCTCTCTCTTCTCTCTCTCTTCATGCGCGCACGCACACGTACACACAGACACACACATAGGCCCACACATGCACATGCACATGCACCGCATTCTCTCTCTCTCTCTCTCTCTCTCTCACGCACGCACGCACGCACGCACACACACACACTCACATAGCACACACACACACACACACACACTCACCACACACACACACACACACACCCACACACACACACACACACACACCACACACACACACCACGCACACACATAGCACATTATGTGAATAGACGTTAAAAGAAATAACGAACGAACAAACAAACAAACGCACACACAAACACAGAGAGAGAGAAAGTGAGAGAGGGAGAGAGAGACAGACAGACAGACAGACAGAGACAGACAGACAGACACAGAGAGAGAGACAAACAGACAGACAGAGAGAACCAGACACTCAATCCTGTGGTCACTGATGTATTTCTGTTAAAACGCTAAGGATAAGAAAACCTTTGTCGTGAGACAGTGAAACAGAACACACTGGGTTTTTTCTTTGTTCGTTTGTTGTTGTTTTTTTTTCAATTGGCTATGAAGGCAAGAGGCTTCATATTCTGTGTACGCCTCTCCCCTCCACGAAGCTTATTGTCGTCCTAGGGAGCCCAGAGGTAGGGGCAGAGTGTGATGAAACATGACAAGCAGTATGGGCAGAGGGGTCTTTGACACGTTCAACATGAAACTGTAAATTTCTCCACAGAATTCAAAAGGTAGGCTACGTATTTATGTATATAAGGTATTGTGCATATGCACCTGCGTGCACACACACACACACACCACACACACACACACACACACACACACACACACACACACACACACACACACACACACACACTTCAAATGGAAAGTATACACACACGCACGCCCGCACGCACACACACACACATACACACACAGTGCACACACACACACACACACACACACAACACAAACGCACACACAAACAAACAAACAAACAAACACACAACACACAAACACACACACACAAACAAACAACAAACAAACACACAAACAAACAAACAAACACACACACACACACACACCACACACACACACACACAACACACACACAAAGTGCACACACTGGCACACCCGGGCACGGACATACACACATTTGAAATGGAAACAAAGAAGTTCAATGTTCTGTTTAAGAGACAGCATCTGTTCATACAAACTGAGTGCAAAGAGGAAAAGCTTACGTCCGCCTATGAAAATATTTGTTTACACCAGTGATTTACATGCCCTGTTCATCCATCATTGGCTGAAAATGAGACGTAACTCGAACACACAAGTACACCCACATCTCAAACACTATGCTCGCTGCCGTTTATGACAGATGAACCTGACGGAAGGAGGGGGGGGGGGGGGGTAAAGGGAGAAAGAAAGAGTGAGAGTGAGTGTTTGTGGTGTGTGTTGTGTGTGTGTTGTGTGTGTGTGTTTGTTGTGTTTGTGTGTGTGTTGTGTGTGTGTGTTTTGCGGTTCTTTGATTTAACGTCTTTTCACTGAAAGTGATATTAGACGGAATGTGTGTGTGTGTGTGTGTGTGTGTGTGCTTGTCTGTGTGTGTTGTGTTGTGTGTGTGTGTGCTTGTCTGTGTGTGTGTTTGTGTGTGTGTGCTTGTGTGTGTGTGTTGTGTGGGTGTGTGTTTATGTGTGTGTGTGTGTGTGTTTGAATGTGTGTGGTGTGTTTGTGTGTGTGTGTGTGTTCGTGCGTCTTTGTGTGTGTGTTTGTGTTTGTGTGTGTGTTTGTGTGTGTATGGGTGTTTGTGTACGTGTGTGTGTTTGTGTGTGTTTGTGTTCGTGCGTCTTTGTGTGTGTGTTTGTGTTTGTGTGTGTGTTTGTGTGTGTATGTGTGTTTGTGTACGTGTGTGTGTTTGTGTGTGTGTGTGTTTGTGTTTGTGTGTTTGTGTGTGTGTTTGTGCGCTTGTGTTTGCGCATGTGTGTTTGTGTGTGTGTGTTTGTGTGTGTGTTTGTGTGTGTGCGCGTTTGTGTGTGTGTTTGTGTGTGTTTGTGTATGTGTTTGTTTGTGTGTGTGTTTGTTTGTGTGTGTGTTTGTTTGTGTGTGTGTTTGTGTGTGTGTCCGGGTGTGTGTGTGTGTGTGTGTGTGTGTTTGTGTGTGTGTGTGTCTGTGTGTGTGTGTCTGTGCGTGTGTGTGTAGAAAAGGAAAGTAGATCTCTGTAGCTCTCAAGATTATACATGCATCAACAACAAACAAATAGATCTGTAGCACTCATGATAACTTACTATTTTTCAAAACTGGTCAGAACAAATAAAATCTGTAGGTCATGTTTGAACTAAATATTAGGCCTATGAGCTGAAATTGCCAGCCATTTTCTCTCCATCTCTGTCATGTCAGCCCCCGCCACATGTTTTCACTTCGTTCACGAGTGGGGATCTGTAGTTTTGTCTTTTTCTCGACTACCCTCGCCACATGTTTTCACCTTGTTCACGCGTGGGCATCTGTAGTTTTGTCTTTTTCTCGACTACCCTCGCCACATGTTTTCACCTTGTTCACGTGTGGGGGATCTGTAGTTTTGTCTTTTTCTCGACTACCCTCGCCACATGTTTTCACCTTGTTCACCTGTGGGGGATCTGTAGTTTTGTCTTTTTCTCGACTACCCTCGCCACATGTTTTCACCTTGTTCACTGTGGGGGATCTGTAGTTTTGTCTTTTTCTCGACTACCCTCGCCACATGTTTTCACCTTGTTCACGCGTGGGCATCTGTAGTTTTGTCTTTTTCTCGACTACCCTCGCCACATGTTTTCACCTTGTTCACGCGTGGGCATCTGTAGTTTTGTCTTTTTCTCGACTACCCTCACCACATGTTTTCTCCTTGTTCACGCGTGGGGTTCTGTAGTTTTGTCTTTTTCTCGACTACCCTCGCCACATGTTTTCACCTTGTTCACGCGCGGGGTTCTGTAGTTTTGTCTTTTTCTCGACTACCCTCGCCACATGTTTTCACCTTGTTCACGCGCGGGGTTCTGTAGTTTTGTCTTTTTCTCGACTACCCTCGCCACATGTTTTCACCTTGTTCACGCGCGGGGTTCTGTAGTTTTGTCTTTTTCTCGACTACCCTCGCACATGTTTTCACCTTGTTCACGCGTGGGCATCTGTAGTTTTGTCTTTTTCTCGACTGTTTGTTGTGACATCCTTCACACAACAATTGTTTAACCATCTCTAACTTTTTTTATTTCCTCGCTTCTGTCAATGATTTTTCCTTCTGGCGTCAACGTGGTAAACAGCACAAAAGCATGGAACCGAATGAAATGAATGAATGAATCTTTTATTTGATGTCTGTTCACAATAGTCATTTTACACACACATACACACACACACACACACACACACACACAACACACCACACACACACACACACACACCATAACACACACATACACACACACACATACACACACACACACATCACAACACACACACACACACACACACACATACACACACACACACCACACACTACACACACATACACACCACACACTACACACACACACACACACACACACACATACACACACACACAATACACACACACACATACACACACCACATACACACACACACACACACACACACACACACACCACACACACACACACACACACCACAAGGGAAAAAAGTGGGGTGCAGGAGGGGGATGGGGAGTGGTAGTAGAAGTTTGAATGTAAAAAGGGGAACAAGTACAATTAATAATTTAGAACAACGAATTAACAGTGTCAATTAATAACATACAACAATTAATTAACTCTTCATAACAATCTGCCAACAGGAACCGACAGTACCGACACAGACCATTCCGCGGACTCTCAGACGCGACCCGACCAACACCGTAGGGAAGAAAAGGTAACTCCTCCTGACTGGAGTGACGTCATCTGAACACAGCCCATATAGGCTTTGAGTCTAACTTTTGCTGCGACTAGATGGTGATCACTATCGCAATCAGCTCCTGGTTTTATTTTGGAACTCAGAACAGTAGGGAGAAGAGTGGCAGAATGGTTCAGACGTTCGCCTGCCAATAACTAAATTCGAGGTTCCAGGGTTCGCTCCCCGTGCAGGCCTCGACTTTTCTCCTCAGTTTGACCGGAAAATCGAACTGAACGTCTAGTACTTCCGAAGGGGGCGAAAAACGAGTCGGACCCGTATGCCTTCTGGCTGCGCAAGCTAAAGATCCCATGGCGGTTGAAAATCGTGAAGAGCAAGGCATTGCCTGGCTGCCTTGGTATAAAACATTGGCGAGAGAGAGAGAGTGATTTCCCAGGTCCCATCCCTTGAACAACAATTAGCATTCTTGCCTTTCTGAGAAGTCTTGTTAAAATAAGTGAATATGAATATAAATTTGAATCGAAGGAGAGGGAATGTGTGCCGCCCTCGTGGTGCTGGCCCCGGGAAAAGTTGAGGTCTCTGCCACCTCACTCCCTATGAACGAGGGTTATAGAACTATCAAGGTAGGACCTCAGGACCTGGCCATTTCGTGAGTTTATGCGCAGGCTTAAAGGCTTGTGCTGTGATCATTTCTGGATCTTCTCCATCACATGGCACCTGTGATGTTAGTGCTATATAGAATTCATTCCGAGCGCGGAGACATCATCTTGAGAAATTGAAACTGAAACTGAAACAGAATAGTAGTTCTCCATGTCCTGTCTATCATGATGTAATCTATCTGATTAATTTCTTTTTTTCTCACTATCGTTGTCTGTTTTTCCAAATTTCCAGGTGTGTCGTCTCAAGTGAACACTTACACATAAACGATGGTTTCGTGGTTTTAATTCTTCTCTCTCTCTCTCTCTCTCTCCTCTCTCTCTCTCTCTCTCTCTCTCTCTCTCTCTCTCTCTCTCTCTCTCTCTCTCTCTGTCTCTCTCTCTCTCTCTCTCTCTGCCTTTCTCTCTCTCTCTCTCTGTCTCTCTCTCTCTTTCTTTCTCTGTGTCTCTGTATCTCTGTTTCTCTTTGTCTCTCTCTCTGTCTCGCTTTGCCTCAGTCTCTGTCTGTCTGTCTGTCTGCTTGTCGTCTGCTTTCTCTGTCTGTCTTTCTCTCTCTGTGCCTCTGTATCTCTGTCTCTCTCTGCCTTTCTTCTCTCTCTCTCTCTCTCTCTCTCTCTCTCTCTCTGTGGCTCTTTGTCTCAGGTTCTCTCTGTCTGTCTGTCTCTCTCTGTCTCTCTGTCTGTCGGTCTCTGTGTCTGTCTGTCTGTCTTTTTCTGTCTGTCTTTCTCTCTCTGTGCCTCTGTATCTCTCTCTCTCTTTGTCTCTCTCTCTCTGTCTCTATTTGTCTCAGTCTGTCTCTGTCTGTCTGTCTGTCTGTCTCTCTCTCTCTCTCTCTCTCTCTCTCTCTCTCTCTCTCACCTACCAATCGTTATGATGGTTAAAAATTACAAATGACAGTGTTGAGGCTGGTCTTGATAAAACAAATCAACGAAAAAAAGGTGGTTTGTGAGACATTTAGTTGGAAACATGAGCTGGAAGCCGAGTTTCACAAAACTCAAAAACTTTCAAAAGCAGAGATATTCAAGGCAGACTTAAATTAGCCGCATGTACTTTACATTGAGATGTGGATAGTGGTCTGAATGCCTTTGAGCACAATGTCTAAAAGATGCCAGTGTCTGTATGTATAAAACGTTTTAAGTTAACGAGAAGAAAAGGTCAGAACGGATTTAACAGGGATTGTCAGCAAAATAAATAAATAGATAAATAAACAGACAAATATAAATAAATAAATAAATAAATAATAAATAAAAGAATTGGGCTAAACGAAGTTACATTAGAAAAACTAGGAGGGAAGAGAGGTTTGAGTTCATTGTGTATGTTTTGCAGGAAGGTATAAAGTAGATTAAAGTTTCACTGACATGAGATAAAGAGACAACAGATTCTTTAGTAAACAGGAAGAAGAGATAGAACTCATGGGAAACGATGAAAGTACAAGTTTATAAAGTAGAGACAATTAACGACAGGACAAACTATTCCTTTTGAAGGAACTGGTTGCAGAAATTAAGTCACGAATGATACAGGTATTGATTTCTGGTTCGATCCTTTTAAGAATTTTTTTTTCTCAAAATAATGGGGGACATGTTGGTGAACATTGCGATATTGAAGGAGATCTACTGAGGAAACAGACCAATACACTAAACAGCAATATATCTGAAGCAGAGGTTAAATTAAACGAGCTGTTGACAAACTTAAGACTGGTAAAACAAGCAGAACTTGTTTTAAATATGGTGGAAAAGATGTCCTGATTTCTCTAACCAAACTGTTTAATATATTTTTCGACTTTGGGATATATCCAAACAGAGTTATCCAAAGCTACTATTATTCCCATATACAAGAAAAGGGATCCTGAAATGCAGATAATTATAGAGGCGTATCTTTATTTGTTTAAACAACACACTTTGTTTGATGGGTTGATTTACTGATTGATTTTTTTTGTAGATGTTTATCCGATTACTGGATTGAGAGATTCGATTGCCTGACTGATTTACAAATGGATGATCGATTGATCGGCTGACTGTTTAGATCTGTCGACATTCTGGACGATGATATAGAATAATTGATACTTGAGCAGTTAATTTTTTTTTTACTAGTTTGTTAATGAATGAAATGTGTGAAATCAATCGACTGATAAAACATTACTTGGTTGGGTGATGATGATGATGGATGATGACGATGATGATGATGATGAGATGATGATGATGATGATGATGATGATGATGATGATGATGATGATGATGACGACGACGACGACACGACGACGACGATGACGACGACGACGAGACGATGATGATGATGACGACGACGACGACGATGATGATGATGATGATGTCGATGACGATGACGTGACGATGACGATGACGACGATGATGATGATGATTAAGTATTTATTGGCTCCAAATCATGAAAATTCAAGTCAAAACACACTCACGCACCACCATACGCATGCGATCAACGTAGACTACACGCAAAAACATACAAAAAAAAAAAAAAAAAGAACAAGAGGGAGTTTTAGAATTCATTGTTGGTTAAAAAAAATCAGATGTTGGGCGAAGGAAGAGTGAAAGTCTGTTCCAGACAGACGATCCTGAAACAGCAAAAGAACGCTGGCCGACAGCTGATAGTCTATTCTAGGAACATGAACAGAAAGAGTGTCTGAAGCTGAGTGCAAGGTGCGAGTTGGCGAATATACAGGCAGGGTGCAAAAGTAGGTATACAGTATCACATCATTATTATAATGTTTAATTCATTAAAATTATTAGCACATTAAGTTAGTTCGCCTGATCTAACCCCTATGGACTTCTTTTTTTTGGGGGGGGGGGGGGGGGATATGTAAAGGAAAGAGTTTTTGCACCCAAGCCGCGCACTGTTAATGACATGATTCAGTTGATCTTGCAGGCTTGTCAAGAAATTGATGCTGATAAAGATCTTTGTGCTAGAGTGTGCATGAGTGTCCGCTCTCGATTAGAGGAGTGTGTGAATAGCTAAGGCAGGCAGTTTGAGTATCTGAGGGATTAAGGCCGTGCTTGTTGTTACATATATATGCAATATTCATTTGTCTGTATAATAAATGCAATGAATGTTGCACGTGTTTTCTTTTTTCATAACTTTTGCACACACACACACACACCACCCTGTATATTAATGTGGTCACAAAGGTAAGATGGACAAGATTGAAGAATAGAAAAGGGGGGGGGGGGGGGAGATACTGAATCCACTAGCGCCAACCCGACAACGACTGGAAAACGATAAGTAATTATGGATACAGAACAAAGGTGTGTCCGAGAAAGGCGATTCTCTACCAAGTGCCGCATAAAGATCCGCAGGATAAACAAGTGTTGTACGAAGACTGAAGAGTGAGCAGCAATACACTGGGCCAACAGGTAGAAATACCAGAAAAACCAAGGCCAGAAATCAACGCACATTGCCTGGGACATCCACGCTGGTGACTCAGAAGAGGAATTCGTACAAGCTCTTGATGCCAAGCGCCAAAAAGCTCAATTTGCCACAGGAAAAATGCAAAAGATGGATGGGGGAGGCTGGATGAAGAAATAATCCACAAAATGAAAACGAGAATGGTAAAGAACAACCTGGCAGACACGTCAGCCATATTCGGATAAAGTGCACTATAGCAACACGAGCGGACGCCAGTGGAGTAAAATAGCCAAAGGTGAAAACACCTCCTCAGAAATCCAGATTTATCAACGAGTGATGAACAACGTGCAGAAGAAGAAAGGAAATCTCAATAAACAAAGAAAGGCTGCTTCGGAACTTAAGAAGCCAGGGTTAGAGAACGTATGGAAAGACTTGAAACCGAAACTCAATGCCCTCAGCCAAGCAGAATCAGCAAGGAAGAGTGGGAGTAAAAGAAGATATATATATATTCGTTCGTTCTTTGATTTAATGTCTTTTCACTACAAGTGATATTAGACGGGATATACATCTATCTATCTATCTATCTCTCTATCTATCTACCTATCTATCTATCTATCTATCTATCTATCTATCTATCTATCTCTCTATATATATATTATATACATATATATATATATATATATGTATATGTATATATATATACATATACATATATGTATATATATATTGTGTGTATATATATACATACATACATATATATATATATATATATATATATATATATATATATATATACACGTATGTATGTCTGTATGTAATATATGTATGTATGTATGTCTGTATATAATATATGTATGTATGTATGTGTGTGTGTATGTATGTATGCACGTATGTATATATGTATGTATGCATGTACGTACGTACG
>JAPXFY010000024.1:26309416-26311916 GCA_030674185.1 Monoplex corrugatus
AGAGACAGAGAGAGAAAGAGAAGAGACAGAGAGACGAGAGATAGACAGAGGGACAGAGACAGAGAGGAGAGACAGACAGAGACAGACAGAGAGAGAAGGAGAGAGAGGGAGAGAGATAGAGATACACGACGAGACGAGACTTTAACAACAACACTAGTAAACAACAATAACAAAAACAAAACTTGATGTGGTGAAAACCAGATCGTGAAGTTGACGAAAACGGAGATTCGTTACTTCGTAATCTCGTCATTTCCCTAACTAAGCTGACGCGAATGGAAGTGAACTTCGGTCTGGTCTCACCTTCTTCCGGTTTCTTTTCTCCACCTATCAGATTCTCCATTCCAGTCAGCTCTGAGTACGTGTCTTTAACTTCCGCTCCGCTTCCCCCCCCCCCCTGCTTCATTGTGTGGAATCTTCTGTTACTGTTCTCGTTCAGGTGCTTGTCTAATACTTCTTGGGCTGTGTCATGAGGATCACAGTGTTGATTGTTCTTTTTCAGTCTCCCTGTTTTTTTTGGTTGTTTGTTTGTTTTTTTTTGTTTTTTTTTTAAGTTTCATTTTCAGTTCCAGTTTCTCAAGACGACGCCTCCGCGCTCGGAACGAATTCCATGTGCACTAACGTCATAGATGCCACGGCCTTAAGCCTGCACATAAACCCATGAGCTGGCCAGGTTCTGAGACCTGACCTTTTTAAAAAAGATAAAGAGATAAATAAAATAAATAAATAATAGATAAATGAATAAATAAATAAAAGGACTGTATCTAGAAATTGCTTCCTATCAACCAGAGAGAGATATATACATATACCTATGTGTCTTATGGGCTATGACTGTTGCAAAAATGAATTAGCAAGATTTTCTCAGCATTTTGTGTCTGTGTGTATACGTGTGTGTGTGTGTGTGTGTGTGTGTGTGTGTGTGTGTGTGTGTGTGTGTGTGTGTGTGTGTGTTGTATGTATGTATGTGTGTGTGTGTGTGTGTGTGTGTGTGTGTGTGTGTGTGTGTGTGTGTGTGTGTGTGTGTGTGTGTGTGTGTGTGTGCACGTGCATAGGTTCGAGTTATAGGTGGTAATTCCTTTGTCTATGCATGTATATGTTCATGGTTTTGAAGTTTTGATGAATTCCTGCATCCAATCTTCTTCAAGTGGGTGCTCGTATATCTGTGTGGCCATCTGTGGTAATATTAATATGTAATTATATTATCATCATCATCAGGTGCCTTGCCGCATGGCGTTGGCGATCATGGACTTCCATCTGTCTCTATCTCTTGTTGCCCTAGCATCTCTCCCACCCTCCTCGTCCCCAGCCACTCTGCAAGTCCGTCCAGCATTCTCTCCTGGGTCTACCTGGTGCTCTCCTTCCCTCCAGCTTTCCCGTTGTGACCAGGTGCTCCAAATCCCCTTTCCTCATAAAATGGCCTATAAATGTTGCCTGTCTTTTCCTAATCTTCCTTATGAGTGATCTACTTGTGTCTGCCTATATCAAGACTGTCTCGTTTGTTTTCTTTGCTGTCCATGGAACTCTCAACATCCTTCTTAGAAACCACTTGGCCATCTATGCTTTACATTAATGCTGACAAATCATGTTCTTTCATTCTTATGCTTATTCTTATTCTACCAGAGTCCTTCAGAAGGGGACGAAAAACGAGTCGGACCCGTGTGTCTTCTGGCTCCGCACGTTAAAGATGCCATGGCAGTTGAAAATCGTGAAGAGCGGAGCATTGCCCGCTGCCTTGGTATAAAACATTGGAGAGATAGATTGATTTCCCAGGTCCCTCCCCTTGAAGACCAATTAGCAATTTTGTCTTTCTGAAGTCCTGATTAGAAAAAAAGTGAATATGAATGTGAATTTGAAGCGAGGGAGAAGGGTATGGGCGCCGCTCTCGTGCTGCTGGCCACGGGAAAAGTTGAGGTCTCTGCCACCTCACTCCCCTATGACCCCCAGAGTTATGTATTATCTAGGTAGGACATCAGGACCTGGCCAGCTCATGGATTTATGTACAGGTTTAAGGCTTGCACCGTGATCATTCTGGATTTTCTCCATCACATGGCACCTGTGACGTTAGTGTATATGGATTTCATTCCGAGCGTGGAGACGTCATCTTGAGAAACTGAAACTGAATTGGAACTGAAAACTGAATTCTTATGCTCTACACACACACACACACATATATATATATATATATATATATATATATATATGTGTGTGTGTGTGTGTGTGTGTGTGTGTGTGTGTGTGTGTGTGTGTGTGTGTGTGTGTGTGTGTGTGTACATATATATACATATACATACATACATATGTATGTATATGTACGTATGTATGTAAGCATGTATGTGTGTGGTGGTCTTTGATTTAATGTCTATTCACTAAAGTGATTTTAGACAACAACAACAAAAAAAACAAAAAAAAAGGATACATGAGGAGAAAAGAGGATTAACGATTGAAACAGCAAAACTGGCTAACCATAACATTGAACATGAGAAGTAACAGAACGTTAAAGATA
>JAPXFY010000024.1:26316916-26344416 GCA_030674185.1 Monoplex corrugatus
GGAGTAAGGGATGCTGCAGCAAACAGTTCCTCCATTTCTGTTTCTGAGGATTAACAGCAAGCAAGCAAAGCATTTCTGTGAAGCGCTGTTTCGCAAGATCAAAGTTAAGTGGACAGCAAAGAAAACAAACGAGACAGCCTTGATGGAGGCAGACACAAGAAGATCATTCATAAGGAAGATTAGGAAAAGACAAGCAACATTCATAGGCCATTTTACTAAGACAGGGGAATTAGAGCACCTGGTGACAACAGGAAAGCTGGAGGGAAAGAGAACACCAGGTAGACCCAGGGAGAAAATATTGGACGGACTTGCAGGGTGGCTGAGGACAGAGAGGGTGGAAGATGTGCTTGCGGCAACAAGGTATAGATGCATATGGAGGGCCATGATCGCCAACGCCATGCGGCAGGGCACATGATGATGATGATGAAGATCAAAATGTTACTTACTGCCCGTGTTGTGTGGGGGAAAGGATAGTGAGGCCGGTCCAGTCTTGGATATTATTTTTGCCAGCCAGCTCTTCCTCTGTCCACCTGGCCAATAGCCTGCTATCAGCCAAAGTGCAGCTTGGCAGGCTCTCACGTTGTTTGTGTCAGAAGATCGTTACCCACAGGAGACGTAGGTACATGTCTATACGTGTGGATCAACCACTAACACTGTGACCAACAGCGTAGTACATGGTCTCCTCATCCATTTCCCAGGGACTCAAACCACGACTTTTTTTTATTTATTCATTTTTTTAGGATCATTGCACTCAGGGAGGTTATCTTTGTGCTCACCTTTCCCCTTCTTTTTTTTTTTTTTTTTTCGTCCCATTTTCTACGCCACCTAATGGCAACAGAATCTGGCACAGTTTTTTTTTTTACAATGGGACGATGATGATGATGTCGATAAGGATGATAATCATGATGCTATGGAGGTCCATCTAGGATTGAGACTGCTTGGCAGGGCTGCACTCTACGCTTATATCATAATATATCCTGGCGTCAACCAGGCCTGAGAGATACAGATACTTGCAGTGCTGGTCAGAACATTTGGGCAACACCCTCCATGACGCATCCGTAAAGTGAATTAGACTCGACAGTGTGGTCCCAGTCTTCCCAGTGAGCCCATAGCACGCCCAACTCTGGATAAGAGCCGGTTTAAGCCAAAAATCCCACAATTTTATTAAGGGACTGATGGGGATTCGAACCCACAACCTTCCAGTCAGCAGTCTGCCGCGTTAACCGCCACACCACGACGACTGGTAAAACTAAAACCACGACTTCTATTTTTCTTTCGGGTAAACACTGCACCAACTTACGAATAGAGACAGAGGCGCTCTCTGAAAAAGCCTCCATGATTCACAATACAGATGACACGTGTTGTCAAGTGGTCTTCTTTTCAGATGCTTGCATGCTGTTTATCCTCAGAAACAGAAATGGAGGAACTCTTTGCGGCAGCATCCCTTGCTCTTTTCTCCAAGCCCTGGACAATGACCAGTGCCACACCTGACAAAGGCTTTTCCAGCAAGTCAGAAGAACCAGCAACTGTGGAATACCAGGTCACGGGGGCTGTAGATGAGCTGGCAAAAGGACAACCCAGGAAGACCAACCAGTTCATAGCACATGCTACAGCGAGAGGCATCATCAGATTACTCCCAAGCCACAGCCGGAAAGGGATGACTACAACCTTCTGTTTCAGAGAGCAGGAGGTGTTTTTTTTTATGAGGATCTGTATCTGCCAAAACTGTTCAACGCGCGTATGAACCATAAGTTCAAATGGACGCTGTCCCCATCCTGTTCTTGTGGTCGAGAGACCAGAAAGCTTTTTTTTTTTTTCGAGGTTACAAAAGAATGTCGATATTTTTTCACCCTCTGCTATCATCTAGCTCGAGATCGTAGAAGAATGCCATCCATTTTCTTTTTTCTTATTGTAATCAAATTGGCTTTACATTCTTCCAAGCGTTTTATTCTGTTGGTCAGATTTACGTGTTGTTTGCTCTAGATGCTGTATTTCTGCCTCTAGCTGATTCTCGTTTTCTGTGCTCTTAGTTTTTTCGTTGACGCATATACAATTTTTTTGATCGTATTTTCATTAACAGGACATCAAGGAATAATGGTCTGATATTGTGAACCTGAATATCAGTTTGAGGAATGTTTTCAATTCCTTTTTGATTGTACACCAGTACAGCATATTCCTCAGTTACATTTTTAATTTCAGTATTAATTTCTTCTATATATTCGATATCTTTTAATAGGGAACTATTAAAATTCCAAAAAGTCTTTCGTTTTATTTTATTTTGCAAATGAGACCAGAAAGCTGAACATAGTGCGGCAGTGTCATCTCTATCAAACGGAGCGACAGGACACATGGCTGACTGCAGCTGCTCACCATTAAGCTCTGTGCAAACCATGAAGGAAGTGGTTTAAAACGGCAACATTCTTTGCCAGATGTGGCTGACCCTGAAGATGGCGAACGAAAGAAGAAGACGAAGAAAAGCAACAACAAAAAAACAAACAAACAGACAAAAAAAAAACAAAACAAAAACAAAACAAAAAAACAGAAAAAAAGAGAAAAGAAAAAGAAAAGCAGGCGGTAGGATAGACTTGGACAGTCTGGTGAACGAAAGAAGAAGAAAAAGAAAAGTAGGTGGAAGAATAGATTTGGATAGTGTGGTGAACAAACAAACAAAAATAAACACACGCCCACATACACACACGCGCGCGCGCACGCGCACACACATGACGCACTCACACACATACACACACGCGCACACACACACACCACCACCCACCCACACACACACACCACACACCACACACCACACACACACACACACACACACACACACACACACAAACACACACACACACACGCACACACACACACACACACAACTCTGCGCAAAACAGCACACCGTGTGAACACAAACACACACATCAATTTACAACACAACACAAAACAATGCAACACACACATGCGTGTACTCACACACACACACACACACACATACACGCACGCATGCACACACGCACTCAAACCAACCATAAAAAAAAAACTGCATAATCAACGTCGTACATGAAAGCACCAAACACTGCCATAAAGTCAGAACCTCTTTTTATTCTCACAGACGAAGGAGAAGACAGGCACAGATCTTGAGTAAATATTGTTTTTTCGGCTACAAAACTTTAATTAGGATTGTTGGTTGTAGTGAAAGCCAAAATTGTCAAGCCATTTTACCATTCCTCTTTTATAACACGGGAGCGTACAAATTTTTTCTTTGTTGTTGTTGTTGTTGTGTGTTGTTGTTGTTGTTGTTGTTGTTTTCAACACATTCTCCGCATGATCAAATTACAATTATTGAACACCAAAATGACTGCTAGCCTAACAATACAAACAAAAACCAGTTACAGAAAAGAAAAGAATGAAACTTTACTTTCCAAAGGTACTGATATCAGCACATATGTCAAATTACGTATCTGCCGTTATTAAAACACTGATATTAATTTAAAACAACCGAAAAGTTATTCCACTGCTATTAAAACAACTCAAAACAGATGATATATGTGATGAAAAAACAACAACATAAAAAATGATGGAGGACGCGTCTTTAACCGTAAAAACCAAAGACAGGCGTGAAAAGTCCTTTATCACGAAATTTAAGACAAAAACAACAGATCTGATAACTTTCCTTGGCGGGCAAAAGTCCTTTCGTTATTTTTGTGCAAAATATGATGACCCTTGTTTCTTTATTGTCTTTTCTGTACGTTTTGACAAAGACCATCTGGCTGAAAATTAGTTCCTGTTTTGTTTCGATCCTCATAGAAACCTCCCGTCACGTAAGCAAGACTGTGAGACATGTCAGTGGTTGGATCATGGAACTACGAAAACGCCCAGCGTCCATGCAGCAGATTGCAGATTGTGCAACAACATAGTGCAATGTGGTCAATTCGACTAACTGCTGGAATTCTCCGTACTCCGCTAAAAACCCGAGTAGTGCAGTGCACAGTGAATCCCACTGATTATAAAGAATACTTCTACTACATAAGAAATACTTATAATAAATAAAACAACGATAAAAGAATCAATGGGGATGTGAACATTTCAAGCACTGAATTGCAAAATGCATTTGACAGTAATGATAGTAACCCTCTGCTAACTGGAAAATTAACTGAATTGACCGAAGGTAAAAATCCACTTGTAAATGAATGAATTAAAAAAACACATTGAAGATCCTCTGCAATGAAGCAAGCTAAAAGACATAACACGTAACAATTCAAACTCGCTTCGGTTCAACGCTATACATGTCAACAATGTGAAATACTCCACGACACAAAAATGTCTCGAAGTAGTGACACATACTGATGTAGCCTGCCTATCACAGTGCAAAATTAAAGCAAATGGGTTTGTGACCGATTCTCTCTGTCTCAGTCTCTATCTGTCTCTGTCTGTCTGTCTGTCTGTCTCTCTCTCTCTCTTTCTCTCTCTCTCTCTCCGTCACTCTTTCTCTCTCTCCTTCACTCTCCCTCTCTCTCTCACTACTCACTCTCTCTCTCTCTCACTCTCTCCGTCACACACACACTCTCTCTCCTTCACTCACTTTCTCTCTCTCTCTCCGTCACACACTCTCTCTCTCCTTCACTCACTTTCTCTCTCTCTCTCTCTCTCTCTCTCTCACTCTCTCTCTCTCTCTCACTCTCCGTCACACACACACTCTCTCTCCTTCACTCACTTTCTCTCTCTCTCTCTCTCTCTCTCTCTCTCTCTCTCTCTCTCTCTCTCTCTCTCCTCCCATGCACTTAATTTTGATTTTGATTCACTTAAAGACGTGTTACAATGAAAGAACAGTTCAAATGCGCTACTTTATTTGTACAAAGAGTTTATGTTAAGATGTCTTACTATATCATAAAAAAAAAAAACGTACACCCAAACGCCCTACATCTTTTCCTTTTTTTAATAGGAAGACTGAAAAGCGCAGAGAGACAGGCAGACAGACAGACAGACAGAAACTTTACACTTCAAAACCAATTATCACGAAAGGATAACAGCATTAGTCCCATCGGATCTGTTTAGATTTAGTCATGCAACGATAGAGAGAGAGGAGAGAGGGAGCGAGAAAAAAAAAGAGAGAGGAGACAGTGAGACAGAGACAGAGACAGAGACGGAGACATAGACAAAACATAGACAGAGACAGACAGACAGACAGAGACAAGAGAGAAAGGAAGAGAGAGGGGAGAGAGAGACACACGCACACAGAGACGACAGACAGAGATAGAGACAGACAGAGAGGAGAGAAAGAGGGGAGAGACAGAGAGACAGACAGAGGACAAGACGACAGACAGACAGACAGACGGACAGAGACCCGAAATAACACGGACATTTACTGACACGTGACATCCGTTATATCAGAAAGAAACTTTAATAAGATGGTCAAGCCATTTTAACATTCTAAATTTTTGTACGTCTCAATGTCCTTGTGACCTTGAAAATGCCTCAGGAAAAAAAATAATGATAAAACATAACGACACCCTAGGACAATGGTGGGCTGTTACGATAGTGAAAACACATAGTCAGTGTTACTAACTAAAAGTTTCCAATAAAGTGTTGTTCATACACCCCCCTCAAACATTTTAGGCACTTTTTGGGTCCATGTGACCTTGACCTCGCAGCTCCTCTTCCAAACTTACTTATTCGTCGCTCTTCAACAGTCTACAACATTAATCAATTGTCTTCCTTGCAAAGAAATTTCTCTTAGTTCCAATCAGTCATATTTTGATAAACATATGCAAAAGCATCGAAATCACCCATAATTTTGATATAAAATATACCTCCCTTTTTCCATCTCCCCCATCTTTTTTTTTAAAGGAAATTGACAACTTAGAAGAAAAATAAAATCATTTTCAATAATTATCCGACGCTTTTAAGCGTGGAAACGCTTGTCAGGTCTGGACATATTATACTTTGATTTTTTTTTTTGTTCTGTCGAAATAATCCCAGGGTACCACTCAGTCGCGTATCGAAAGGATTGGTTTCTCTTCAACTCTAATCCCCCGAGTTTCTCCATCAGGTCATTTGCTTGTCTGTTGGTTTCTTCCTCTCGTCTGGTTGTAGCATCTCTGTCGTATTAAGTAACGACAAATTTGGTCGCTGATGCTTCCCCCCCCCCCCCCCCCTCCTTTTTTTTCTCTTTCATCGATCGTCTTATAACTGGAGATTTCAGATGTGATACTTTTTTTTTTCTCCAAGAAAGGCCACAAGACCTCCACCAGCACCCCAACCCCCGAAAGGGGTGCTTATCTGTAATAGAGAAAAATAAATGTGACCTTGAAAGTGACCCTGTCTCGTTCACATCTACACACCTTACAAGAACAGAAAGTTTACTTATATGACTTGTTGATTTCTGTATCGACGATTTTGATCGCCCATGACATAGCGGATTCAGTTAAAAAATGTTTACTTTCTCGGTTACATAAAATGAAATGGACTGGTTCCCAGACTTTAGATATGGACTCCGCCTAGCTAAGTAGAGGACAAGGAAAATCAAACCTAAATTTATTAAAAGTAAATAAGAGTTGGGGTGGCGATGGTGGGGAAATACCGGATGAAATGTCGCTTGTAAAAAAAAATCGTATAAAAACTCACGCGCGAGCGAGCACGCAATCTCTCCCCACCCCCACCACACACACGCATACACACACACACACACACACACACACACACACACACACACACACACACACACATACACACACACACACATACACACACACACACACACACACACACACACACACACAAACACACACACACACGCACACATAGGGGTCGATCTAAACATTGTCGTCTTTATTTTAGATGAAAACGTAAGTGACCTCTTTGTTGCAACATAAAGATGCTAAAGAGGCAAAGAAGCCCCAAATAAGCACATAAATGAGCCAGTTCGTAAACAGAAGAATGTTTCTTTGTTATGAACTATCACAACAAACGCAATAAAAAGATAATGATTGACAAGTAAAACCGAGAATAAACATTTTGAAGTGGTTGGAATGCATTCATCTAGTCAACAAAATTAGCGACAAAACATAGCAACAGACTGCCGTGCAATATAAGTACAGAGAGAGTGGTAACACTGAGCACATTGTAAACAGCACCAACAAAGTCCAAGAGGTCTGCAAGTCAGCAAAACATATCTTTTGAACTCGTGAACAATGCACTTCAATGCAAACGACCAGTGCGAACAGGACCTGGTGTACAATATTCAAGATGGAGACCTATCTAAATCTGAGTGTATTCTGGAGAGAAAAAAAAGGACAGGGAATTGTGTAATTCACAATACGCACAAATAATATTCTAATATGCTGGATTTTACATATCTACTGCAAAGAGCATATTGTCATCATACTTCTTAAATGTGTCGAAGGCATATTTGTGGTTCTGTACTTGTTTGTTTTCGACTGCCAAGGAATCTGTTACGTCGGAAGAATATTGAAAAGGATAATATTTTGACCGTCCCATTTGAAAATAAATTTTTTTACTCTTATCATCACTACAATAAATCACGCCCCATCTTTGTTGAAGGTTCAAACAGTAAATATAAATTCCTTCCCAATCTGCAGGAGCAGAGAAAAGCTTTTTTTGTATCTGCTTACGCTGTAGACCACAGTGGTGAACAACTGACACTCTTCCTGCCTTGTATCCTCTCAAATAGAAAAAGAAAAAGGAAGAAAAAAAATCACCACAGTAAGTGAGAACTGTATGGTTTGTTTCTGCCACGTGCCACACACGATAGAACTGTCTTAGTGACAAAACAGAGGGGAGGGGAGGGGTATGATGAGCATCTGCACCTGTACGTATGTGTTTGTGAGTGAGTGTGAGTAGGTGTGTACGTTATTGTATGTTTGTACGTGGGGTAAAGGGGTGGGACATGTGCAGGGATTGGAGGATAGGGGGTTAAAATGAGGATTGTGTTTTTAGAGACTGTTCTTCCTATCACCTGAACAATACTGTGATTTCCACATGCCACGCCATAATAAAGTTTGAGCAGACATGTAATTTCCTTTGAAGGTTTAACAATAAAGTATTATTGTATTATAGTCAATACCGGATAACGCTGATAAAGACTACATCTAAGGGCTTATGGCTTAGCTCCCCACCTTGCCTTTCTCCATTTTGCCTCTACTTTCACATAATAAAAGATTCTCCTGGGGAGAGAATAATGAATCCATCGGCGCCACCCGATCACGACTGGAAACCTACATTGGAATATGAATATAGACTGAATGGAATTCCTGTGTGTTTGTGGAAGGAGATTTTGTATCAAGCGCGGTGTGAAGATCCACATGATGAAAAAGGACTGTATGAAGATTGTATGGTCAATGAGCAGCAGCGCATTGTGCCTGCAGAGAAGACGTCGGAAAACCAAGGCCAGGAATCAAACCACAGTGCCAAGATCCAGAAACTCAAAATTCCCGTTCGCAAGTGGATAAAAAGAATTGGAGATACCAATGAAAACAATAGTCCACACAAACTAAATGCTGTGATGAGAAATAGCACCCTGGAACACAAACTTGCCACATTCAGAGACATTGTCTGAGCAACCTCAAGGGCGCCTATGAAGTAAAATAGTAAAATTAATACCGTCTCATGTCGACGTAAGATGGACAAATCTAGGTCTGACGTCAAAGAGATGACACATCCACGGTATCTGGACGTCAAGGAGAGATGGACAACATCCACAGGTGTCTGGACGTCAAGGAGAGATGGACAACATCCACAGGTATCTGGACGTCAAGGAGAGATGGACAACATCCACAGGTTCTGGACGTCAAGGAGAGATGGACAACATCCAAGGGAAAATGGAATCTCAAGAAACAAATGAAGACTGCTTCGGAATTTGGGAAGCAAGGGTTAAAGAAACAATGGAAAGCAAAAGACATGTCCTCAGCAATGTAGAATCAGTAAGGAGAAAAACGAGCACAAAAAAAACAAAAAGAAGACCCAAGATTGCTTCTTTAGAGACCAATCCAGTTCGTCAGTAAACTACTCCAGCAGCCAAACTCAATGATACTTACAGTGAACAAATAAACTCCGGAGCAGAATCTCAGGAAAATATATTCCGGCCCTTAGAGCAAGGCACCATTTGAAATCCAGGTCTAGTGAGGCCTGAAGTGCCAGCGAAAATTGTTTAATGACACGCCACCAACAGCGAATGAAGTAAAGAAAGTGGTTAAATAAGCCAGAGCCAACTCATCACCTGGGCCTAGTAAAATGCCTCACCTGCCGTACAGAAAATGTTCTAATGCCCGTTGAGTGGCTCCACAAACTGATAAGGACGAAAAAAGAATGGTGGTTAAAGGCCAAGGGAAAGACAAAAGGGACGTAATGACACAAAAGATTAAGTAAGAAGATGACGCCAAAAGAATCCAGAAGACAGTCCAGCAAGGCCAACAGGGACGATGGACAAAGTGGGAAAGTGCACTTTAAAGAAATCTCAACTGGAATATCCTGTGGCATATGGCCCCTTTGACTATCAGTTAATCCTCAGACTTGTATATAACCTTCTGTCTTCGAATGCAGTCTAGTGAAATGCGGGAAATCACATTATAATCTCACGCAAAGAGGCGGTGATCCAAGGAAGGTACACACAGAGACACAATCAAGTGTTTATTAAAGGCCCGGCATCCGGTCCGCCGGATCGGGTGAGACGGGCTAGTTCACGGATTTTCATCCCTACATGCGCGCTGTACTCGTGTTATTGCAGGAGTGGGGCACTGTAAGGGTTCCACAAATATTCACACATGTACATGGGTAGGCCCTACAGTTACAGTGGTCAAGCTGAACTGACAGTGATATCAGCCCAAAAGTGCAGACTAAACATTATTTTTAGCTCCGTAGTGCCAGCTGGACGCGCGCGCCATTAGCTCCACCCATTATAGTTTAAATCTGCCCTGATTGACAATGTTTCTATCGATTCACCATAGTATTTTCCATTAATGCCACATTTCAAAGGAAGTATTAGGAGGTAATAATAGCTACCATTCTACCAAACATGAAGTTGTATTGTTGCTTCTGCATCGAACTACTTGAGAAAATGTTGGAGAGATGTGATGTGTGTTGTTACGAGGGTTAGAAATGAAGCGGACATCTCGGGTACACGGCGCTTTACATAGTCCTGCAGTATTCTTCCATGTCTGTTTGTTTCTGTTCGTTTTCGTATTCAGCTAAACGCATTGAAAACAAAATATTGTAAAAATGTCAAGTGTATTTGCGGCGAACAGTTCACATTGTTTCACTGTTTATTCTACTGCAAAATGCTACGTTCTTTTTTTACCGAAAATGTTTACTCAAGAAAAGTATTCTGAAAATCATTTCCAAAAAATTACATCAGATCAATCTTTGTTAGTTAAAATTTCAGAATCATTCGTTCACAGTCCTGTTAATGCATTACTTTAACTTTATTCGGTTTGTGTTTTAGTGTTACAATTTCCCTTCACATTGTTGAAGTTAATTGTTAGTGTTCAATTCTCGTTCCATTTTTCTGTTCTCCCACCTACTAATGTCTTTTTCCTCTGTCTTCCCTCTGCCCCAATCCAACCCGTCCAACTATCGTTCTACATTTTATTTTGTTCATTCATTTTTTATTTCCCCCTCCCGCCCTCCCCCGTCTAATATCACTTATAGTGAAAAGACGTTAAATTAAAGAACGAACGATAGTTCTGCCGTGGCTTTCATGAGATAGCACAAATAATTAGTATTGCCAGGAGAAAAACCACGCCACCAAAACAAAATCCTGACAGCCTTCTACTTCAAACTGTGACCTGAAACAGCTGTGACATCCGGTGCACAGAAGTGGGGTCTGCTGGATAGTGTGGATGATTGGTAGGAAGAGCACAGCTGGTCTTTTACAATGGAAAAAGAGCATTCAGAAATCATCAGAAAGAGTGGCATAAGACTGGATATAGTCCTCCACTCCCATTCACCCAAACAAATGATTCTGATAGAACTCACTGGACTGTATGAAATGAGGGAAGAATGGGGGAAGCCCATTTTCATAAGACTGAAAAGTATGGCCGTTCGACCTTCAGTTTGAGGAGATCCGTCTTCCAAGCCGAAGTCCATCCCATGGGGTTGGAGCAAGAAGGCTGACAGGCACATCTGCCATGGGGTTGGAGCAAGAAGGTTGGCAGGCACATCTGCCATGGGGTTGGAGCAAGAAGGTTGGCAGACACATCTGCCATGGGGTTGGAGCAAGAAGGTTGGCAGGCACATCTGCCATGGGGTTGGAGCAAGAAGGTTGGCAGGCACATCTGCCATGGGGTTGGAGCAAGAAGGTTGGCAGACACATCTGCCATGGGGTTGGAGCAAGAAGGTTGGCAAGCACATCTGCCATGGGGTTGGAAAAAGAAGGTTGGCAGGCACATCTGCCATGGGGTTGGAGCAAGAAGGTTGGCAGGCACATCTGCCATGGGGTTGGAGCAAGAAGGTTGGCAGGCACATCTGCCATGGGGTTGGAGCAAGAAGGTTGGCAGACACATCTGCCATGGGGTTGGAGCAAGAAGGTTGGCAGGCGCATCTGCCATGGGGTTGGAGCAAGAAGGTTGGCAGGCACATCTGCCATGGGGTTGGAGCAAGAAGGTTGGCAGGCACATCTGCCATGGGGTTGGAGCAAGAAGGTTGGCAGGCACATCTGCCATGGGGTTGGAGCAAGAAGGTTGGCAGGCACATCTGCCATGGGGTTGGAGCAAGAAGGTTGGCAGGCACATCTGCCATGGGGTTGGAGCAAGAAGGTTGGCAGGCACATCTGCTTATCATCTCCTGACACAGTTCCCATGTCTAAGAAAGAGGGGATCAGAGCCCTACAGGCGATTGCAAAAGCAGCTGAAAAGTGTTCCAGCTGGATCTTGTCGAGGAGGGGCAAAAGTAAACATCACCATCCTCATGTGCCCTGCCGCATGGCCTTGACGATCATGGCCCTCCGTATGCATCTATCCCTTGTCGCTGCAAGTTCATCTCCCACCCTGTCTGTCCTCAGCCACCCTGCAAGTCCGTCCAATATTTTTCTCCCTGGGTCTACCTGGTGTTCTGTTTTCCTCCAGCTCTCCTATTGTGACCGGGTGCTCCAATTCCCCTTTTCTCATAAAAATAATCTATAAATGTTGTTTGTCTTTTCCTAATCTTCCTTATCAATGATCTTCTTGTGTCTGCCTCCAGCAAGACTGTCTCGTTTGTTTGTTTGTTTGTTTGGTTGTTGTTTTTTGTTTTGATTTTTGGGTGTGTTTTTTTCTGTCCATGGAACTCTCAACATTCTTCTTAGAAACCACATTTCAGCTGCCTCAATCTTGTTCTGGCTTTGCGTGTTGACTGTCCACGCCTCACAACCGTACAACTGCATCGGTTGTATATAACATTTAAGAGCTCTCTTCATAGGCTTAAAGTTCCCTGTGTACAGCAAGTGTCTGATAGCACTTGGCTTTGAGGCACCCGGCCACCTGAAAGACACGTGTTCGAACCTGAGTGGAGGGGAAAAATGGCGGCAGCAGAAAGGACAACCAGGAATTATAACCCGGATGTGTACCGGCCATCTTAGAGTGCAAGGAGTTTAGGGTCGAAACAGTTGCTTGAAGAAGGCTTCTCCGTTGAGGACTTTCTACTCTCTAGTTCTCCCAAGAATTTCTAGCTGTGTTGCATTGTATTGCATTGCATTATATTGCATTGCATTGCACTGCTCTACATTGCACTGCATTGAATTGTATCGTTTTGCATTACATTGGATTACATTGCATTGCATTGCATTGCATTGCATTGCATTGTATTGTATTGTATTGTATTGTATTGTATCGTATCATATCGTATCGTATCGTATCGTGTCGTGTCGTGTCGTGTCGTGCTGTGTTGTGCTGTGCTCTGCTGTGCTGTGCTGTTGTGTTGTGTTGTGTTGTGTTGTGCTGTGCTGTGCTGCGCTGCCTTGCCTTGCCTTGCCTTACCTTGCATTGCATTGCATTGCATTGCATTGCATTGTATTGTATTGTATTGTATTGTATTGTATTGTACCTCTACAACATACAGCGTCGCTATTTATTTAGTATTCTACGTGTTGCACAGCGTCCGTATCATATAAGAAGCCATAAGAAGCTGATAGTCCTTGTCCATTTTCGTGTTATGTGATACATAATATCACATACCCACTGCCTGGACTTCTGTCTAGAAACATCGCGACGAAAGCATACCTCTTCAATAAGTTAGGATACGTTGTGAAGTGTAGGTGCATACTTAAATTTTTTTTTGCGGTGGTGGTGGATAGAAAATCATCTTGTATGATATTTATATATTGTATTTCAATGCATAAAGTGTTTATTACGTTTCAATGAAAAAAATTAATAAAGCGTTCCTGTAAAGTAATAATTTAAAACTCATATTCTAATTGGTAAAGCGAAAAGACAGAAAGTTGTATAGTGTTCAGTTCCAAATCCTTTAGATGTCAAACCAGAGTTCGAGTTCCAGACAGTCTTTTTTGTTTGTTTGTTTGTTTGTTGTTTGTTTGTTTGTTGTTTTTTGTTTTTGTTTTGTATGTGTGTGTGTGTGTGTGTGTGTGTGTGTGTGTGTGTGTGTGTGTGTGTGTGTGTGTGTGTGTGTGTGTGTGTGTGTTTAACTTATAATGCCCAAGAGCTACTATTAAGTGTATGTTTAATATATATATATATCAAATAATTTTGAAATGTAGATTAACTGAAATGTTAATTATCTTACAGTGCACAAAACGTTTATGGAAAGACTAATAAATGAATTTGCTATAGTCTGTTATTGAAATCATTACAGACAATAAAAGATGAAAACTGTGTTTTACACGCAACAGCATACACACAGAAAAGGTCAGTCGACTTTCTAACGACAGGACCAGTCACCATTCATATTTTAAATGCTACTTCTGGAATTACTTTGGTGTTAAATTAAAGCCCCAAGAACTAAATAGCCAGTAATAACCATTTTACACAATCGATCAATCAACAGTATTGTTTCTTTTTTTTTTATTGCAAAAACGATCTTATCTTGTTGCTGGTACTTATGACTTTTAAAATCCTATTTCACAGATTACACATTACAGATGAAGTCAGCAGATATCAGCCACAGTAAAGCGAACTCACTAAACGTTTTCTAATTGTTCATTTGTGAAAATGACATTTTTATATTTGTGAAAATAACATCGTTTTAAAACAAAATAACATCGTTTTAAACAAAATAACATCGTTTTAAACAAAACTAATTTGAAAGATAAAGGCACCGTTTCTCCAGAGCCTCGTTTTGACGATTTCTTCTTCAATTCCGTTCTGATCTTTTTTTTTCTTTTTTTTTTTAATATTGCCTCATCTCGTCACGTGAGATTTCCTGTGTTGTTGTTTTTTTTAACGTCCAATGGCACCCCCAAAGAGATAGAGAGAGGGAGAACTTTTGCGCTGTGGAGTCTGCACCGCCGATCCTGAACGAGTCTGTGGGACCCTCCACCCACGGTTTTCCTCCGGACATTCGTCACTCGTGGAGAATCCTGCCATGTAGCACAGACTGAGGCGTCCTCGTTTCTGGAAGGCAGGTGTGAGCAGACTGACAGGGGCAGGGGCAGGCGCAGAATCCACCATAGTTCTCACACTGTATTCCCTGCTGGCACTGCTGGAGCCGGGGAAGGACCACAAGGACCTGGGTTTGGAAGGACCAGGCTGGAAGCGGTCCTGAGTCACGTCACCTGACGGAGAACGATGGTCCAGAGAGTCAGAAAGAGAGACGGTGGGAGACAAACGGGCGTCCAGCAACTGGTCCATGAGGTCCTGGATGTCGCCCCAGACGTTGTCCACTTGGGAGCCGATGAGAGGACTGGCAGGGGCGGGGATGGCAGGAGAGGGGAGGAGGGTCAGCAGTGTGGGTAGCAGCAGTACGATCAATGACCTCGTCATCTGAAACACACATGTTTGATGGCTTGTTCAGTGACATTCTTCTAATAACTCATCTATTTGCTAACCAACATACCTGTTTGTTTAGTGACATTCTTCTAATAACTCATCTATTTGCTAACCAACATACCTGTTTGTTTAGTGACATTCTTCTAATAACTCATCTGTTTGCTAACCAACATACCTGTTTGTTTAGTGACATTCTTCTAATAACTCATCTATTTGCTAACCAACATACCTGTTTGTTTAGTGATATTCTTCTAATAACTCATCTATTTGCTAACCAACATACCTGTTTGTTTAGTGACATTCTTCTAATAACTCATCTATTTGCTAACCAACATACCTGTTTGTTTAGTGACATTCTTCTAATAACTCATCTGTTTGCTAACCAACATACCTGTTTGTTTAGTGACATTCTTCTAATAACTCATCTATTTGCTAACCAACATACCTGTTTGTTTAGTGACATTCTTCTAATAACTCATCTGTTTGCTAACCAACATACCTGTTTGTTTAGTGACATTCTTCTAATAACTCATCTATTTGCTAATCAACATACCTGTTTGTTTAGTGACATTCTTCTAATAACTCATCTGTTTGCTAACCAACATACCTGTTTGTTTAGTGACATTCTTCTAATAACTCATCTATTTGCTAACCAACATACCTGTTTGTTTAGTGATATTCTTCTAATAACTCATCTATTTGCTAACCAACATACATGTTTTGTTTAGTGATATTCTTCTAATAACTCATCTATTTGCTAACCAACATACCTGTTTGTTTAGTGACATTCTTCTAATAACTCATCTATTTGCTAACCAACATACCTGTTTGTTTAGTGACATTCTTCTAATAACTCATCTGTTTGCTAACCAACATACTGTTTTGTTTAGTGATATTCTTCTAATAACTCATCTGTTTGCTAACCAACATACCTGTTTGTTTAGTGACATTTTTCTAATAACTCGTCTATTTGCCAACCAACACGCATGTCTGGTAATAGTAATAATAACAACAACATAATGGTAATAGTAGTACTGGCAGTCGAAAAAGCAACAGAAGTACAGTAGTAGTAGCAAAAGCTACAAGACACAGGACCCCTTCCCATAATAAAACCTGTGTAAAACATGTGTCTCCAGAATCAGTCTGGTATCACACGCCCAAACCAGGCAATACAGGAACATTGCCCACCAGGGAAAGTTGGGGTCTCTGCCACCTCACTCCCTACACCCCTAGGCTACGGTATTATCTAGTAGAACCTCAGGACCTAGCCAGTTCATGGGTTTATGTGCAGGCTTAAGGTTTGTGCCGTGATCGTTCTGGATCTTCTCCATCACATGGCACCTGTGCTATTGGTGCATATGGAATTCATTCCGAGCATGGAGACGTCATCTTGAGAAATTGAAACTGAAACCGAAACTGCCCACTCATCCACCGGATTGACAGAAGTGTCCATCACAGCAGCAGTAACAGCAACCGTAACAACAACAGGTCAATGGAAATGATGAAGCGGTCCCTCGCGTGAGAGATTTAGTTGGCGCCTATAGAATTTTTCCATCTCTTCGTGAGGGATTCCTCAGATGGAGTAAGTAGTCTGCCTTTAGCAGTCAGAAGTGGGGGTTTATTGTGTGTGTGTGTGTGTGTGTGTGTGTGTGTGTGTGTGTGTGTGTGTGTGTGAGCGTGCGTGCGCGCGTGCGTATGTGTGTGTGAGTGACGTGTGTATGTGTGTGTGTATGCGTGTGTGTGTGTGTGTGTGTGTGTGTGTGTGTGTGTGTGTGTGTGTGTGTGTGTGCGTGCGTGTGTGTGTGTGTGTTTGCGTGTGTGATTGTGTGCGTGTGTATGCGTGTGTATGGTGTGTGACATAATTGTGAGTGCGCGCTCGCGTGTGTGTGTATGTGTGCGCGCGCGCCGCGCGCGCGTGTGTCGTGTATGTGTGTGTGTGTGTGTGTGTGTGTGTGTGTGTGAGTGTGTGTGTGTGTGTGTATGTGTGTGACAGAGAGAGAGAGAGAGAGAGAGAGAGAGTGCTTGCGTGTGTGATGTGTGTATGCGTGTGTAGTGTGTATGGTGTGTGATTGTGAGTGTGTGTGTGTGTGTATGTGTGTCCGTGTGCGTGTATGCGTGTGTATGGTGTGTGTATGTGCACGGGCGCGCTCGGGCGCCTCCGTGCGTGCGTGCGTGCGTGTATGTAATGCCTGCGTATGTCTCTATTCATGTGTATAATATCCTGTGCTTTGTAATTGTGAATGGCACTGTGAAATCAATTATGCTGTACATTGTGCCTCTTTTAAATTAAAGACAATGAGAACAATAAAATGTTTTGATTCGAACTGAATCGATTCCTACTGAACATGATAGTTTTTTTTTTGTATACTGTGGCTGACACTAAAGTCAAGATATCAACTCGCCAGTCCACAGCCCATGTCAGCTGAGCCAGTCAAACAGTTGAGTACGATCAAGGAGGCAAGGAAGACAATACGATCAGAGGAGGGAAGGAAGACAATACAGTCAGAGGAGGCAAGGAAGACAATACCATCAGAGGAGGCAAGGAAGACAATACGATCAGAGGAGGGAAGGAAGACAATACAGTCAGAGGAGGCAAGGAAGACAATACGATCAGAGGAGGGAAGGAAGACAATACAATCAGAGGAGGCAAGGAAGACAATACAATCAGAGGAGGCAAGGAGACAATACAGTCAGAGGAGGCAAGGAAGACAATACAATCAGAGGAGGCAAGGAAGACAAAACAATCAGAGGAGGCAAGGAAGACAATACAATCAGAGGGAAAGGAGACATACACAAGGAGAAGGAAGACAATACAATCAGAGGAGGCAAGGAAGACAATACAATCAGGGGAGGCAAGGAAGACAATACAATCAGGAGGAAGGAAGCAATACACAGAGGAGGAAGAGACAATACAATCAGAGGAGGCAAGGAAGACAATACAATCAGAGGAGGCAAAGAAGACAATACAATCAGGGGAGGCAAAGAGACATACAATCAGGGGAGGCAAAGAAGACAATACAATCAGAGGAGGCAAGGAAGACAATACAATCAGAGGAGGAAGGAAGACAATACAATCAGAGGAGGGAAGAAGACAATACAATCAGAGGGAGGGAAGGAAGACAATACAATCAGAGGAGGAAGGAAGACAATACAATCAGAGGAGGCAAAGGAAGACAATACAATCAGAGGAGGAAGAAGACAATACAATCAGGGAAGGCAAGGAAGACAATACAATCAGAGGAGGCAAGGAGACAATACAATCAGAGGAGGCAAGGAGGACAATACAATCAGAGGAGGCAAGGGAAGACAATACAATCAGAGGAGGCAAGGAAGACAATACAATCAGAGGAGGCAAGGAAGACAATACAATCAGAGGAGGCAAGGAAGACAATACAATCAGAGGAGGCAAGGAAGACAATACAATCAGAGGAGGCAAGGAAGACAATACAATCAGAGGAGGCAAGGAAGACAATACAATCAGAGGAGGCAAAGAAGACAATACAATCAGAGGAGGCAAAGAAGACAATACAATCAGAGGAGGCAAGGAAGACAATACAATCAGAGGAGGCAAGGAGACATACAATCGCCACACAGTCAGACAATACCTGTCAAGGAGGTAAGGAGAGAATACATCTGGGGGGTGTCTTTATCAATCGGTGAGGCAATCTATACATCTTGCCAGCAATCACGAGCTTGTTCCTGGCTTAGCTGGGGTTTTTATGGTTTTCCTACTCGATGGCAGCGATCACGAATGGCGGTTCCACAGGCTCCGCTCATCATATATTAAGCAAGATGGTTCAGCCATGCTAATATTTTCCCTTTTTTCTTTCTTTTTTTTTTTCTCTTTTTTTTTTTTTTTTTTTTTTTTTTTGCGCTCATGTAACGTTTGATTGTCTTTTTATTTATTGCCTATGTAAAGGACTGGCCTCGTGGGTATATTTTGGATATTGCACATCGGATGTTTTATTCAACTAAGCCAAAGCCCCTTATGGAGAGGGTATGAAAAACGTGTTAATGTACGAATAAATACAAATACAAATTCATAAAGTTCAAGAAGTAAATAGACAAACATAAATAGATTTACATTAGCAATGCAAAAAAAACAAACTAACTACGAATTAAAATAAAGTTTGTGATATAATCTCTTCAAAAATGTTTTGACATTTACACAGAAATATCGCAAGTTTCTTGATAGTGTCTCCATTTTTAAACGAGAAAAACAATGACAGCTTAACAAACTGTGGCTTCATTTTTAACTGAGAAAAGCAATGACAGGTGAAACAAACTTGGATTTTTCACAATATCGGAACGAATCAAAACTTTACGTAAATCATGTAAATCAGGGCATAATAAAACAATGTGCAAGTCATCTTCAATGGAAGTTTGACATGAACGACAAGTTGCATTTTGCTCATCAGGGTGTTTGTATCTCTGTGTACATCTGAAATGCCACATCTAAATTTCACAAGAGCATGCAGTATAAATCTGTTCAGTTTCATTGAACTATAAACTTCCTGAGAGCTAGTTTCTGAATGTTATACACTGAAACTCTTCGATATTATACGACTGTTCCAGTCTTGCCAACAACAATCAATCAGTCTCTGCTTAAAACAATGACAAGCTGATTTACACATCCCTCACCCTCATTTCCCCACACATGACCAATTCCGTGAATGTATAAGCAACTACGAAAACTTTCATCATCATCATCAGGTGCCTTGCCGCATGGCGTTGGCGATTATGGACTTCCATCTGTCTCTATCTCTTGTTGCCTCAAGATCTCTTCCACCCTCCTTGTCCCCAGCCATTCTGCAAGTCCATCTAGCATCTTCTCCCTGGGTCTACCCGGTGCTCTCTTTACGCCCATGATACTTCCACCCCACCCACCCCTAACCCGAATCTAAATCATACACAATTTGATATTCTTTCTCTGTTATCCTATTCTGATCCATTGTGGTTAACTTTAACCAGTATTTGATACACTTCGTGTGTGAAAAAAGCGAGAAACACGAGTTTGTATTGCAAATTGGATGGAAATTTTCTCCCCCCCCCCCCCTCTACCCAACTCACTAGATCTTTTAGTTGTGACCTGGGTACTAGTCTTTCAGATGATATAATGAACTGAGGTCTTGTGTACAACATGCATTCAGCAACCATGAACAACTACATCGAAGACCTAGACGGAAAAGTAAAAATCAAAAATGAAAACCCAGAAATGGTCTACCACTACATCACTTAGGCCAACGCATCTCAGCAGAATCCTCCTCCAAAGAGGAAGAAATCAAACGTAGGATAACCCTTGGTTGGAAGAGCAAGTTCGGTTTTCAAGAATGGCAAAATTCCAACTGTCCTGAAACGAAAAAGACTGAAACTTCCCTGCAGCTTTTAGACGAAGCAGCAGGGAAGTTTCAGTCTTTTTATCCTAATTTGGTGGTGGTTGTTTGCTCGTTTGTGATCTTACATTCAAGCTTGACAAAGGCCAATTGGCCGAAAATTTGCGCTTGTCTTGTCTGGTTATAATAAATACGTGCTGATTCTATTTTCGTTGTTTTTGTGGTTCTTGTTTGCTTGAACGCGGGCAGTCGCGCTTGTTTTGGATTTCTGTTTTCAAACAGTTAAAATTGCTACATTAGATGTTGACAATCTCGTAGAGTCAGATCATTTACGGGTGATAATGGAAGTGGCAAGAAGAAAGCTTGAAACAGGAAGAATAGCTTAAGGAAAAGTAACAAATTACAATCTCACACAAAAGTTTATATGGCAAGAAAATCAAAAACAGATTAGATACAAAGTACATCAAGGGTAGACTTACACTAGTTTCGGATACACTATACACAAATATAGATAATGCTTTCACCATGTTTATTGGAAAGTCTAAAAGAAGCTGGTGCTTGTATGTACACAAGAAACGTTTGAGAAGAGCAAAAGGTCTGAATGGTTTATGATGAATGTGAGAAAGCAAAAGCAGAAAAACTTTCAAATACCACAGAAGAACAAAAGACAAAGATGATAGGATTGTGTATTGCGAAGCACGGAAGAAGTATAAAAAAATCACTTAAGGCCTAAAAAATAGCGGTTAATAAGTTAAAAGCAAAATGCTTCGCCAGGAATATTTCAAATTCCTCGCAGTTCTGGACTGAGTTAAGAAATACAGGATATGGTACCAAAACAAACTTACTAACAATATAAGTATGATGAATGGTTCAATCATTTTAAAGATGTTTTTCAAGGTAATACATCAACAAAGGATGAGCCCCGCATGTAGAAGTAGACTTAACTGAATCAACAAAACACCCATTAAATTTTAAGATAACTATAGAAGAAGTCAGAAAATCCATTAGAAAACTGAGGATAGGTCAAGCAAAGTGGAATAGATTATGTTATAGCTGAGATGTTAAAAATGGTAGCACAGGTATCCATGATTTTCTTTTGAAACTGTTAAACACTATTTTAGGAATTTAGAGGAATTTAGCCTTAGGATTGGTCAAAGGATATTATTATTATACCCATTTTTAAGAAAGGCGCTCCTGATAAAGTAGACAGTTATAGGAATGTGACGTGACTAAGCATTATATCAAAATATTACACATCAATATTGATCACTAGATTGTATACTGGGTTAGAAAACAATTATTTGATATCAGATAGTTAGGCAGGATTTAGGAAAAATATTCTACTGTGGATCAGATTTTCAGTCTGTATGCTATTGTTCAGAAACTTGTGCAAGAAAGGTAGAAAACTATATGCTGCTTTTGTAGACTTTAAGAAAGCTTTCATTCGGTTCAGCATGACAAACTCTTAGAGCGTATTCAAAATCAGAGAATGAAAGGGAAGTTTTTAGCTTCGATAAAAGCAATGTATGAATCATTATGCTCGTGTATTCGGGCAAACAGGGATTATCTGAGATATCTGATAACCCCATAGGCTTGAGACAAGGATGCGTTTTAAGCACTACTTTATTTTCAGTGTTCATAAATCAATTAGCTAATTGCATGGATGAAAAGGGACTACACGGCATCCAGTTGATGCCAGGTTTAATGGAAATGTTCATTCTTCTTTTTGCAGATGTGTAGCCCTAATGTTAACAACACCAAATGGTTTACAAAACCAGTAAAGAGTCTTAGAAACATATTGATAACATGAATCTGCAAGTTGAATTGAAAAAAAATCTAAGGTTATGGTTTTCAGAAGAGGGGGATTCTTAGAAAGACATGAACAGTGGTTTTACAATGGAACTAAATTAGAAGTAGTTAATAAATATTGTTATCTGGGTTTCAATTTCACGACAATGATTAGCACCAAGGTCAGCACAAAACATTTGGTAACAAAAGGTACGAAAGCAACTTTGCTATGAGCAGGACTTTTAAAAAGCATAAACACATGACTATAGAACCTTTCTTTAAGTCGTTTAATGCAAAATTTCAACCTCTTTTGTTGTATTATTCTGAGATATGGGGACTTAACAGATTCGAGCATATAGAGAAAGTACATTTGGTATCGTGCAAAAGACTGGTAGGTGTTTCAGTCAGGACACCAACAAATGATATATGATGATTTGTGAAGATATCCCCTTTATGTCAACTCCTCAATTACCTGTCTTTGGTATTGTTTTATATTACTGGAAATGAATCCTTATAGGTTACCTTATAAGGCTTACCAAATGTTAGTGGAACTAGACAGGGCTTTGAAAGAATCCTGGGCTTCAAAACTTTAGGAAATTTTGTGTGAGACTGAATTTGATATTGTGAGGCTGCAGCAAGGTGTCGGTGATGTAAAAGCCTTTTGGCGTGCATCAAACAGAGACTTGTAGACTTATGTATTCAAGAATGGTCTGGGACACTCAGAGGCAGAGATAGATATGAAAGTTACAGATCGTTTTAGAATATTTTTTTAAAAACAGAAGTGTGTATATATGTATGAATGGCTACGTACAAAGATCCCTACCAGGACTGGCATAAATATGATGGAAAGAGGCTTTAGCAGATCATGGTAGGGATCTTTGTGCTGGAGCAATCCATTGATGGTTCTGTGACTTCTTTTTCTTCCAGATGGTTCTAGTCTATATAATTATCGATTTTATGAAAAATAATTTTCTGTACTCTCTCTCTCTCTCTCTCTCTCTCTCTCTTCTTGTCTTTCTCTCTCTCTCTCTCTCTTTGTCTTTTCTCTCTCTCCCCTTTGTCTTTCTCTCTCTCTTTGTCTTTTATCTCTCTCTCTCTTTGTCTTTCTCTCTCTCTTTGTCTTCGTATCTTTCTCTCTCTCTCTCTCTCTCTCTTTCTCTCTCTCCTCTCTTTCTCTTTCTCTCTCTCTCTCATTGTCTTTCTCTCTCTCTCATTGTCTTTCTCTCTCTTTCTCTCTCTCTCTCTCTCTCTCTCTCTCTCTCTCTCTCTCTCTCTCTCTCCTGTTTTGTTCCGTTGTTTTAAGTGACAGTTTAGAAATGAAGTCTTGTATCGTTCTATGGCAGATACATCTCTTTTGTTCCTATCCGTCGGTATGACGATAGTGTGAACAGGAATAGCCGTAATAGTATTGTTTTGTATAAAAGGGGAGATTATTAGAATAGCCAGATCATCTTGTTTTTAAGTTGTTATCAGTTCCGTTTAAAAAAAGAAAAACATAATCACATCAGTGGCAAATATGGTTCCTGATGCTCCGAGGAGTCTTTTTTCGATCCCAAGTTCGTGAGTGTAAAATTACGCCCGAAAGAAACGAATCTTAATTTAAATCACTGCTAAAAGACTGAGCTTTAGATTACAAACGAAAGAAGAAGTTGGAACTGTGTATATCAAGTATACGAAGCCTGCTATCCTGATTCATGTGAATATGAACCAAGGACGGAGTGGTCGCAGAGAGGATCAGAAACAAAATAAGATCAAGGAGAATTTAGTGAAATCCCTGAAACCTGTTTCCTGTTATGTGACACACACACACACTCTCTCTCTTTCTCTGTCTGTCTCTCTCTGTCTCTCTGTCTCTGTCTGTCTGTCTGTCTTCTCTCTCTTCTCTCTCTCTCTCTCTTCTGTCTGTCTCTCTCTCTCTCTCTTTCTCTGTCTGTCTGTCTCTCTGTCTCTCTCTGTCTCTCCCTCTCTCTGTTCTCTCTCTGCCTCTTCTGTCTCTCTCTGTCTCTCTCTGTCTCTGTCTCTCTCTCTCTCTACCTCTGTCTCTCTCTGTTTTCTCTCTGTCTCTCTCTGTCTCTCCTCTGTCTCTCTCTGTTCTCTTCTGTCTCCTGTCTGTCTCTCTCTGTCTGTCTGTCTGTCTCTCTCTCTCTCTCTGTTCTCTTTCTGTCTCTCTCTCTCTCTCGTCTTTTGTCTGTCTGTCTCTGTCTCTGTCTCTGTCTCTCTGTCTTGTCTGTCTGTCTCTTCTCTCTCTCTCTGTTTTGTTCTTAGCTCCATGCAATTAATCATATCATAACAATCTTCAGCACCGTATACACGTCTTGTCTACTACAACTTATCAAGAGCGCAAAGATGACAAAGATCGACCTCTCCTCTCATCTCATCTCTCTTCTTCCTCTACACACACCACAACACACACACACAAACACAAACCACACTCACACACACCAACAACATACACACACACATACACTCACACACAACACACACACACACACAAACACACACACACACACACACACACAACAAACACACACACACAACACACACACACACACACACACACACACACACACACACACACACACACACACACACAACACACACAAAACACACACAACACATACACACACACACACACACACAACACACACACACACACACACACACACACACACACACACACACACACAACACAACACACACACAACACACACACACACAACACACACACACACACACACACACACACACACACACACACACCACACACACACACACACACACACACACACACACACACACACACACACACACACCACACCACCGAACTGAGAAACGATCACTGATAAACAAATCAAGTTTCGTCAACCATTCCAATCTCCTCCTTGTTTTTTTTTTACGCAGACTTTCTGACTCCGCACGTGTTCACGGAGGCATGGACCTCTCATCTGATGTCTCCAGTCCCATTCTAGCAATCAACATGAAAATCTGGCTTGTTCACGGCCCGTCTGGATGAATGCTTTGATCATTCTGCCGGTGCCAGTTCAGCGTTTCTGTCTTTTTAAAAAAGAAATTTTTATACACTTTTATATTTATGCGAATTTGTGACACTGAATTTGGTCATATACACGTAGATACACTCAGACACTTTTGGGATCTCCAATCTTTGTTCACGAAATTGTGAGAAAATATAAATCGGTAACGTTATATCGATTGCTGGCTTTAGGGGAAGTACTGAAATGAAATCCAGCCCCCTGAAGACATCTCAAAAAGACAAATGAATCGATAAGGAAACAAACTGGCAAAAACAAACAGAATTAAGAGAAAGAAGGAAAGAGAAAGATAGCACCTGCTTATCTTTTTTCTCTTCTTTGTTCATGTGTATTTGGTTCTCTGTCTCTCTCTTCTCTCTGTCTTCTGTCTCTCTGTCTCTCTGTCTCTGTCTCTCTCTGTCTCTGTCTCTGTCTGTCTCTCTGTCTTTCTGTCTCTCTGTCTCTGTCTGTCTCTGTCTCTCTGTCTTTCTGTCTTTCTGTCTTTCTGTCTCTGTCTGTCTCTGTCTCTCTTTCTCTCTGTCTCTCTGTCTGTCTGTCTCTGTCTCTGTCTCTCTGTCTTCTGTCTCTCTGTCTCTGTCTGTCTCTGTCTCTTTTCTCTCTGTCTCTGTCTGTCTCTCTGTCTCTCTCTCTCTGTCTGTCTGTCTCTCTGTCTGTCTCCTGTCTCTCTGTCTCTGTCTCGTCTCCCTCTCTCTCTCTCTCGGTCTCTGTGTGTGTATGTGTTGTCGTGTGGGTGTGGTGGTGTGCGCGCATGCGTGTGTGTGTGTGTGTGTTGTGTGTGTGTGTGTATGCCGCGCGCGCGCGTGCGCATGTACGAGTGTGTTTGCGTACCTTAACAAGAGATATTGAAACTATGTGACATTTATCAAGTACCGATGTGCACGTGTGTGCGTTCGTGCGAAGCTCGAGTGTATGTAACCAGTATTTGTGTCCTATACTGTCTGATTGTATGAATGATGTGTGTTTGTCCGTCTATGTGTCTATTCCACACATAGCTTTTGACGAAAATAGAAGCCAGTATGAAAATGAGAGTGGGGGAGGGGGGGAGCAGATGATAAACAGAATGAAGACAGAGAGTTTGTAAAGGAAGAGGCAAGGTCTTAAGTAATAGACACTACTATTGAGCAGAGAAAGGAACTGAACAACACTACCATCAGTAATGCGAAGGAAAAATTGACATTAAAAACACAACAAAACGAAACAAAAACGTCACAGCCTATAAAGTAACGCATCCAAAGAACTGTGAACCAATGATTCTGAAATTTTAACTAAAACAAAATTCATCCGATATTACTTCTTCAAAATGCGTTTCAAGTTTCCTTGTGTAAATATCTTTGGTTACAAAAAAAAAAAAAAAAAAAAAAAAAAAAAACACACACACACACACACACACACACGTAGCATTTTGCTGTAAAAACAAACAGTGATACAGTGCGAATTGTTCACCGCAAATATGTTCGACATTTTTACAATATTTTGTTTTCAAATTATTTAGTTGAATACGAAAATGAACGACAACAATCAATATCAAATGATACAGCGAGGAATAGTGCATTGTTTACAGTTTCAGTTTTAGTTTCAATTTCTCAAGATGATGTCTCCGCACTCGGAATGAATTACATATGCACTATCGTCACAGGTGCCATGTGATTGAGAAGATCCAGAATGATCACGGCACAAGCCTTAAGCCTGCACATAAACCCATGAGCTGGCCAGATCCTGAGGTCCTACTAGATAGTTCCATAACCCTGGGGTTGTAGGGGAGTGAGGTGCACAGACCTTAATTTTTCCGGGGCCAGCACCACAAGGGCGGCGCCCATCCCCTCTCCCTCGATTCAAATTCGTATTCATATTCCCATATGCTTTAACCAAGATTTCAGAAAGGCAAGAAGACTAATAGGTCTTCAAGGAGTGGGACCTGGGAAATCAGCCTACCTCTCCATGTAATTCTATAGAATTTTCAGAATTGAGTGTTTTAGCTGCTCTGTCAACTACGTCGTTCCCGCGAAGACCAGCGTGAGAAGACACCCAGCATAAACTGATACCCGAGCCATTTATCCTTAAACAATGAACTAGATGATTTGCCTTAATAATTAAAGCAGGTCTTCTTTCTGTATCGAAAGATTGTAAGGCATTTAATACAGATTTTGAATCAATAAAGATAACTACTTTGAAAGACCAGGCTAAAGAACTACTGGATAATGCAACGCCTGTATAACAGCGACTTATTCTGCTGTAAATATAGATGCATTTGCCCCAATGAAAAATGACTTTTTATGTTAAATTTTGGAGCATAAAATACTGCTCCACCGCTTTTATTTGCAAAGACTGATCCATCGGTAAAAATGTGGAGGTGGGTACGGTACTTTTCATCGACATGTTCACTCGCTGTTGACAGCGTAATG
>JAPXFY010000024.1:26349416-26351916 GCA_030674185.1 Monoplex corrugatus
ACTCTCAGCACTGTTGGAACTAGGGCAAAAGAAACGAAACACCCGAACAACAAACTGGTTTCAAGATCAGAAATTTAATTTTTGCCAAGGGATCATTGGTTTTTTGGCACCCCTATTCTCTCCCCTCTCTCTCTCCTCTCTCCTTCCCTCTCTCTCTCTCTCTCTCTCTCTCTCTCTCTCTCTCTCTCTCTCTCTCTCTCTCTCTCTCTCTCTCTCTCTCTCTCTCTCTCTCTCTCTCTCTCTCTCTCTCTCTCTCTCTCTCTCTCTCTCTCTCTCTCTCTCTCTCTCTCTCTCTCTCTCTCTCTCTCTCTCTCTCTCTCTCTCTCTCTCTCTCTCTCTCTCTCTCTCTGTCTCTCTCTCTCTCTCTCTCTCCCCTTTTCCTTCCAGACTCTATCTGAGTAAAACTGACCTTTAGTTGAAATTTCTTCCTTATGTATTTCTTTAGGTGTACGATTCGTTTCACAATGAAATTCACCTTGAGAAAGCAATCAAATCACATAATCAATGTAATATCAATGCTTAACTGACGGGAGAACGGCCAGGTTTTTTTACATCACCATCACAAGTCGATCTCTTACAGAACTTCAGCATTCCATACATTTATTTGTAAAGCTTATGATTTCAACTTCCAAGCGTTGTACAAACTAATCAAAAGTAACACATCAGAACTGGCAAGACAGCAACCACAGTTATTGCTAAAGAAAAGCTGATAGCGAATGTTCTCAAAGTTTCTTCTCTGTTTTTTTTTTTTTTCAAAGCGTATGACATACAGTTGGCTACAATTCCTACACTACTCGTCCTGGATACTTCAATAAAGAGAACATCAAAGTAGTTTAGGGAGAAAATACTGGACGGACTGGCAGGGTGGCTGAGGACAGAGAGGGTGGGAGATGTACTTGCAGCGGCAAGGGATGGATTGGTATGGAGGGCCATGACCGCCAACGCCATGCGGCAGGGCACATGAGGATGAGGATGAGGATGACGATGATGATGATGACGATGATGACGATGATGATGATGATGATGACGACGACAACGACGACGACGACGATGACGACGACGATGATGACGATGATGATGATGATGATGACTTCATTAATACACACTAAAGGGAGAATGTTGTGCTCCCTGATGACACGCAACTTGACATCTCTGAAATGGACTTATCTCGCCCTCTGTGAGAATGACCCACAATGGCTTCCCTGTTAACCACCACCTTTAAAGCGTTCTCCAACAGGCAGTTTCAGTTCTTGTTTCCTAAAAACTTCCCCAACAATTTACCGCAACATTAATATGTGGGAGGGGAGACAAAACCATTACCATTCTAGCGCTTTTTATGGGATGCTTGGAGCCTCATACAATTTTTTTAACAAATGAAGAGTGTACTTGTTTGTGTTATGTAGCTATTTTTGCTTTTTGTCTCTCTCATAAGAGTAAAGCTTGACAGGTGTATACGTAATGCATGTGTTCGTTCGTTATTTCTCTTAACGTCTATAACAAATGAAGAGTGTACTTGTTTATGTTATGTATTTATTTTTGCTTTTTGTCTTTCTCATAAGCGTAAAGTTTTGACAGGTGTATAGCCTACGTATGTATGTGTTCGTTCGTCATTTCTCTTAACGTCTATTCACACATGTGCTTTTAGACGAGTATGTATGTGTGTATGTATGTGTGTACGGCAGTCCTGCCTGCCATCTTGGGTGTTTTGAAATGCTTGTGTTGGTAATTATGCTTTCCCTGTGTGCATACAGCTTGTGCAATCAGTTACAGAGAGTAATCTTCCTTGATATGATGCAGACAACATGGCGGATGAGCCAGGCTGGCAATTAAGAATGCCTGTCTGTCCGACTGTCTTGTTCTGTACAACGTCGTGACTGACGGCTTCAATTCAGCATCGAGTAGGCAAGTGACTACAGGCATCACAGGGACACATCAAGGTGTCTGTACAGTTTTCAAAACAGCACAGCAGAAAATGAAAGGGACCTACAAAACCTTGTGAATATACTAGAAATAGAAAGCAAAGGAAAGGGGTTGGAACTAAACAGCAGGAAGACTGAATTCATGGTGATCAGTAAAAAACATGAAATTCCCTCATGCAAAATAACAGCAAACGGCACAACCTTGACACAGGTTGATAAGTTTAAATACCTGGGAGCGATCATTTCATCAGACGGCAGATGCACATCAGAAATAGCCAGCAGAATCGGCCAAGACAAAACAGCATTCAAGAAGATGAAAAGCATTCTTACCAACAAATGCCTATCAATTAACATCAGGAAGAGAGTTCTTGAATGTTATATAGAACCAATACTGTTATACGGTTGTGAGGCGTGGACAGTCAACAAGCAAAGCCAGAACAACATTGAGGCAGCCGAGATGTGGTTTCTAAGAAGAATGTTGAGAGTTCCATGGACAGCAAAGAAAACAAACGAGACAGTCTTGATGGAGGCCGACACAAGAAGATCATTGATAAGGAAGATTAGGAAAAGACAGGCAACAT
>JAPXFY010000024.1:26361916-26401916 GCA_030674185.1 Monoplex corrugatus
AAACAATGACAGTCACTTGATTTTCCTCATGTCACGAAACTCAAACAACGACAATCACTTGATTTTCCTCTTGTCGCGAAACTTAAAAAATGACAATCACTTGATTTTCATCATGTCACGAAATTAAACAATGACAATCACTTGATTTTCATCATGTCATGACATTTCAACAATGACAATCACTTGATTTTCCTCATGACACGAAACTTAAAGAATGACAATCACTTGATTTTCCTCATGACACGAAACTTAAACAATGACAATCACTTGATTTTCCTCATGACACGAAACTTAAAGAATGACAATCACTTGATTTTCCTCATGACACGAAACTTAAAGAATGACAATCACTTGATTTTCCTCATGACACGAAACTTAAAGAATGACAATCACTTGATTTTCCTCATGTCACGAAACAAACAATGACAATCACTTGATTTTCATCATGTCACGAAACTTAAAACAATCACAATCACTTGATTTTCCTGAAGTCATAAAACTTAAACAATGACAATCACTTGTTTTCCTATTGCCACGAAACTTAAACAAATGATTCCATACCTACATTAGGCAAATAGGAAAGATTTAGATATGTGGCTGTACACGACTTTGCAGGAGTGTTTTCCATATCAAGACTAAAACTATCCACATTCCCACCATAACCATGTGTTTGAATACGCAAATTCGATTAAGTATTTTGCCCTGTACAAACATACTTTCATTGTTCGTTTTCCTCGCACATTCATATATGTATATATGTGTAAGCACGTAGATACGTATGTATCGATTTGTGTTTGTTCTTGTAATTTATCATGTGATTAGAAGAAGTTCACTGGACAGAATATAAACATCTGCCCAAGCGGTAGGAGTAAAAGTATTCAGAAAGGATTTGTATTTAAAAAGTATCAGTTTAAAAAAAACACTGACGAAATACTTATAAAAGTAGGCCTATATAAATCAAATTTAATGATGTTATTAAACCACTTTTGAAGCACAGAGGGGAACTTTGCTGTATGTGGGGCCTATTCGTAGCTATAGGGCTCACGTCATGATCGTTTGAGATCTCCATCACGTGGCATCTGTGACGTCAGTGCATATGGAATTTATTTCGAGCGTGGAGACGTCATCCTGAGAAACTGAAACTGAAACCGAAGTTAGTTCCTTTCATCTTTTGTTGTCGTGTAAGCAATATTCTTCGTGTCTTACCGTGTAAAGTTGGAGGAAAAAATGATAAACGATATTCGTTACGCAGATGGCACAGTTCTAATTGCAGAAAATGAAAAACGACCTACAAAACCTTGTGAATATAATAGAAATAGAAAGCAAAACTAAAGGGCTGGAGCTAAATAGATAGCAAGAAGACTGAAGTCATGGTAATCAGTAAAAAAAAAATATATAAAAAAAAAAAACAAGAAATCGCCTCATGTAAACTAACAGCAAATGGCACAACCTTGGTACAAGTTGATAAGTTTAAATATCTGGGACAGTCATCTTCACCAGACGGCAGATGTACATTAGAAATAGCCAGCAGAATCGGCCAAGCTGAAATAGCATTCAAGAAAATGAAAACCGTTCTTACCAAAAATGCTTATCAATTAAATTCAGGAAGAGAGTTCTTCAGTGTTGTATAGAACCAATACTGTTGTACGGATGTGAGGCGTGGACAGTCAACACGCAAGGTCAGAACAAGATTGAGGAAACTGAAATGTGGTTTCTAAGAAGAATGTTAAAGAGTTCCATGAATAGTAAAGAAAACAAACGAGACAGTCTTGAAAGAGGCAAACACAAAAGGAACATTAACAAAGAAGATTAGGAATAGACAAGCAATATTTATGGGACATGTTGTGAGGCAAGAGAAATTAGAGCACCTAGTCACAGCAGGAAAGCTGGAGGGAAGACGAGCAACCAGGTAGACCCAGGGAGAAAATACTGGACGGGCTTGCGGAATGGATAAAGACAGTCAGGGGGTGGAGGACATGTACTTGTAGCGACAAAAGATAGATTCGTATGGAGAGCCACGATCACCAACGCCATGCAGCAGAGCAAATGATGATGATGATGATGATGATGATGATGAGAGATGACGACGACGACGACGACGACGACGACGATGATGATGATGATGATGATGATGATGATGATGATGATGATGATGAATAATTCGGTATCCCCCGTTCTTGCTGCTATGCTTGCCTAAAAGATGTCGCTGCTTGGTTTCTGTATATATTATCCTTGCAAGCACAGGCTGCTATCGGGAGTGTCTCCAAAAAGAAAATTATACAAACAAGAAGTAAAGCAGCGACAACAAAAAAATGAATCCTATCAAAAGTGTAGATAAATCAACAACAACAAAAAACGTTAAAAAGAACAAACAAACAAACAAAACATGTAGGGTTCGCGGGTGTACGAAAAGGTCACAACCAACTTGGAGGCTGAAAATCTATGCCTGTGTCCTTAGTGCCACAGAAATGGCTTCTCTCCCTTGTCTTTCTCTTTTTGCCTTCGGTTTGCCTCCCTTGCTTTGCTTGTTGTTCTTCCTTTCTTTCTTTCTTTGCTTCTTTTTTCTGTTCTGTCTTTTGTTTTTAAGCTGCTATATCTTATACCTATTTCTTATCATCATAGTGAATTTACGTTGGGGAAAGAATATGCACATTATGCTTATTGAGGGGAAAGAATGTGCACATCATGGTTGAGGGGAAAGAATGTGCACATATGGTATTGAGGGAAAGAATGTGCACATCATGGTTATTGAGGGAAAGAATATGCACATTATGATGAGGGGAAAGAATATGCACATATGGTATTGAGGGGAAAGAATATGCACATTATGGTATTGAGGGGAAAGAATATGCACATTATGGTATTGAGGGAAAGAATATGCACATTATGGTATTGAGGGGAAAGAATATGCACATTATGGTATTGAGGGGAAAGAATGTGCACATTATGGTATTGAGGGGAAAGAATGATGCACATTATGGTATTGAGGGGAAAGAATATGCACATTGTGTATTGAGGGAAAAATATGCACATCATGGTATTGGGAAAGAATATGCACATTATGGTATTGAGGGGAAATAATATGCACATTATGGTATTGAGGGGAAAGAATGTGCACATTATGGTATTGAGGGGAAAGAATGTGCACATATGGTATTGAGGAAAGAATATGCACATTATGGTATTGAGGGGAAAGAATATGCACATTATGGTATTGAGGGGAAAGAATAAGCACATTATGGTATTGAGGGGAAAGAATATGCACATATGGTATTGAGGGAAAGAATATGCACATTGTATTCAAGGAAAAATATTCACATTATGTATTCAGGTGAAAAATGGCACATATGTTATTGAGGGGAAAGAATATGCACATTGTGGTATTGAGGGAAAGAAAGGCACATTATGGTTATTGAGGGGAAGAATGCGCACATTATGGTATCGAGGAGAAAGAGTAGCACATTATGGTTATTGAGGGGAAAGAATGTGCACATTATGGTTCGAGGGGAGAATGTGCCATTATGGTATTGAGGGTAAAAAATGCACAGTATGGTTATTGAGGGGAAAGAATATGCACATTATGGTATTGAGGGGAAAGAATAACACATATGGTTATTGAAGGAAAGATGTGCACATTATGGTTATTCGAGGGAAGAATATGCTCATTATGTTATTGAGGTGAAATTCATATGAAGTATGATTATTGAGGGAAAGAATGAGCACATTGTGGTTATTGAGGGAAAGAAAGGGCACATTATGGTTATTGAGGGGGAAGAATGCGCACATTATGGTTATTGAGGAGAAAGAGCGTGCACATTATGGTTATTGAGGGAAAGAATGTGCACATTATGGTTACTGAGGGGGAGAATGTGCTCATTATGGTTATTGAGGGTAAAGAATTGTACAGTATGGTTATTGAGGGGAAAGAATATGCACATTATGGTTATTGAGGAGGGAAAATATACACATTATGGTTATTGATGGAAAAGATTGTGCTCATTATGGTTATTGAGGGGAAGAATGTGCTCATTATGGTTATTGAGGGGGAAATGTGCATATTATGGTTATTGAGGGGGAAATGTGCATATTATGGTTGTTGAGGGGAAATGTGCATATTATGGTTATTGAGGGGGAAATGTGCATATTATGGTTATTGAGGGGAAGAATGTGCACATTACGCTTATTGAAGGGGGAAAATTATTAATTATAATGTTTCATCCGGCCAATCATGATTTATGGCTGCGAAGCCAGGACTTTCAGAAAAGCTGATTGCAAAAGAATTGAGGCAGCAGAGATGTGGTTTTGTCAGAGATGACTACGTGTCAAATGGACAGATAGAAAAACTAATGAAATTGTCCAGGTAGAACTTGATACCAGCAGAACTTGGTACCACCAGAACTTGATACCACCAGAACTTGATACCACCAGAACTTGATACCACCAGAAAATTACTAGCAGACATCTACAAGAGAAGACTAAACTACATTGGTGATGTGTCACGTAGCAAGAACACAGACCTCATGGCAACCATTTTTCAAGGGAAAAAAAACAGCGGCAAAAAGGAAGAAAGGCAGACGTTCAATCTCATACAGCGAGAACATAACCAACATCAGTGATCTAAAAATTCAAGAAATTGTCCACAAAAGTCAAGACAGAGCCATTTGGAGACGGGTGGCTGTGTCACAGAGTGTAGCGGCCAACAGTGAACCCTGTGACGCCGACAGGTGAGACAGGTGAGTAATTATGGGCCACTGTACACACATGTATGTATGTATATGTTATTGATCAAATTCGTGTCTTGACCATGGCATAAAGGACATAAACCCACAATTAATTTTTCGCTATAGTTACACATGTAGATCTCTTCAAGTCTACTATACTATAATGTTCCTAATTCATAAATATTTATGACATTACTATTTTCATTGTTCTTATTATTATGATTTTGATTTATTGATGCTACTACTGTTATTGATACGTGTGGTTTTGTTTTGGTTGGTTGGTTGGTTGGTTGGTTGGTTGGTTGGTTGGTTGGTTGTTGGTTGGTTGGGTGGGTGGTGGTGGTGGGGTGGTGGTGGTGTTGGTTGGGTGGTTGGTGGGTGGGGGTGGGTGGGGTTGGTTGGTTGGTTGGTTGGTTGGTTGGTGGGTGGGTGGGTGGGTCGCTTGGTGGGTGGGTGGTTGGTTGGTTGATTGGGTGGTGGGTGATTGGTTGGGTGGGTGGTTGGGTGGTTTGTTTGGTTAGTTGGATGTTTGCTTGCTTGCTTGCTTGCTTGCTTGCTTGCTTGCTTGCTTGTTTGCTTGCTTGCTTGCGTTTAATAGGGGTCACCAAATATTAGTTTTATGTGTCTGCCTTTTTAACACATCGGTGACGGGACGCGACTTTTGTCGTGAACGCCGAGCTTCACCTACTGCCGGGCCGCGCTATAAGTCGTTTCGGTGATATATGGTACAGAACCGGATGGCGGCTAAAAACTATTTGAGTAATAGCTTTATAAATAGCACAGCTAAACTCAGCATCCTTTTTTCATTAAGTACACAAATTTTGGTGACAATTGGACTTCATTCAGGCCTGCTGGGAGTGTTGTTGTTTTTTTGTTTTTTTTGTTTTTTGCAACTACCGGTTCTTTATTGGAGGCAGGCTCAGGCTGGCCGGATGTTCAGGCAGAGGCAGGGCCAGTCACAGTAGTAACTCTCATGCTTTTGAAAAGCACCAGACGCATTGACAGGTGAAAGTCGGTATTTCATTATGATTCATTTCTATAACTTCTCTGACTTTGTGTCTGTGGTGGTTCATCTATTTTCATCATAGCATTAAAATTTACATGCCCTCCCTCTCCCGCCCCTCTGTGTTTTTAATGCGACCTTTACATTTTTTTTCTTTTGTTTCTATGTTTGTAATATTGTTATATATAGTTATTGCTGTTTTCATTCTTATAGTTGTTATTTTTACAGAAATAAATGTGTTGTTACCATTACAACATCTATTTTTTTATGTTGTTGTTGTCGCTATTGTTGTCGTTGTTCAAGGTTGACATGTTGACATTATTTGCTTTGCACACATACACATACACATTCACACACACAGACACATGCGCATACATGCACAGACCAACACATATGCAAACACACACATACACAAATATATTTAAATGTATATAGACAGACATAGGTACACATACAGACATACACATACATACATAGAGAGACAGACAAACAGACAGAGAGACAGACAGACAGACAGAGAGACAGACAGACAGACAGACAGAGGTAGACAGCTAGAGAGAGAAAGAGACAGACTGAGATAGAAATACAACACGCACAGAGACAGACAGACAGACAGACAGACAGAGGTAGACAGATAGAGAGACAGACAAACAGACAGAGAGACAGACATACAGACAGACAGACAGAGAGACAGACAGACAGACAGAGGTAGACAGATAGAGAGAGAAAGAGACAGACTGAGATAGAAATACAACACGCACAGAGAGAGACAGACAGACAGACAGACAGACAGAGGTAGATAGAGAGAGAAAGAGACAGACTGAGATAGAAATACAACACGCACAGAGAGAGACAGACAGACAGACAGACAGAGAGACAGACAGACAGACAGAGGTAGACAGATAGAGAGAGAAAGAGACAGACTGAGATAGAAATACAACACGCACAGAGAGAGAGACAGACAGACAGACAGGCAGAGAGACAGACAGACAGACAGAGGTAGACAGATAGAGAGAGAAAGAGACAGACTGAGATAGAAATACAACACGCACAGAGAGAGACAGACAGACAGACAGACAGACAGACAGAGAGACAGAGACAGACAGAGGTAGACAGATAGAGAGAGAAAAGAGAGACTGAGATCGAAATACAACACGCACAGAGACAGACAGACAGACAGACCAGAACAGACAGACAGAGTAGACAGATAGAGAGAGAAAGAGAGACTGAGATCAAAATACAACACGAGACAGACAGAAGAAGAGAGACAGACAGACAGAAGAGAGACAGACAGAGAGACAGACAGACAGACAGAGGTAGACAGATAGAGAGAGAAAGAGACAGACTGAGATAGAAATACAACACGCACAGAGAGAGACAGACAGACAGACAGACAGACAGAGAGACAGACAGACAGACAGACAGAGGTAGACAGATAGAGAGAGAAAGAGACAGACTGAGATAGAAATACAACACGCACAGAGAGAGACAGACAGACAAACAGACACACAGAGAGATAGAGAGAGAGAGAGACAGAGACAGAGACAGAGAGACAGACAAACAGAGACAGGGACAGCTGTAGACGAGACAACCCACAACTTTTTCTCATTAATCGACTGTCTACACCTCCGTGATGATGATGATGATGACCTTCAAAACGAGCCGTGTGTGTGTATTTGAGACATCATGACCCGGAGTTGGTTCCCCCGCTCCCTGTACACCAAATGAGCTAATGCCCGCCCCCTGTTTCATATCCTTTAGGGACAGGTGCGCGTGTGTGAGTGACTGTGGGTGGATATGTGTGTGGGGGGGGGTGTAAATGTGTGTGTGTGGGGGGTGTGTGTGGGGTGATGTGGTGTGTGTGTGTGTGTGTGTGTGTGTTGTGTGTGTGTGTGTGTGTTGTGTGTGTGGTGTGTGTGTGTGTGTTGTGTGTGTGGTGTGTTGTGTGTGTGTGTGTGTTGTGTGTAGTGTGTGTGAGTTGGGTGGTGTGTGGTGTGTGTGTGTGTGTGTGTGTGTGTGTGTGTGTGTATGTGTGTGTGAGTTGGTGTGTGTGTGTGTGTGTGTGTGTGTGTGTGTGTGTGTGTGTGTGTGTGTGTGTGTGTGTTCGTTCCTTCTTTGATTTAACGTCTTTTCACTATGAGTGTTATTAGACGGGGGGGGGGGGAGGGGGGAATGGATTATGATTTGATGTTACTTTTTTTAAAATGAGTTTCAGAATAGTTTTCTAGTGTAAATATTTTTGGTATAAAAAAATTTTTTTAAAAAGAACGTAGCATTTTGCAGTAAAATAAACGGTGAAACAGTGTGAACTGCAAATACACTTGACATTTTTTTTTAAAAAATTGTTTTTAATGCGTTTAGCTGAATACGAAAACGAACAGCAACAATCGATCTCAAATGATACATGGAAGAGTACTGCAATTTGTTACATACATTCTGTTTCTCTGTGTGTCTGTGTAGGTGTATGTATAATGTATGTTGTTCCGCGAGAGAAAAAAAAATCTTCTTTGCACTTTGTGGATTGATTCTTTCCAAATTTGGTCAAAAGCGTGGACTATCGTGGATTCGCGACAGCGTGAGTTTTGGAAGATACAGCATCAAGGTCAAGTCAAGGCCACACAGACCCTCCTCTCCCTTCTAAAGAAATATGCCTAAAATCCAGCATTTTTTATAGAAGGAAGATGTGTAAACTTGTAGCGATATTCAAAATATGTTTCATTGTTGTGACTGTCTACCATTGTTCACGTTTCATGTCAAGCTTGTTTGAACTGAACGTGTTTTTTTTTTCCAAGGGCACAGTGACCTTGAGCAGAACAAAATCTGGATTTTCTGTGTGTGGTTTTTTTTTTTATAAAACAAAAGATGTTTTACAATGGCTTGGCCATCTGGATTTGTTTGTTCGTTTGTTTCCTTCTTTGTTTGTTTGTTTGTTTGTTTGTTTTTTGTTTGTTTGTTTGTTTGTTTGTTATTCCATTACTATCAAAAACGTAAAGACGTGTCTGTGTGAGCTTGCATGTTCGGAAACAATTTTTTTTTTGTCTGGTAAGAATTCACATTTCTTACAACGCAAAAATATTTCCTGACATATGTTTATTCATATAACACACACACACACACCATGTTTGCACATGCTCGCAGATCCCACCACTCCCCACTCTCTCTCTCTCTTCTCTCTCTTCTCTCTTCTCTCTCTCTCTCTCTTCTCTCTCTCTCTCTCCCCTTCATGCACACACACACACACACATAACACACATAAACACACACACACATAAAACACCACACAACACACACACACACCCCAAACACACACATGTTCGCACATGCGCAGATGGATACTCTCTCTCTCTCACCACACACACACTCACACACACACACACGTGTACACACACACACACACACACATATTATTTAAATATATTTTATATATTAATACATATTATTATATATATAATATATATATATATATATTATTTATAAATACATACATACATACATTATGTATATTCACGAGTCAGTCTTAATGATTCCCCTTCTCCTGCAAAGAGGAATGTCGTTAAAACAAATCTGCCCTATCATACATACTGTTGCCATATAGGTTGCAAAGATCTTGTAAATTTGGTCGTGTCGTAGCTTCCAGCGCAGGCCCGCCTTTCCACCATCATTCCTCCATTCCCCGCTCCTGTCCACCCATTCTGGATATTACGGACATAAAATGGATGTGTTCTTCAACAAAAACGTTGTGTAGGAAGTGAAATGTAAGCACATAACAGACATGCGCAGCTGATTGTGAAGAAGCGGAAGTAATCGGTTTGTGTCAGCCCTCTGTTCAGGTGAGGGTTTTTCTTTCTATTTGTTTTGTTTGTTTTGTTTTGGTTTGGTTTGGTTTGGTAGGGTTTTGGTTTGGTGGTTTGTTTGTTTGTTTGTTTGTTTGTTTGTTTGTTTTTGTTGTTTGTTTGTGTGTGTTTGTTTGTTGTTTGTTTGTGTGTTTGTGTGTGTGTGTGTGTGTGTGTGTGTTGTGTGTGTGTGTGTTTGTGTGTGTGTGTTTGTGTGTGTGTGTGTGTGTGTTTATTTGTGTGTGTGTGTGTTATTTGTGTGTGTGTGCTTTGGTTTGGTTTGGGTTGGGTTTTTTGGGGGGGATGGAGTGTCGTTGTTATTGATTGTTTTCTCTTTTTTTATTTACTTTTTTATTTTTTGTGTGTGCTAGTTTGGTTTTTTTTGTTTGTTTGTTTGTTTTGTTTTGTTGGGTTTTTTGTTTGTTTGTTTGTTTGTTGTGTTTTTGTTGGGTTTTGTTTTGTTGGGTTTTGTTTGTTTTCTGTTTTTTTTGTTGTTTTTGTGTGTGTGTGTTGTGTGGTTTTGTGTGTGTTTGTTGTTGTGTTGTTGTTGCTGCTGCTGCTGCTTGCTGCTGTTGTTGTTGTTGTTGTTGTTGTTGTTGTTGTTGTTTTTGTTGTTTTGATAGGTTGATTGGCTGATTGGTATTTTTTTTTTCTTTGGTGGGATACCGATTCCGATCAATTGTTGATATCTGCACACGTGCATCTACTTAAAAGAGACAAGCAGATAAGCAGACAGAGAGACAGAAAGCGGAGACATTTTGATGTTGTATTGACAACAGCCAATTACGGTCCGTCACAGATACAAGATTGATAACAATGTTATATCGCCTAGCTAGCGTGTGATGTGCCTGTTTCGTGTGTGTTTGAATCTTTTTCGCGTGACAGCCATAGACAGCTCTATGATTTTTGGCCAATATCAGGTTCATCATCATCATGTGCCCTGCCGCGTGGCGTTGTCGATCATTGCCCTCCGTACGAATCTATCCTTTGTCGCTGCAAGTACATCTACACTCACTCTGTCTTCAGCCACGCTGCAAGTCCGTCCAATATTTTTCTCCCTGAGTCTACCTGGTGCTCTCTTTTCCTCCAGCTTTCCTATTGTGACCAGATGCTCTAATTTCTCTTACCTCACGAAATGTCCTATATGAGGTTACTTACAGGATTTTGATTCAGGAGTATACGACACACAAATGAAGAACTCCCATCTGTATTCTCCAAGTATTTCACCACCAAAATACAAACTCTTCGTGACAGGCTTGACAGGACACCCTGTCAACCATGCCCACCTGACCCTTCCTTCTTTGGCACACCTCTTACTACTTTTACCCCAGTCTCACAAGAAGAAATTCTCAACACAATCAGATCCATGTCGTTCAAAACCTGCGAAATGGATCCTCTTCCAGGTTCTCTCTACTCTGACTGTCTCCCTACGCTCCTCCCATTCATCACTGACATCATCAACACTTCTCTCCAAACTGAAACTGTCCCAGATTCGTTCAAGTCTGCTATTGTTCACCCTCTCCTCAAGAAATACAATTTAGACCCAAATGAACTGAAAAATTACCGGCCTATCTCTAATCTCTCTTTCTTGTCAAAACTGCTTGAAAAAGTTGTCTTCAACCAACTGAACTCTCACCTGTCTGCCAACAATCTCCTCAGTCCTTTCCAGTCAGCCTACCGCCAGTGCCATAGCACTGAAACTGCCTTGCTACACATTCTCAACAATCTCCTCCTTGCAACTGACACTGGCAAAGTCTCTCTCCTCACACTCCGTGATCTGTCTGCAGCCTTTGATACCATTCATCATGGTATTCTCCTTTCTATACTTCATCATACTTTTGGCATCTCTGACATTGCTATCTCCTGGTTCACTTCATATCTATCAAACAGAAAACAAACTGTTCTCATCAATGGCACTTACTCTCAATCTGCATACCTGACCTGTGGTGTTCCACAAGGATCTGTCCTTGGCCTTGTTCTTTTCACTCTTTCCATCTCCCCCTGTCCACCATCATCAACTCCCACTCTATAAAACACCACTTCTATGCTGATGACACCCAACTTCAAGACAGTGACTCACCTGACAATATACAGCGCCTCCTGACACGCACCACTGAGTGTTACTCGGACATTAAAAATTGGATGACATACAACAAACTTCAGCTAAATGATGACAAGACAGAAGCTATCCTCATTGGCACCCGTCAGAAACTTTCTCAGCTGCCTCCTTTCTCTCCCATTATGTAATACATCAGTCCCAATTTCTGATTCAGCTAAAAACCTTGGTGTCTGCATTGACTCTACCCTCTCCATGAACAACTTTGTTTCTCAAACTGCCAGATCTTGCTACTATCACCTCCATCGCATAAGCCTGATCAGGAAGTATCTCTCTGTGGAAACAACTACAAAACTCGTTCTCTCCTTCATAATGTCTCGCATTGACTATTGCAATTCACTCCTGTCCGGTCTTCCTGCCTCCACCACTCACATCCTACAGCGCATTCAAAACAATGCTGCACGCCTTGTACTCAAAAAGAAAAAAGCTGACCACATTCTCCTCTCCTGACACAACTTCACTGGCTCCCTGTATCAAAGCGCATACAGTACAAGCTAGACACCATGTGCTACAAAAGCCTCAATAACGCAACCCCCGATTACCTGTCAAGCCTACTTGAGATCTATGTTCCCTCACGTACCCTCCGCTCTGCCTCCGATCCTCTGACTTTTCGCTTTCCACGCACTAAGCTCGATACCTATGGTCCACGAGCCTTCTCTGTTTCTGGTCCGCTCTCCTGGAACAAACTTCCTCTCTCAGTCCATCAGCAACCTACTTTTGTCTCCTTCAAGTCCGCTCTCAAAACTCATCTTTTCTCCTCTGCATAAAATCCTGACCTTACTCAATCCCCTCTGCAGCCTGTCTCCACTCGGAGGGGAATCACATTGCAATATATAATTGTATATAATATGCTCTCTATAATTTTCCATTGCTTTTATTCTTTCTCCCCATTTATAGCCGTGTGCGTGTGTGTGTGTGTGTGTGTGTGTGTGTGTGTGTGTGTGTGTGTGTGTGTGTGTGTGTGTGTGTGCGTGCGTGAGTGCGTGTGTGTGCGTGCGTGCGTGCGTGTGTGTGCGGGCGTGCGTGTGTGTGTCTGTTTCAGCGCTTAGATTTGATTTTATCAAGATTTTGCGCTATATAAATATTGTAATTATTATTATTATTATTATTTAAATGACTTGATATTAGAAAGGACGTTTTCACTTTATCGTGACCGACACTGAATCCCACCAGACTGTGTCAAACGCCTTCTTGAAGTCGATGAAGACACACCAGAACTCCCTCTGTTGTTGGAGGTGTTTCTCACAAAGGGTACGCAGGTTAAAGATCTGTTCAATTGATTTCCTTGTTCTGTCCAATGGTACTCTTGGCTTTGCGGAATCCACCTGTTCTTCAGCAATAACGGTATCTGCTTGCAACTGCAATCTATTTAGAATAGGAACCAAAAAACAAAACAAACAAAAAATCACGAAAATAGAATCAGAACGCGTATTTAATACAACCAGACAAGACAGGTGCAAATTTTCGGCCAACGGTCCTTTTTGTTAAGCGTGAATATAAGATCACAAACGAACAAACACCAAATATATAAATCAGGAGAAAAAGACTGAAACTTCCCTGCTGCTTCGTCCAGTGGGAAAAGATGACTAAAAATTTAGAATAGTTTGAGCATCACTTTGCTGGCGTGGCTGATCAGAGTGATGGTGCGGTAGTTGTGGCAATGTTGGAACTGTCCTGTCTTTGGAAGAATGACGGGTAGCGATTAGGCCCATGGCGTAGACCACACACGCCTGTGTGCCAAATATTTGTTGCCAAGCCAAAACAGCATTAAAATCAAGAAGATGAAAAGCATTCTTACCAACAAATGCCTAGCAATTAACATCAGGAAGAGAGTTCTTGAATGCAATGTAGAACCAATACTGTTATACGGTTGTGAGGCGTGGACAGTCAACAAGTAAAACCAGAACAAAATTGAGGCAGCCGAGATGTGGTTTCTAAGAAGGATGTTGAGAGTTCCATGGACAGCAAAGAAAACAAACGAGACAGTCTTGATGGAGGCAGACACAATAAGATCATTCAGAAGGAAGATTAGGAAAAGACAAGCAACATTTATAGACCATTTTATGAAGAAAGGGGAACTGGAGCACCTGGTCACAACAGGAAAGCTCCAGGGAAAGAGAGCGACGGACTTGCAGGGTGCTGTGGACAGAGAGGGCGGAAGCTGTGCTTATGGCAACAAGGGACAGATGCATATGGAAGGCCATGATCGCCAAAGCCATGTGGCAAGGCACTTGATGATGATGATGAATGGCAATAAGGATAAAAACCACTGTCTCTCTACTATGTTTTAAGAGTTTTGCAGGGATGTTGTGCGTGCTTTACCACATATCAGCGACTTCAATGCTGCTACAACTTCCTCATGAAGTATTGGGAAATCATGTTTACTTAAATCAACCCTTTGACTCCGGCACCCTGTCCACTAGCATCCCGCATTGTCAACCATGCCAACAAAGCAAAAACTTAATCCTTTAATCCCCTCACCCTATCCACCAGCTTCCTGCGGAAGTCTTCAAGGTCTTCTTCAATCAGTAGGTCTGGTAGTTGGGCGAATTTTTCTCCTATTGTGGCTTGAAATTGTTAGGCAATGTCAGGATGTTTCAGTTTTATCAAGACTGAATTGGAGACGGTTGTTCTTTCAATTTCTTGTTGTTCAACAGGAAAGGTGGAGGGAAAGAGAGCACCAGGTAGACCCAGGGAGAAAATAATGAACGGACTTGCAGGGTGGCTGAGAACAGAGAGGGTGGAAGATGTGATTGCGGCAACAAGGGAGAGATACATATGGAGGGCCATGATCGCCAACGTCATGGAGCAGGGCACTTGGTGATGATGGTGATATTGTTGTTCTTCAACCGTACTTTTTAAAGTTCACCGTGACAGTCATGGTCACTGCCAGAGTCAGCTTCTGTAAACGTCTTTGCTTTAGCGGATGATTGATTCCAGACGAGTTTCGATCTTGCACAAGAATAAGTACATAATCTATGTGACTGTGATATTAACCGTTTCGGGAGTGCCATGTCTACCGTTAGGATGTTGATGTTCACCAAGACTGTAAGCAACAACAACAAAACAACAACAAAAACTCATTATCGCTGGCGATTTCTAGCTGGCGTAGTCCCTTATTCATTACAGTACGGACCGCAGAAATTCCTCCAGTCTTGTTGTTGTTCCAGTCAGGTACTGAACAATGAGGATGTGTCTTTCTTGTCAACTTTGTTGATGACCATTTGAAGCTCTCTCACACAGACCGTACCTACACGCTCACAAACACAGACAGATACTCATACATACACGCACGTTCGAATGCATACACACAGACACACGCTCACAGTTAAACTCATACATGCATGCACGCAGACTTACAACAATCAACACACACACGTACATACACAATCACACATACACACACACACATAAACATATATATGTGCACATATACATATATATATATATATATATAATATGCCTATGTGTGTGTGTGTGTGTGTGTGTGTGTGTGTGTGTGTGTGTGTGTGTGTGTGTGTGTATACATACACGCGCACTCAAAATCGCACACACACACGCATACGCACAAGAGCGCACACACACACACATAAACACACATACACACACACACACACACACACACACACATACACACAAACACACAACACACACACACATACACACACACACTAAAAATCGCACACAGACACACCCATACGGACGTGCGCGCACACACACCACACACACACACACAAACACACACACACACACGAACACACACACATACACACACACACACAAACACACACACAACAACACACACAACACACATACACACACACACACACCACACACACACACACACACACACACACACACACACACACACACACACACACACACACACACTACACGCTATTTTTCCCAGCGACTTTCAAGAAGTTCTAATTCGTGTTCGTGTCTATGAAATATTCAGTATCTTCATTCGTCTTTAAAACAATGACCATTTCAGCCGCAAAGTTTTTATTTCTTCCAAAACAACACTCGAGACATTAAAGCTATATGGGTATTATCTTTGTATGTCATCATTTTCATATCATGTTTCTAATAGCTTGTTTGCCTGTCCAAAACGTGTTCAGCGATGGTGTTGTCTTGATGAAACTAACGGTTATTACTACATTCAGTGTCATTTATTTCAAAGCAACACTTTCTGCTATTATTATATTTACTATCATTATTGATTGTTATTACTCGTAACGTTTCTTATATAATCGTCATCAGTAAGATGATTTCAACGAAACGAAATTGTTCAGAGATGTCACGAAGTGATTTTTTTTCTTAATGACTTTAAAAGAATGTTCCAACGTCCAGCCTCGTTTCAAATTCTTTCGTTTGAGATGATTTTTTTTCCTGACCTAACTTTTGCACCACCTCGTCTGTATCTCTCGGGGCCTGGTTGACGCCAGGATATATTATGATAGCAAGCGTAGAGTACAGCCCTGTCACGCAGTCTCAATCCTAGATGGAACTCCGTAGCATCATGATTATCATCCTCGTCGACATCATCTTTATCGCATTGTAAAAACTATGAAAGCTTCTGTGGCCAATAAGGTGGCGTGGTAAATGGGACGAGGAAAAATCAAATTTTTGCATCGCTCCAGTGACACTGATCGCACGCCACTCTTTCCGACTCCATACAACAGACCACCAACCCCGAATGTGTTCAAAATCTTACTGCCAGAAAGCCCACGGGAACCAGAGACGTCAAACTACCCACCAGACGAGATCCTGCAATGCCACTGGGTCACTTTGGTGGAGTTCAACAGTGCTATGTTCTGATTCAACTTAATGAGGGGACACTGCCTCCTAAGCCCCCTACATCATCATCATCATCATCATCGTCATCATCATCATCATCATGTGCCCTACCGCATGGCGTTGGCGATCATGGCCCTCCATACGAATCTATCCCTTGTCGCTGTAAGTACATCTTCCACCCTCTCTGTCCTCAGCCACACTGCAAGTCCGTCCAACATTTTATCCTTGGGTCTCCCCGGTACGAAATATTCTCTTTCCCTCCAGCTTTCCTGTTGTAACCAGGTGCTCTAATTCCCTTTCTTTATAAAATTCCTATAAATGTCGCCCCCCACTACAAAGACAATAATCGTTCAACCACGGAAGCAGACCGAGTGAGACACCCCCACCCCCACCCCAACGATAAAGCGACAAACCTTTACAACCGTCTAGCGACTGCCCCCTTGAACTGATACCAAAGATGCTGACTTGTCCATTTTAAATGTCAGTGAAACAACCATATGCCAATGCTCTCTCCGTGGAAAATGGAGTTTCTTCATGACATATTCTTGCATCTTGATGTACACAACAAAACCTTCATTGATTGGAATACCGTCATATATGTTTTTGCTTTGTATGTTATAGACTATGTATGTGAGCAATACTTGTTTTATATGTATAAATTGATATCGTTTCCACCATCACATTGTTCGTTGATGCTTGATTATCGTACAGCATCATCATCATCATCATCAGGTGCCCTGCCGCATGGCGTTGGCGATCATGGACTTCCAGCCATCTCTATCTCTCGTTGTCCCTAGCATCTCCCCCACTCTCCTCGTCCCCAGCCACTCTGCAACTCCGTCCAGCTTTTTCTCCCTGGGTCTACCTGGTGCTCTCTTTCCCTCCAGCTTTCCCGTTGTGACCAGGTGCTCCAAATCCCCCTTCCTCATACAATGGCCTATAAATATTGCCTGTTTTTTTCTAATCTTCCTTATGAGCGATCTACTTGTGTCTGCCTCCATCAAGACTGTCTGGTTTGTTTTCTTTGCTGTCCATGGAACTCTCAACATTCTTCTTAGAAACCACATTTCCGCTGCCTCAATCTTGTTCTGGCTTTGCCTGTTGACTGTCCACGCCTCACATCCGTACAACAATATTGGTTCTATTAACATTCAAGAACTCTCTTCCTGATGTTAATTGCTAGGCATTTGTTGGTAAGAATGCTTGTCATCTTCTTGAATGCTGTTTTGGCGTAGCCGATTCTGCCGGCTATTCCTGATGTGCATCTGCTGTCTGACGAAATGATCCTTCCCAGGTATTTAAATTTATCAACCTGTGTCAAGATTGTGCCATTTGCTGTTATTCTGCATGAGGGGATTTCATACAGCATAAAAGATATAATTCGAACAACAAATTCATGAAATGTTGACAAGTGCTTAGATCTTGATGTTGTTGTCATTTTTCGTTGCCCACATTGTGTGTTTGATGTCCGTTTGTTGTGAAGCAATTTCAATTTTCAATTTCAGTTTCTCAAGATGACGTCTACGCGCTCGGAATGAATTCCATATGCACTAACGTCACAGGTGCCATGTGATGGAGAAGATCCAGAATGATCACAGCACAAGTCTTAAGCCTGCACATAAACCCACGAGCTGGTTAGGCCCTGAGGTCCTACCTGGATAGTTCCATAACCCTGGGGTCGTACGGGAGTGAGGTGGCTCCCATCCCCTCTCCCTCGATTCAAATTCATATTCATATTCACTTTTTTTTTATTAAGACTTCAGAAGGGCAAGAAGGCTAACTGGACTTTAACGGGTGGTACCTGTGAAATCAACCTATCTGTCCAATGTTTTATACCAAGGCAACCGGGCAATGCCCTGTTCTTCACCATTTTTAACTGCTGTGGAATCTTTAGCGTGTGCAGCCTAAAGGCACACGAGTCAGACTCGTTTTTCGTCCCTTTTCGAAGGACTAGACGTTCAGTTCGATTTTCCGGTCAAACTGAGGAGAAAAGTCGAGGCCTGTACGGGGAGCGAACCCTGGAACCTCGTGTTTAGTTATTGGCAGGCGAACGTCTGAACCATTCTGCCACTCTTCTCCCTTTAAACGTTTATTTATCATCATCATCATGTGTCCTGCCGCATGGCGTTGGCGATCACGGCCCTCCATATGCATCTGTCCCTTGTCTCCGCAAGTACATCTTCCACCCTTTCTGTCCTCAGCCACCCTGCAAGTCCGTCCAATATTTTCTCCTTGGGTCTACCTGGTGTTTTCTTTCCCTCCAGCTTTCTTGTTGTGACCAGATCCTCTGATTCCCCTTTCCTCATAAAACGGCTTAAAAATGTTGCCTGTCTTTTCCTAATCTTCCTTCTGAATGATCTTCTTGTGTTTGCCTCCATCAAGACTGTCTCGTTTGTTTTCTTTGCTGTCCATGGAACTCTCAACATTCTTCTTAGAAACAGCATCTCGGCTGCCTCAATCTTGTTCTGGCTTTGCGTGTTGACTGTCCACGCCTCACAACCGTATAACATTATCGGTTCTATACAGCATTCAAGAACTCTCTTCCTGATGTTAATTGATGGGCATTTGTTGGTAACAATGCTTTTCATCTTCTTGAATGCTGTTTTGGCTTGGCCGATTCTGCTGGCTATTTCTGATGTGCATCTGCCATCTGGTGAGATGACCGTTCCCATGATGCTTAAACTTATCAACCTGTCTCAAAGTTGTGCCATTTGCTGTTATTTGGATGAGGGGATTTCTTTTTTTTTTTTTTTTTTTACTGATTGCCATTACTTCAGTCTTCTTGCTATTTAACTCCAACCTTTTATATTTGCTTTCTATTTCTAAATCATGGCCAGCCAAAGCAAGAAAAGTTTATAAAAAATAAAAAACAACAACAACAAAAAAGACCCTGCCATGAGTTCACCTCAGGCAGGAAATAATAGAGGAAACTGACACCAAGGTCATCGCAAGATCAGGACATGAAGGGCCATAAAATCTGGGACAAGTTTCACCAGGCATCAATAATTCATGATTTCATGATAACGGGGATGGTGATCATCATGCTATGGAGGATTGAGACCGTGTGACAGACTGTACTGTCCGCTTGTTACTATAATCTACCCTAAGGTCCAAAAGATACAGACACCTGAGAGCTGGTCAGGAGATTTGAGCAACACTCTCAATGATGAATCCCTAAAGTGAATAGGACTCGACTGTGTATGGTTCCAACAACAGTCTTTCCGGTGTGGGTAGGAGCCAATTTGAGATTGAAAATTTCATGTTTCTGACAAGACTGATGATGTGAGTGGAATCCACAAATGTATAAAATCCCAAACAAGGGCGACTGCTCGCGTTCAAGCAAACGGGAACCAGAAAAACACGAAAATAGAATCAGAACGCGTATTTAATATAACCAGACAAGAGAGGCGCAATAAATTTATCCAAGCAGTATTAACATACACTATGTCGTGTCTGGTTGTGATACTATTTTCGTGTTTTTTCTGGTTCCACGACCTTACAGTCGTTAGTTCGAAGCACTAACTAGTGCACCAGTACTGGCCTCCAGTACATTTGACTGTATTCAATAACGTGACATTGTCAGGAAAAATGGGAACATAAGGTAGAAACTAATTAATGGAAGAAAGAACGTAATAGAAAATAAGATAGTACAGCAATTGTGACAATGTTCCTTTTTCTTTGAAAAAAAAAATCTCGTTCATTCCAATGACTTCTCTACAAAGATAGAAACGAGAAAAATGGATGTGTTCCAGAAATCAGTTTTGTATACTGGAAACTCTGGCTCCAACTTTAAGGTTTTTTATACACCAATGTAGATTGATAGAAGAAAACATTTTGTGGACACCTCTCTAAATGGATGTTTGATACTTTGGGTTTGGTAGTCTTCACTTTGGGTGTGGAGGCCACTTTGTTAATTAAGATGAAGTCGGTGTTGATTTTGTTTGGGGATTTCTTTCTTTGTTTTGAGGGTGAATGTAGAGCTGGGGGGTGGGGAGTCTTCTGGTTTTGGGGGGTATGTGGGGCGAGGGAGTGTCGTTGTTGTTGTTTGTTTGTTTATGAGTGCGCGGGTTTTTACGGTGTTGTTGTTGTTGTTGTTGTTGTTGTTGTTGTGTTGTTGTTGTTGTTTGTATGTGTGTATGTACGTGTCTCTGTCTGTCTGTCTGTCTGTCTGTGTGTTAGTTTGTCTCTGTAATGTTGTTGTTGTTGTTTGTATGTGTGTATGTGCGTGTCTCTGTCTGTCTGTCTGTCTGTCTGTGTGTTAGTTTGTCTCTGTAATGTTGTTGTTGTTGTTTGTATGTGTGTATGTGTGTGTCTCTGTCTGTCTGTCTGTCTGTCTGTTAGTTTGTCTGTCTCTGTAATGTTTGAAACAAAACTGCCTTTTTAGGGCCTGATGGTCGGTCAAAGAATTGTTCATTTGAAAATTTACCTTTTATCGTTTGAGGTGTGTGTGTGTGTATATGTGTCTGTATGTGTGTGTTTATGTGTATATATGTATGTGTGTACGTGTTATATATATATTGTGTGTGTGCCCGCGCGCGCATGTGTGTGTCGCGCGTGTATTGTGTGTGTGTGTGTGTGTGTGCGTGTATGTGTGTGTTTGTGTATGTGGTGTATATATATACATGTGTGTGTGTTTTGTGTGTGTGAGTGTGTGTGTGTGCCTGCGTGCGTGCGGTGTGTGTGTGTGTGTGTGTGTGTGTGTGTGTGTGGTGTGGTGTGTTTGTGTATGTGTGTATATATATACATGTGTGTGTGTTTGTGTGTGTGAGTGAGTGTGTGTGCGCGTGTGCGTGTGTTGTGTGTGTGTGTGAGTGTGTGTGAGTGTGTGTACGTGTGTGTGTGCTTGTGCATGTGCCTACTAGTGTGCACCCACCAACCTGTAATGTTTATGGCATCAGGAAAAAAGACAACAATAACAATAACAACAAACAACAACAACAACAACAAGGACTGATAACAATGATTTATCCAATTTTTTTTTTTTAACTGTAAACACTCTCATGATTTTCATAAAACATCTGCTAGTAATGTGACTCGGTGGAATTTTTTTAATTGCAATTTGTTTTGTTTTTGTTTTTGTTTTTTGCATGTTTTACACGAGGTTTGTTGATTTTTGTTTGTTTGTTTGTTTGTTGTTTGTTTGTTGTGTTTTTTATGCATGTTTTACACGTATTGTGTTTTGTTGTGTTTTGTTTGTTTGTTGTTTGTTTGTTTGTTGTTGTTTTTTATGCATGTTTTACACGTAGGTTTGTTGATTTTTGTTTGTTTGTTTGTTTGTTTGTTTGTTTGTTTATGCTGTTTTACACTGGTTTGTTGATGTTTGTTTGTTTGTTTGTTTGTTTGTTCTGTTTTTTTGCATTTTTACACGTAGGTTTGTTTGTTTGTTTTGTTTGTTTGTTTGTTTGTTGTGTTTTTTATGCGTGTTTTACACGTAGGTTTGTTGATTTTTGTTTGTTTGTTTGTTTGTTTGTTTTTTTTGTTTGTTGTTTCCTTTGTTTGTTTGTTTGTTTGTTTGTTTGTTTGTTTGTTTGTTTTTTATGCATGTTTTACACGTAGGTTTGTTTGATTGTTTGTTTGTTTGTTTGTTGTTGTTTTTTTTGCATGTTTACGTGGTTTTGTTTGTGTTTGGTTTGTTTCTGTTAGTTTGTTTTTTTATGAGGGTATTACAACGTAGGTTTGTTGATGTTTGTTAGTTTGTTTGTTTGTTTGTTTGTTTGTTTGTTTGTTTGTTTGTTTGTTTGTTTGTTTGTTGTTTTTTATGCATGTTTTACACGTAGGTTTGTTGATTTTTGTTTGTTTGTTTGTTTGTTTGTTTGTTTGTTTGTTTGTTTGTTTGTTTGTTTGTTTGTGTGTTGCTGTTTTTTATGCATGTTTTACACGTAGGTTTCTTGATGCATTTTTGTACGTTATTGGGTTTATTCTACTGATCTAGTATTGTCTTTTTGCTCAAAAGAGGGGAAAAAAGTGAAACGAGTAGACAGACACAGTTAACACTAAGAACATTTCAGACTACGCAAAGGTCTCTACAGTTAACAAGAAACACCGCGAAGATGCGGATGGGACCCGGAGCACCAATGCCCCCACCCCCACCCCACCCCCCGTCCACGCTCCTGACAATCACCTCCCAGTCTCCTACGACCTGGAGAAGACTTGTGATGTCGAGTGTGGCTCCTACCGCCAATCCCGGCAAAGGAGTGAGTTGAGGTGAGGTGGAGGCACAAGACATGATATGACTTACATGAATTTTAACGTTTTGATTTCTCTGGCCGTATACGCACGAAAGCTGGCCTGCCCATATGTTGACTTAGAGACGGGGGGGGGGGGGGATAACCTCCACCTTTATTCACGGAGGGTACCCAAGCCATCCGATTCAAAGTCCAACGTTTTACCCCCTTGTCTAGTACAAACATGAACAAGAATATGAATACGAATCGAGGGAGAGGAGATGGGCACCGCCCTCATAATGCTGGCCTCGAGAAAAGTTGAGGTCTCTACCATCTCACTCTCCTACGACCTTGAGGTTTGGGATATAGCCACCTATCCATCTATTAGCCCTATGCTCGTACATCTGTTCGGATCCGTTTTCCTTCTGTTCTCATAAAATAATGTGTAAAGACAAGCACCATTGTCGTAACGTGTTACATGTTAAATACAAGTAGGAAGGGTGAGATGACAGAGACAACACAAACAGACAGACAGACAGACAGACAGACAAAAAGGAAACAGAAGGGCAGGGCGGCCAAGGTTGGTAGGAAAACGGGAGGCTCTGGAACCAGTAAAATACGGAAATAGAATCAGGACGCGTATTTAATACAACCAGACAAGACAGGCGCAAATTTTAGGCCAACTGGCATTTTGTCAAGCGTAAACGTAAGACGACAAAAGAACAAACAATGAATACAAAAATCAGGAGAAAAAAAGACTAAAACTTCACTGCTGCTTCGTCCAGTGAGAGAAAAGGATTAAAGAGAGAAGAGAGGAAAAACAGAGAGAGAAGAGAGAGAGAGACAGAGAGAGTTCTTTTCTCCCACTGGACGAAGCAGCAGTGAAGTTTGGTCTTTTTCTCCTATTTTGTATTATGTTGTTGTTGTTGTTTGTTGTTTGTTTGTTTGTTTGTTCTTGTGAGATCTTAAGTTTATGATTGACAAAAGACAGTTGGCCGAAAATGTGCGCCTGTCTTGTCTGGTTGTATTAAGCCCTTTGATCCCCCACACCCTATCTACCAACTGCAAAAACTTCACCCTTTGATTCCCTTACCCAATCCACCAGCTTCCTAGATGGATAGGGTGAGGAGTCAAAGGGTTAAGTTTTTGCTATGCTACCATCGTTGACAGTGCCGGATGGTGGTAGACAGGGTGCGAGAGTCAAAGAGTTAAATACGCGTTCTGTTTCTATTTTCGTGGATGTTTTTATTTTGTTTTGTTTTGTTTTGTTTTGTTTTGTTTGAGTGTGTTTGTGTGTGTGTGGGGTGTGTGTGTGTGTGTGTGTGTGTGTGTGTGTGTGTGTGTGTGTGTGTGTGTGTGTGTGTGTGTGTGTGTGTGTGTGTGTGTGTGTGTGTGTTGTTTGTTTGTTGTTGTTGTTCCTGTTTGCTTGAACGCGGGCGTATATATACAGTTGTTTGGGGAGACTCTGGGTTGTAATCTTCAGGTCCAGTGGCATTGCTGGAACATTTGTCTCCCTGGCCACATGTGCATAAGGCAGCAATCAAACAACAGGCGATACCCACGCCAGGCTCCCCGCTTGATACAGCGAGCTGCGGGCAGCAAGGCTAAAGTGTCAAAGACTCGCTTTGGATTTACCGGTGTGGTTAACCACCCCCTCCTCCCTCTCTCTTCTCTCTCTCTCTCTCTCTCTCTCTCTCTTCTCTCTCTCTCTCTCTGTCTGTTTGTCTGTCTCTCTGTTTCTGTCTGTCTGTCTCTCTCTCTCTCTTTCTCTCTCTCTTCTCTCTCTCTTTCTCTCTCTCTCTCTCTCTGTTTGTATATCTCTCTGTTTCTGTCTGTTTTCTGTCTGTCTGTCTGTCTGTCTGTCTGCCCTGTTTTGTCTGTCCTCTCTCTCTCTCTCTCTGGGTGGGTTTAGGTATATGCTTGTTTGGATTGTGTGTGTGTGTGTGGTTTTTTTTTGGGTTTTGTTGTTGTTGTTGTTTTGGGGCGTTATTCTGGATGAGATGGATTTGTCATGTGATATTCAATTTGGGCCACTCTTCCCGGCCACAGTGCGGCGGTGCAACATCACCAGCGTGTTCTCTCTCTCTCTCTCTCTCTCTCTCTCTCTCTCTCTCTCTCTCTCTCTCTCTCTCTTTTTTTTTTTTTTTTTTTTTTTTTTTCCCCCTGTATTCGCGTGTATTGCTGTTTACCTATGAACGCATTTTAAGTCAGCAGTTGCATGCTGTCCATAGAGCACCTTTTTATTATTTCTTTTATCAATCTGATGATTGTTTATGAACTGATTACAGAAGACAACCTACGTGCTATGCATTTTGTTAAGGGTTTATAATCTGTGTTAGTTAACGAGATAGGTCGCCAGTTACTTAGTTTAGATCTTGGTAGATTTTTTTTCACTTTGTGTATTAAAGTGACAAGTGTTGCTGACTGGGTATATAACAACCTACCTCTTTCAAATGCCGTATTAAATGAATCTACAAGAAGAAATTAATTGGACGGGCTTGCAGAGTCGCTGAAGACAGAGAGGGTGGAAGAGGTGCTTGCGGCAACAAGGGATAGAAACAGATTGAAGGCCATGATCGCTAACGCCATGTGGCAAGGCACTTGATGATGGTGATGATGATGACAAGAAGTTTACAGATCCTTTCCCACAAATCTTTTTTTTTTTTCGTTTTATCAAACATGGTTCAGCAATTCTTTTTTTTTTTTACTTGTTTTTCATTCATTTTCAAATATATAGCTCTTACAAACATCTTGAAATGTACACAATGCATAATCAACAGATCTAATAAAATGTAGCAAGAACAAGCATTCATTGCAATATATATATATATATATATATATACACATATATATATCACATACACATATGCATACACATACAGACATACACGCACACACATAGACACATACATATACGTACACAAACATATATACACATATATACACACATATACATATACATACATATACACATACACATGTACGCATGTACATCTATATGTTTAACTAAAGCATGTAAAGAGATATAGATAAATTGGCATATTAAGAAGAAATTACGCGAATGTATATATGAAACAATAGGGGAAAAAATCACTCACACACACACACACACACACACACACACACACACACACACACACACACACACACACCACACACACACACACACACTCACACACACACACACACACACACACACACACACACACACACACACACACACACACACACCACACACACACACACACACACACACACACACACACACACACACACACACACACCACACACACACACACACAACAAGTAAACAAAAAACAAATAATTGGACGAACAATATCGAAATCCAACAGTTTCATACCTCAAGGATAACTGTATGCTGGTTGTTTTTTTTTTCTTCTAATGATGTCCATGAAAAAAAATCTTTGAACAGGGGATGTTTGTCATTTATAGAAAGAGGCATGTCCTCTGTATTCAGTCACGATCTATTTTTTATGTTGTAACATGATCTTTATCTATTAACTCATTAGCCATTCTGTTGAGCATTAATGAGACAGTTGTTTATGTATCAAACATCAGAGGTATATAGTAAGACCACTTTGATACGAATGTTGTATAGCACATATTCACATATGCTATGTGTCTTTCTATCATGAACCTCCGTTTAAGCTGTTGTAAGAACACATTAAAAAATTGGTGGTATTTTCTCTATTCGACATTTATATAAGAAGAATTTTGGCGAAAATAAGAAGAAAATCAAATGTATCATCTGTTTTAAAGCTCTCGGATGTTCCAAGCATAATTAATTCTTCGTTCAATTTCAAATGACGTATATGTATACATCTTTCATTTAACGAAGATTCCAAAGAATACCAAAATTGACGAACCGCGTTACATCGCCAGAATAAATGTTGAATATCTTCAGGTTCTATACTGCAAAAGGTACATTTATCGTTGTTACTGATTTTCATATTTTTAAGTGTTTTGTTTGTAGCAATAATTCTGTGAACTATCCGGATTTGAAACCATTTAAGTTTGATATCAATTATTTTCTGAGTCTTTTTGAAAACAACATTCCAGTTTATGTGTGTTGGTAGTTTATTGTTCCACTTACTACAACACTTTGGGTCTTGACCGTTGTTAGTATATCGTAGTATGGTTTCGTTCCTTTGTGGCTTGAATAAATGATCTGAAGAGACTTCTTCAAATTTAAAGCATAGTTATTATGACTATCAATGTCCATTTTTCTTATGTATTTTTTAATCGCTTGAATTACTCCAAAATATTTGACAAAATTCGAAATTAGTCCATATGAAGTTCTAAATTCATCATATGTCAAAAAGTGACCATTGTTTTTATGAGATGAGAAACATAGAAGATACCTGTATTGATCCATTTTTGTATAAGATTGTTTTATTTCCTATCCGTATATTGTCGTTACAAAATATAGGTTCAGTAGCAAATTCTTCAGAAGTTGCTGGGTGTATTTTTGCTGTTAATTCTTTATAGGCATTTAACACGTGTTGCCAAAACATGTTGATTTTGGTATTAACTGGTAGACATGATCCATATATATTGAGGTTGTCCATCATGGGAAACATAACAGTTATAATGTTTTTCCATTTATGGTTTGTACTGTTTAATTTCCGTATCCAGATAATTTTTAGCGTATTTATATACTGCTTAATGTCAATCAAACCAAGTCTTCCATTATGAACACGTTTTATTGCAGACTTTCTATCAATACGGTCTGGTTTTCCTTTCCATGTAAATTTGAAACACAGCTTTTGTAAGTTTTTAATAAAGTTGTTAGGTGGATTAGGGAGAAGCATCCACAGATGTATAATTTTAGATAAAATTAAAGATTTTAGAACAGCTATTCGTCCCACTGGGGTGATTAATCTTTTTATCCATATCTTAAATAACTTTAAGATTTCAGAAATCATAATTCAGTTTTTCACAGTCTGTCAAGTCTGCGGTAAACCAAACACCCAAAATCTTAAATTTTGATGGATTCCATTCCATTTTTACATGTGGTAGATATTCGGTTGTGGATTTTTTTTATTTCTCACTAAACCAGATTTCCGTCCAAACTTATTCAATGTGTTAATAGTTTCTATAAAAGAAGTTGCATCACCATGTGTTATGATTTGTGTATCATCTGCATATTGCGAAATCTTTCGTGCACAGTTGTTAATAGTTTTATCTTTCATTTTATCATTTTCTCTTATCATGATTCCAAGAATTTCTACACACAGTATGAATAAATAAGGTGAAATGGGGTCTCCTTGTCGACATCCTCTCTCAATTGGAAACCACGTGGAAGTATTTCCATTTACAATAACAGTTGATTTGATTTTATTATAAAAAGTGTGGATCCATTGACAGATGTCCGGACCAAACCCAAATATTTTCAAAACTTCCATCATGAAGTTCCAGTCTATAGAGTCAAACGCCTTTTCAAAGTCAATACAAAGAAGTAAACCTTGAAGATTATTGTAGTTCAGATAATCAATAGTGTCATATATTAATTTAATATTATCCCCTATATATCTATTTGACATAAAACCGGTCTGATCTTCGTTAATAAGAGAAGGGAGGACCGATTTGAGACGATTGGCTATACATGAAGCACCAATTTTATATACGACATTAAGCAATGATATTGGTCTCCAGTTTTTAATGTATTCCCTTGGTTTATCACCTTTAGGTATACAAACTATCACATCCTCTTTCTGAGTTTCAGATAATTCACCTTTTTTAAAACCTTCATTTAACGATCTAACCACGAATGAACCTATTTTATTCCAAAATACTTTGAAAAAATCTGTAGTAAATCCACCAGATCCTGGGCTTTTATTATTTTTCATATCTTTTAGCGCTTGTCTTGCTTCATTTAGAGTAATCTGTCCTTCTATTACATTTGCTTCATCATCTGATAGTGTTGGAATATCATTTACGAGGTCTTTCATTTCAGATTCGCTTAATATTTTCTTACTGTATAGATCTTTATAAAAACTTTCGACTTCTTCAGTTATTTCGTTCTGCCCAACTTTTTCTATTCCATTTGAAACAAGTTTTGTCATAGATTTACTGATAAAATGTCTCTTTTTGAAGTTATAAAAGTATGTCGATATTTTTTCACCCTCTGCTATCCATCTAGCTCGAGATCGTAGAAGAATGCCACCCATTTTCTTTTTTCTTATTGCAATCAAATTGGCTTTACATTCTTCCAAGCGTACATTCTGTTGGTCAGATTTACGTGTTGTTTGCTCTAGATGCTGTATTTCTGCCTCTAGCTGATTCTCGTTTTCTGTGCTCTTACGTTTTTTTATTGACGCATATCTTGCCCACAAATATTTAATAAATTCCGTTGCGAGTCCATCTAGCCCAGGCTGTGACCCATTATTGAGTTCTTTTAGAGTTAAAGTTGCTTCGTTAGCTGGTATAAGGCCTTAACTAGTTTCTTTATCTTCTTCGTCAAGCTTAGGAGCCTCACGTCTCCATAAAAATGTATCTATTCTCTCTGGAAGCTCATTTGATGATATTTTCTTTTCGTATACGTTTTCATGATAATCTTTTTGTGCTCGGAGAATGTCATGCTGATTATTCGATACTTCACCATTAGATGTCTGATTCCAGTTTGGTTATAAGTTTTGGATTTGCTCTGTTTGACTGTAAAATAAGACAGAATTTAGTGTTCTTCTCTCCCTTCTCTACCCTTGCCCTTGTCATTATACTCTGTGTGTGTGTGTGTGTGTGTGTGTGTGTGTGTGTGTGTGTGTGTGTGTGTGTGTGTGTGTGTGTGTGTGTGTGTGTGTGTGTGTGTGTGTGTGTGTGTGTGTGTGTGTGTGTGTATGCGTGTGTGTGTTTCTCTCTGTTTCGATCAGTACAGGTTTTAACCTGATATAATCACTTTTTTTTTCAATTTGCTCGTTCAATGGGTCAAGATCAAGAATAGAGTCACATGAGCTTAATTCTTTACTGCTTGTATTTTTTTCTGTACTGCTTGTTTTTACTATACGGGTACACAAGTTTCTTTCATTCATAATGTATTGTCGAATTAGATTTTGTACTTGTGATATTCCGGTACAAGCTGTGCAGTATAAAACACATAAGATACAAGTGTGGTTTTTGTCCATTTTGCAGAGCTTTCGTTTATAAAACTGAAATTCACTTAAACGTTTGTTGTCTGATTTTGAAGGAACTGTGATAAAACTTTGTGCAAGAAATCCAAACGCCTTCAATTAAACTTGCTCTGCTCTTGTCATCAAAAAAAATAAACAACACACAAAAGTGCTTTCCGAAAGATCAATATTTAGAGTCAGGTTTCAAACAGAAATCTCTCCCAATCAAAAAGAAATGTGAACAATTCACACACAAAATGTTATGTCTTATTTTCGATAATTGAAATATTGCTCTGTGTCCAAAATTTCGTAAAGGCCAATTACCATGCAAGGAAATTATTTTGAGCGCTCTCTCTCTCTCTCTCTCTCTCTGTCTCTCTCTCTCTCTCTCTCTCTCCTCTCCTCTCTCTCTCTCTCTCTCCCTCTCTCTCTCTCTCCCTCTCTCTCCCTCTCTCTCTCTCTCTCTCTCTCTCTCTCTCTCTCTCTCGCTGATTTAAATTGAATCCTTTACTTAAAATAACAGATTGAAACAACTTGGGAACACGTAATCAGTGAGAATGACACGACTTCAATTTCCTTTTGAGGATTTCCTTGTTATAAAGTGTAAGGAATCATGTCCATAACAAACTTTTAGTTGGCGATCTGTTGTGATTTAATTTCGTAATTTGCTCTTATAACGGCCAAGTCATTTTGATACTCTCTCTTTTTATACAAAGCGTATGACAAAAAAATCCAGATTTTGTACTTTTTAGAGTCATTGTGACCTACCATGAAAGGGACCTACAAAACCTTGTGAATATACTAGAAATAGGAAGCAAAGGTGAGGGGTTGAAACTAAACAGCAGGAAGACTGAAGTCATGGCGATCAGTAAAAAACATGAAATCCCCTCATGCAAAATAACAGCAAATGGCACAACATTGACACAGGTTGATAAGTTTAGATACCTGGGAACGATTATTTCACCAGACGGCAGATGCACATCAGAAATAGCCATCAGAATCGGCCAAGCCAAAACAGCATTCAAGAAGATGAAAAGCATTGTTACCAACAAATGCCTATCAATTAACACCAGGAAGAGAGTTTTTGAATGTCACATAGAACCAATACTGTTGTACGGTTGTGAGGCGTGGACAGTCAACAAGCAAAGCCAGAACAAGATTGAGGCAGCCGAGATGTGATTTCTAAGAAGAATGTTGAGAGTTCCATGGACAGAAAAGAAAACAAACGAGACAGTCCTGATGGAGGCAGACACACATAAGGAAGATTAGGAAAAGACAGGCAACATTTATAGGCCATTTTGTGAGGAAAGGGAAATTGGAGCACCTGGTCACAACGAGAAAGCTGGAGGGAAAGACAGCACCAGGTAGACCCAGGGAGAAGATACTAGACGAACTTGCAGAGTGGCTGAAGACAGAGAGGGTGGAAGAGATGCTTGGGGCAACAAAAGATAGAAACAGATGGAAGTCCATGATCGCCAACACCATGTGGCAAGGCACCTGATGGTGATGATGATGATGATGATGAAGATGATGATGATGATGATGATGATGATGATGATGATGATGATGATGTGTATAATTATGCCATTTTGAAAGTTTGTTGTTGTTGTTGTTTTTCTTGTTTTTCATTTTAGATAATAAAACCAGGAACGCATGCAAACATGTCGGCATCAACAAACCATTCTCTGATTGTTCTTAAGAGTCTGATAGTGTCGCCCATGCGTATTCGAATGAGAAGATGCATTACATGTGATGTCATAGATTTTTCACGTCACACTTTCCACAATATAAAGCAGAGATCCAAAACACGGTCAGCTGGAGTGAATACTGTCGCTTCTTCGTACGTACAAACACAAAAACGTGGGCGAAAACCTCCTCCTTCCCCCCCCCCCCCCCCATCTTACCACACACACACAAAATCACACACATGCAAAAACAAACTTGCATTTACACACAAACACATACACATGGACACATACGCCCCTATGCATGCACATTCTCGTGCGCGCGTGCACACACACACAACATACACACATGCACGCGCACCCACACGCATGCACGCACGCGCGCGCGCGCACACACACACACACACACACACACACACACAGATGTCATTTTCACACAAAAATCTTTTTTGTAAAGTAACTGAAAAAGGGTTGCTGGGGGGAATTGGTTTCAAAGAAAAATGGAGATAATAACAATGGCTCGACAATGCTGTTTTTGTTTGTTTGTTTGTTTGTTTGTTTGTTTGTTTGTTTGTTTGTTTGTTGTTGTTTGTTTGTTTTTGTCTCCTTTTTATTTTTAAGAGAAAGAGACGGAGGGGAAGCGATGAGAAAATAGCAAATACACAAGATATCTCCACGCGACAAGTTCCCGAAAAGTCGGAAGAAAAAAATCAGCAAAACATGATGAAGAAGAAGAAAGAAAGAAAGAAAGAAAGAAAGAAAGAAAGAAAGAAAGAAAGAAGAAAGAATGAAAGAAAGAAAGAAAGAAAGAAAAAAAAAAGAAGAAGATCGATTGAGACAAACAAACATCTTATATTATGGACAGCAAAGAAAACAAGCGAGACAGTCTTGAAGGAGGCAGGCACAAGAGGATCATTTATAAAGAAGATTAGAAAAAAGACAAGCAGCATTCATAGGACATTTTATGAAGAAAGAGAAATTAGAGCGCCTGCTCACAACAGGAAAGCTGGAGGGAAAGAGAACACCAGGTAGACCCAGGGAGAAAATATTGGACGGACTTGTAGCAGAGTGGCTGAGGACAGAGAGGGTGGAAGATGTACTTGCGGCGACAAGGCATAGATTCGAGTGGAGGGCCATGATCGTCAACGCCATGCGGCTGGGCATATGATGATGATAATGATGATGATGATGATGATGATGATGATGATGATGATGATGATGATGATGATGATGATGATGATGATGATGATGATGATGGATGGATGGATGGATGGATGGATGATGATGATGATGATGATGATGATGATGATGATGATGATGATGATGATGATGATACGTAAAGAAACGGAAGATTAACACAAAGAGACAACGGTTGGACAGACTGACATAAACTGGAATGGATAGAATATCAGATATCTTTGATAGTTTGTCATTTGTAGTTTTTTTCAAGACCGATACATCACACTCACACTCAATGTGTGTTCCACCCAAATCTGCCACTAGGTAGCCTGTTAGACAGACTCTTTGAGTCTGTGCAGTGTATCCAGAACGATATCACTTTTCACATATCTGTCAGACTGATACGAAAACTTCCCAAATCTCCTAGGATACCTAGTTTCATGTTTGGATTTAGTTGTTGTTGTTGCTATTGTTGATGCTATCGTTATTGTTGTGTGTGTGCCCTGTGTGTTCTTAGAGTGTGTGTGTGTGTACACGTGTGTATGTGGTGTGTGCACGCGTATGTCACGTGTACATGTGTGTGTGTGTGCACGTGTGTGTATGCACGTGTGTGTGTTTGTCGCGTGTGTGTGTGTGTGTGTCACGTGTGTGTGTGTGTGTGTGCACGTGTGTGTCACGTGTGTGTTTTTAGGCCTAGTAGGTTCCACCAAAATGCTACATGAATATTTTCCGCTTGACATTTGGATGAAAGATAAGCACTGAATTCATTGGATCGCACCTTACCGGTTAACACTTGTTTATATATATAAAACGGAAGCCACACTTCGAGAACGTAACTGATGACTGATGTAACCAATACGTCAAACAGATTCATCACTACATCCGCTTCCGCTCCTTTACCTCAACAATGCGCTTTAGGCATGTATCACTTTATTTCCATGTCTGGCGAGTTGGTGCTATGGATAATGGAAATCGCCACACTTATGGAAAACTTTCTCTCCCATTATGTAACACATCAGTTCCAATTTCTGATTCAGCTAAAAACCTTGGTGTCTGCATTGACTCTACCCTTTCCATGAACAACTTTGTTTCTCAAACTGCCAGATCTTGCTACTATCATCTCCATCGTATAAGGCTGATCAGGAAGTATCTCTCTGTCGAAACAACTGCAAAACTCGTTCTCTCCTTCATAATGTCTCGCATTGACTATTGCAATTCACTCCTATCCGGTCTTCCTGCCTCCACCATTCACATCCTACAGCGCATTCAAAACAATGCTGTACGCCTTGTACTCTAAAAGAAAAAAGCTGACCACATATCTCCTCTCCTGGCACAACTTCACTGGCTCCCTGTATCAAAGCGCATACAGTACAAACTAGACACCATGTGCTACAAAAGCCTCAATAACGCAGCCCCAGATTACCTGTCAAGCCTACTTGAGATCTATCTTCCCTCACGTACCCTCCGCTCTGCCTCCGATCCTCTGACTTTTCGCTTTCCACGCACTAAGCTCAATACCTATGGTCCACGAGCCTTCTCTGTTTCTGGTCCACTCTCCTGGAACAAACTTCCTCTCTCAGTCCGTCAGCAACCTACTTTTGTCTCCTTCAAGTCCGCTCTCAAAACTCACCTTTTCTCCTCCGCATAAAATCCTAACCTCACTCAACCCCCCCCCCCCCCCCCCTCTGCAGCCTGTCTCCGCTCGGAGGGTATGCTCTCTGTAATTTTCCATTGCTTTTATTCTTGCTTTTATTGCTTTTATTCTTTCTCCCCATTTATAGCCCTGCGTGTGTGTGTGTGTGTGTGTGTGTGTGTGTGTGTGTGTGTGTGTGTGTGTGTGTGTGTGTGTGTGTGCGTGCGTACGTGCGTGCGTGCGTGCGTGTGTGTCTGCTTCAGCGCTTAGATTTGATTTTATCAAGATTTTGCGCTATATAAATATTGTAATTATTATTAATTATTATTATTATAAAACAAACGTTGGATGTGTGTGCTCACCTACGTAGTGATTAGATGTGACCCTCTCCTCAGAAAAATATCAGCGGTGTTTGGGGGTCAATTTTCGTGAATATGAGTTTATTCATTTTGTTGATCTTAAGCCCCAAACTCTGACAATAAATATTTCGTTTTGTTGTTGTTGTTATTGTTGTTTGTTTTGTTTTTAGTCTTAGATTCGTGGTAGATTCACCTGTCTCACCTGTCGGTGTCACCGGGTTCGGTGTTGGCCGCTGTACATCTGGATGCCACCATCTCCCTCCAGGCCGCTCTGTCTTGACCTTTGTGGACAATTTCTGGAATATTTAGGCCACTGATGTTGGCTATGTTCTCGATATATAAGATTGGAGGTCTGCCTTTCTTCATTTTTGCCACTGTTTTTCCTTGAAAGATGGTTGCCATGAGGTCCGTGTTCTTGTTAAGTGACATGGCTAATGTATTGTAGTCTTCTCTTGTTGGTGTCTGCTAGTAGTTTTCTGGTGGTATCAACTTCTTCCAGGACACTTTCATTCGTTCTTCTGTCTGTCCATTTGACGCGTAGTAGTCTCCTATAAAACCACATTTTTGCTGCTTCAATTCTTCTGCAATCATTTTTTTCTCAGAGTTCAGGCTTCGCAGCCATAAATCATGACTGGCCAGATCAAACATTTTTTAAGTCTAACTCTCAGGCCATTTGGTATGCCTCTGTCTTTCCAGATGTTCTTGAGTTGGACCCTTTTTTGCTTTGCCATTTCAATTCTTATTTTGATGTCTTTGGAGCAGGTACCATCATCAGTTTTTACAGAGCCAAGATATTTGAAATCCTTAACATTTTCTAATGGAACTGGTAGACACAAGAGTAAAATGCCATCTGCATAAACAAATATGGAATATTGGGGTTTTTTTGTTGTTGTTGATACATTTGAAAACATCATTGTGCGTTGTCTCTTTGATGTCATTGATAAATATGTTAACATATCATCATCATCATCATCAGGTACCCTGCCGCATGGCGTTGGCGATCATGGACTTCCATCTGTCTCTATCTCTCGTTGCCCCCAGCATCTCCCCCACCCTTCCCGTCCCCAACCACTCTGCAAGTCCGTCCAGCATTTTCTCCCTGGGTCTACCCGGTGCTCTTCTTCCCTCCAGCTTTCCCGTTGTGACCAGGTGCTCCAAATCCCCCTTCCTCATAAAATGGCCTGTAAATGTTGCCTGTCTTTTCCTAATCTTCTTTATGAGTGATCTACTTGTGTCTGCCTCCATCAAGACTGTCTCGTTCGTTTTCTTTGCTGTCCATGGAACTCTCAACCTTCTTCTTAGAAACCACATCTCGGTTGCCTCAATCTTGCTCTGGCTTTGCGTGTTGACTGTCCACGCCTCACATCCGTACAACAGTATTGGTTCCATATAACATTCAAGAACTCTCTTCCTGATGTTAATTGATAGGCATTTGTTGATAAGAATGCCTGTCATCTTCCCGAATGCTGTTTTGGCTTGGCCGATTCTGCCGGCTATTTCTGATGTGCATCTGCCGTCTGATGAAATGATCGTTCCCAGGTATTTAAATTTATCAACCTGTGTCAATGTTGTGCCGTTTGCTGTTATTTTGCATGAGGGGATTTCATGTTTTTTACTGATCACCATGTTGACATATCATTGATAAAAATTGTTTAACAGTGTAAAACTCATTATATTCCCTTGGAGTACTCCTCTCTCTCTCTCTCTCTCTCTCTCTCCTCTCTCTCTCTCTCTCTCTCTCTCTCTCTCTCTCTCTCTCTCTCTCTCTCTCTCTCTCTGTTTGGGCGGTCGTTGTTTACATCTGTGTATCTACGTGTGCGTGAGTACTCACGATCACGCGATTTTCAGTGTTTGGGAACGTACGTACATGTGTCTGGTTTCATTTTCTCCCGCTTTGTTTCGTGTGTGATGCATTCACTTTGTTTTGCACTGACCGTGAAGTTTGTAACAGTTCGTTCTTACAGAAGAGGAAACGAGATTGTGTTACTCCGCATTGACAAAGCGGCGCTGACTTCCTGCTGATTTCCGAATACAAAACAGCTATTCGAGCTGACCACCATTTCCGTGATCACGCTCTTACCAATTTCTCTCTCTCTCTCTCTCTCTCTCTCCTCTCTCTCTCTCTCTCTCTCTCTCTCTCTCTTGTGTGTGTGTGTGTGTGTCTCTCTCTCTCTGTATGTGTGTGTGTCTCTCTATATGTGTGTGTATCTCTCTCTCCCTCCCTCTCTCTCTCCCTCCCTGTCTCTCTCTCCCTCTCTCTCTCCCTCCCTCTCTCTCTCCCTCTCCGTCTCTCTCTCTCTCCCTCTCTCTCTCCCCCTTCTCTCTCTCTGTATGTGTGTGTGTAGCTCTCTCTCGGTATGTGTGTGTGTATCTCTCTCTCTTTCTCTCTATCTCTTTCTCTCTCGCTCTTTCTGTCTCTCTCTCTCTGGCTATACCTCAGTTGATCATATTCGAATCAGGGGACAATTTCGCCTATGAGCAATTGCGAAGATTCCGGTTTTGTTTGTTTGTTTGTTTGTTTGTTTGTTTGTTTTTGTTTTTGTTTTTTTGGTTTTTTTTGTTTTGTTTTTATCTCGGAATTAAGTATGAATGTAAACCCTTACAGTGCCTCTCTTGTGGAAGAGGAAGTTTTGTGGGTTAACCTCCTCCCTGACCCAAACCTACGCGACTTGTTTGTGTAAAGAAATTCTGTCATGATTAATTTAAAGAAAAAAAAAAGACCAACATAACCAAGAACTCGAAAGCATATATGTATAAAAACGGGACTAAATTACCCAAAACCGCTTCTCACATCTCATTTCCCCAGAGCCAAAAATGCACTTAATACCCAATCATCAATCCCGAAAGAAAGTACATAATACTTTATTGAACTCATGGAGGTGAATGAACCAGCAAGGCAGAAAATGATAGACGGAAACGACAGAAAGCAAGGCAACATGGCAGAAATAAAGAGAGTGACAGAAAAGGGGAAATTTCTGACACATGATTCCCAGAAGGTGGGGATAGTATTTATACAGAAAGAGCTCCCGGCATCCCCACGGGGATCATTTTCGGTACAGTTGTGTTTCAGAACTGAACTTAAGAGTACTCAAAACGCCATGACACCTCGATGCACGCTACACCACGGAAGTGGCGCACTTCCGGTTTCGGCGCAGCGCGATTAAGTTACTGGGCTTTTTTTTTTTTTTTTCTCCAGTAGCTCTTTAATGGGAAATTATTTCATATCGACCAGTGAGATGAATCTGTGTCTGTCCGTCCGTGACAAAAATGTGTAAACAAGATTTCCTCATCTCTTTATAGAAGGATCTTTACCAAAATGTTGGTCCAAAAGTCTGCTGTTGAGAAGTCGCCAAAAAAATTAACTGGGAAGATATAGATCTAAGATTATGATCACAAGAACCAAAAGAAACTTTTTGAAGAACGTGTGCGTATAGCACTTTCTCGGGATATCGTGACACTATTTATGTTTGTGTTTTCTCTATTCTGATATGAAAAATATATTAGGCGGAGACTGCAACGGACCATAGTTCTGTAATGGGAAATTTTGCCTCAAACTACAGAGTAGAAAACAAACCAAAAGTAACATCAAACTAAATCCTGGACTCATAAAGACAGATGAATCAACTCGTGCAAAATTTAGCGTAAGTGTTGAAAAAAGTCAATACTCTGATGGCATTGGGGACAAGCGAACAAATTTGAAAAACTCAATAAATGAAGTTTGTGAAGAAATCCCTACAGTTGAAAGAGAAACAAACAAGAAATGGATGACAAAGAAACTTTAGGCTTGAGGGATGAGTGAAGGAAGGCAAAGGGAAAAGACAAGGAATTCAAAAACTAGATAAGCAAATCAGAAATAAGTGCAATGAAGCCAAGGACGACTGGCTAAAACAAGTGTAAAGAAAAAGAAGACCACACAAAACAGACCTTGTGTTTATGTACAGAAATATTAAAGAAATTGCTCACAGAAAAAAGACATGTACATCAACTGGTTGCTTCAAATCAAAGGATTGTACAATGATTATGGAAAAAAGACCAAAAACTATTAAACAGATGAAGAGAGTATATTGAAGACCTTTTTGACGAGGACAGAAGGAACATATCGTTAAGAAGAACGTCGAAGGACTACCAGTATTGAAAGATGAAGTTACAGCAACGATGAAAAAGAATGAAACCAAGACGAGCCCCAGGCACAGACAATATTTCTATAGAAATGGTTGAGGCTTCAGATGAATTTGGTACTGAAAAAGTATCAGTCTTACTAAATGAAATTTATGACACCGGAAAAATCCCTGAAGATATGTCAAAGTCAATTTTCGTTGCACTTCCAAGAATAGTTAAGGTCTCGGCCACCCGACCTCCCTACGACATCTGAGGTATGGGATGACCTTTACCTTTGTTTTACTCCCACTTACTCATCATCAGGTGCCTTGCCGCGTGGCATTGGCGATCATGGACTTCCATCTGTCTCTATCTCTTGTTGCTTCAAGCATCTCTTCCACCCTCCTTGTCTTTAGCCACTTACTACCAACTAAAAACCTATCTTTTTCAGCAAGCTTCCTCACAAACGTGAGATGAGCCAAAGTACGTAGAAGAAAGAAGACGACGTACAATGCTTTGTTAAAAGAAAAACAAAAAGACAGTCGAACGGACAGACAGACAGACAAAGAATACGTTTTAATTTTTTGTCAAGCTTTCCCTTTTTTTTTCTTTTTTTCTTTTTTTTTCCGAAATGTATGCACGTTACTTTGCCCACACTGCGCAGGTAGTATGTTGCTTCACAGTCTGCATACTTCATCTTTGGCGGGCGGGCGTGCTGGGTGTTTTCATGATCCCTTAACTCTGTTGTGACTGCACTTGCCACAGCTGAGCTCTCCTGCTGGCCTAGGGCTGCCACAGTGAAATCACTGAGAACCAGGTGCAAGTGAACTTATCCATCGATTTTAGACAAAGAAACCGGCAAAACTTAGCTGAAGCGTTCAACGGAAGTTCCTTCCCACAAGGGAAGCAACTGCCAACTACTAAATCATTAACATAACAAACGTAGAGAGAGTCATAGACCCTAGACCGTCTGTTACTATGATCGAAGTAGCCCGTCCTCAGTGAGAGCTCAGCTGTTACTTCGATCGAAGTAACCCGTCGTCAAAGAGTTAAGGCACCAGATACAAAGATGACTTATACGGTGTTGTGTTCTGCGTCCTACAACACATGAACAGGGTTTAGGCACTAACAGATTCTGCACACATGGTGACGTGGGCAATCCCCACCCCTTTTCTTAACAAATGGAAGGTACCCACGCAGGATCAAACTCAGACATTCCAACTAGAAGCTTGATGTCTTACCCAATGGGAAAACATGGATGGATGTACATGTATCATGTTAT
>JAPXFY010000024.1:26406916-26409416 GCA_030674185.1 Monoplex corrugatus
TCCAGAGAGTGAGAATGTTTTCCAGAGAGAGAGAAATGTTTTCCAGAGAGAGAGAATGTTTTCCAGAGAGAGAGAATGTTTTCCAAGAGAGAGAGAATGTTTTCCAGAGAGAGAGAGATATGTTTTCCGAGAGATGTTAGAGAGAGAAAGTTTTCCAAGAGTGTTTTCCAGAGAGAGAGAATATGTTTTTCAGAGAGAGAGAATATGTTTTCCAGAGAGAGAGAGTATGTTTTCCATAGAGAGAGAAACGTTTTCCAGGAGAGAGAGTATGTTTTCCAAGAGAGAGAGAATATGTTTTCCAGAGAGAGAGAATATGTTTTCCAGAGAGAGAGAATATGTTTTCCAGAGAGAGAGAATATGTTTTCCAGAGAGAGAGAATATGTTTTCCAGAGAGAGAGAATATGTTTTCCAGAGAGAGAGAGTATTTTTCCAGAGAGAGAGAATATGTTTTCCAGAGAGAGAGAATATGTTTTCCATAGAGAAGAATATGTTTTCCAGAGAGAGAGATATGTTTTCCAGAGATGTAGAGAATATGTTTTCCAGAGAGAGAGAATATGTTTTCCAGAGAGAGAGAATATGTTTTCCAGAGAGAGAGATATGTTTTCCAGAGAGAGAGAATATGTTTTCCAGAGAGAGAGCAGAATAATGTTTTCCGAGAGAGAGAGATATTTTCCAGAGAGAGAGAATATGTTTTCCAGAGAGAGAGAATATGTTTTCCATAGAGAGAGAATATGTTTTCCAGAGAGAGAGAATATGTTTTCCAGAGAGAGAGAATATGTTTTCCAGAGAGAGAGAATATGTTTTCCAGAGAGAGAGAATGTTTTCCCAGAGAGAGAATATGTTTTCCAGAGAGAGAATATGTTTTCCAGAGAGAGAGATATGTTTTCCAGAGAGAGAGAATCTGATTTTCCAGAGAGAGAGTATGTTTTCCAGAGAGAGAATATGTTTTCCGAGAGAGACAGAATATGTTTTCCAGAGAGAGAGAATATGTTTTCCAGAGAGTGAGAATGTTTTCCAGAGAGAGAGAAATGTTTTCCAAGAGAGTGAGAATGTTTTCCAGAGAGAGAGAACATGTTTTCCAGAGAGAGAGAATGTTTTCCAGAGAGAGAGAATGTTTTCCAGAGAGAGAGAATGTTTTCCAGAGAGTGAGAATGTTTTCCAGAGAGAGAGAACATGTTTTCCAGAGAGAGAGAATGTTTTCCAAGAGAGAATATGTTTTCCAGAGAGAGAATATGTTTTCCTAGAGAGAGAGTATGTTTTCATAGAGAGAGAACACGTTTTCAGGGAGAGAGAGTATGTTTTCCAGAGAGAGAGAATATGTTTTCCAGAGAGAGAGAATATGTTTTCCAGAGAGAGAGAATATGTTTTCCAGAGAGAGAGAATATGTTTTCCAGAGAGAGAGAGAACATGTTTTCCAGGGAGAGAGAATATGTTTTCCACAGAGAGACAATATGTTTTCCCGATAACTGCAATATATATCCAACCATCTTCTTTGACAGCTGTGGTTCTTTGAGAAAACAAAATCATGAAAATGAAAAGAAAGCCATCTATCCTACCCTTCCTCAATCTCTCTACGTCTTACACACACACACACACACACACACACACACCACACACACACACACACATATATATATATATATATATATATATATATATATATATATAATATATATATATATATATATATATATACAAGATTGAGGCAGCCGAGATCTGGTTTCTAAGAAGAATGTTGAGAATTCCATGGATAGCAAAGAAGACAAACGGGACAGTCTTGATGGAGGCAGACACAAATAAATCACTCATAAGGAAGATTAGGAAAAGACAGGCAACATTTATAGGCCATTTTATGAGGAAAGGGGATTTAGAGCACCTGGTCACAACGGGAAAGCTGGAGGGAGAGAGAGCGCCAGGTAGACCCAGGGAGAGAATGCTGGATGGACTTGCAGAGTGGCTGGGGACGAGGAGGGTGGGGGAGATGCTAGGGGCAACGAGAGATAGGGACAGATGGAAGTCCATGATCGCCAACGCCATGCGGCAGGGCACCTGATGATGATGACGTCATGTGACATACGATCAGCAGCAGACAACATACTGTAGCACACATTACATCATCATCAAGTGCCTTGCCACATGGTGTTGGCGATCATGGCCCTCCATATGCATCTGTCCCTTGTTGCCGCAAGCACACCTTCCACCCTCTTTGTCTTCAGCCACTCTGCAAGTCCGTCCAATATTTTTTCTCTGGGTCTACTTGGTGTTCTCTTTCCCTCCACCTTTCCTGTTGTGACCAGGTGCTCCAACTCCTCTTTCCTCATAAAATGGCCTATAAATGTTGCCTGCCTTTTCATAATCTTCCTTAAGAATGATCTACTTGTGTCGGCCTCCATCAAGACTGTCTCGTTTGTTTTCTTTGCTGTCCATGGAACTCTCAATATTCTTCTTAGGAACCACATCTCGGTTGCCTCAATCTTGTTCTGGCTTTGCTTGTTGACTG
>JAPXFY010000024.1:26424416-26426916 GCA_030674185.1 Monoplex corrugatus
AACTAATCAAAACCTAAAAACGGCAATAAGTTCACAAGCAGCCTGCTCATATAAAAATAATCCTCCCTCCTAAGTTCTTGCTTCATGTACATTTAAAGAAAGAGTGTATTGGTGACACAAACAGTCATCACAATTTTCAATTTTCCAAAAAGAAAACATTGCTGAGATAGCGATGACGCAAACAAATGATAGCAAACCTCGCGCGCGCATTCTCTCTCTCTCTCTCTCTCTCTCTCTCTCTCTCTCTCTCTCTCTCTCTCTCTCTCTCTCTCTCTCTCTCTCTCTCTCTCTCTCTCTCTCTCTCTCTTCCCCCGCTTCCCTCTCTCTCTTTCACACACATTACGCTTACACATACACAGAGTGCAATATCACTTAGAAAGTACGTTAAATGAAAGAACACACACACACACACACACACACACACACACAACACACCACTACATACACACACACACGCACACACACCACACATACACACACATACACACACACGCACGCGCACACACACACACGCACGCACACACCACACACACACACACACACACACACACACACACACACACACACACATGTACATAAATTCAAGAATTACATTACAAGAACTTAAAGGTGACCTTCTTTCGTTGAGAAACAAAAAAAAATCGGCGGTAGGATTAGGACGGCATTTCGTATACCTTTTAAATCATTTACCAGGGAAATGGATATAATACTTCCACAATACCTACTAAAATGCTGGGAAAGTGGTCGCATACCTGATATTTGGAAGACTTCAGTTGTGTTACCTATTACCAAAAGCCCAAATAACCCCGCTCTGAACCACACAGTTACAGACCTATCTCTCTTACATCCAGTGTTTCAAAACTGATGGAAAAAAATTATACTGAATCGACTAACTTACTTTTGTGAGAAAACATAAAATAATACCTATCAACCAATGTGGATTTAAAAAAGTTATTTTTTTTCTCAAACTTTTTTTAATTCTTTTTTGACAAAACACAAATAAATACAATGTTTGTTGAACATTATTACAATTCATGAAAAAAAAGAACAAGATGTGTATACAATGGATCGAGCAAAAATCATGTACATGCGCCATATCTATTAGTCTGTTATGTTTTCTTAAACTATATAAGGTCGTTTAATTTATACAGTTTTAGATTTTTGGTGGTGGTGGTGGTGTTTGCTTGTTTGTTTGTTTGTTTGTTTGTTGTTTGTTTGTTTGTTTGTTTGTTTGTTTGTTTGTATTTTATTTGTATTCTCTCTCAGTAAAAGGTCAACGATAAACGCATTAGCAAAGCAAGATTATCCGCATGAGACCCAAAGTTCAAAACACGTGCAAAACGCCTACTTCTTCATCAAAGGTTGGATTTCAAAAAAAGTTGATCGACGAAAGACCATTTAGACAAATTAGGAACTCAAATAAAAAATCAGTTTGCCAAAAGAAAAAAATGTTTTAGCTACCTTTTTCGATCTTAAAAAGGCATACGACCAAGTCTGGCATGCGAGACTTTTGTTGAAATTAAAATATACTGGTCTCAAAGGTAATCTTTATTATTTCATTAATGCATTTACAAGTGACCGAAATATCATTGCTAAAATAGGCAATACATACTCTGAAAAACGATCTGTTAACATGGGAATTCCACAGGGTACCGTAATATCTCTATTATTTCATATTTTGATCCTTGACCTGCCAGCACAAGTCTCAAACAATGTAAACTTCGCTCAGTGCGCCGATGATATAGCGATCTGGATGAATGTTACACTGAAAAGAAAAACTTTCTTAAGAGAAATCAGTTACATTAAAAAGGTTTATAAAAACGTGAAATTGATCATATTTAAGTTACTTGATAGTTAACGGTCTGGAAGTATCCCATGAAAAGACACACATGATGATATTTAATAATGGTCTCAGTCCTAAAGATTTACCATTGTTTAAAATCAATAAAGAGGAACTGAAGTATACAACTCAGGTGAAATTTCTGGGAGTACACTTGACTTCTAGCTTACAATGGAGAGAACACATTGATGCCTTGTTATACAAAGCTATGAAAAGCTATAATTTAATGCAAGTAATTAGTAAACAGTCATGGAGGTAGGACACTAAAACGTTGTTACATCTTGTAACAGCTTTAGTCAGATCGAAGTTGGCGTATGGCCAAGAGATATATTTTTCAGCTCCAAAATGCTATTTGAAAAAGCTACAAAACTTAGAGAGTAAAGCAATTAAATTTACTCTTGGAGTACCGGTATATACAAAAACACAAGAAGTACATAAAACAGCCGGCATCCTTCCTTTGGAAGAATGGAGGAAGTTATCAGCTGCTAAAGATATAGTTAGAGCAGATGCAGAAAGAAAGCAAGAACAATAAAGGCACAAGAAACAATATCCACCTACACAAATGAGCTATTCGAAACTTCCAGCGTAATACCTACAAAGATTTCACATAAATTGATATGTTGTCCTCTACCCCCCTGGGAATTGTCCACTGCTATTTTG
>JAPXFY010000024.1:26431916-26441916 GCA_030674185.1 Monoplex corrugatus
TGTTGTTGTTGTTGTCGTGTTGTCGTCGTGTTGTTGTTGTTGTTGTTGTCGTTGTTGTTGTTGTCGTCGTCGTCGTTGTTGTTGTCGTCGTCGTCGTTTGTTGTTGTTGTTGTTGTTGTTGTTGTTTAAAGTCCAGCCGACTGCGTAGAGCCATACAGGGCTACAACTGCTTCAAAACATACAAAACTTCAACAGGTAAAAAATAAGGAAAAGAAAATTAAGTACACATATCAATGCATTTGCGCACATTAATCTATGGACATGCCCCTAGCGTTGACCACTCCGTCCAATTTATCGCACAGGGGATCTAAAAAAACACGCCTGAATACAGATTTAAGCATATATAAGGACACCAAAACATATATAGAAACGGGTATAAATTAGCAAAAATTGCTTCCGCATATCTCACCTCCCTAGAGCCAAAAATGCACTTAATACATATACCCAATTATCAATCCTAGGAAAAAGTACATAAGACTTTATCGAACACATACAGGTGAATGGACCAGCAAGGCAGAAAATGATAGGAAGAAATGACAGAAAGCAAAGGAACAAGGCAGAAACAAAGAGAGTGATAGAAAAGAGGATATTTCTAGCACAGAATTTCCAGAAGGTGGGGATACTATTTATACTGAAAGAGCCCCCGGCATCCCCACAGGGGGACCGACCTTTGTGCAGGTGCTGAGGATGATATGATCATAAACCGACCGTTTGTGTATAGCCCTATGCTCCACACCTGTATGGACACCTGTTCATTGCACCTGATAACATGATCATAACCCGTTCGTGTATAGCCCCATGCTCCACAGCCATTTGGATACGTGTTCATTGCACCTGATAATATGATCATAAACCCTTGTTATATAGCCCTATGCTCTACCACGGACACCTGTTCACTGCACCTGATAATATGATCATAAACCGTTGTTGTATAGCCCTATGCTCCACACCCATATGGACACCTGTTCATTGCACCTGATAATATGATCATAAACCGTTCTTGTATAGATAACCCTATGCTCCACACCTATTTGGACACCTGTTCATTACACCTGATAATATGATCATAAACCGTTGTTATATAGCCCTATGCTCTACACCCATTTAGACACCTGTTCATGGCACCTGATAATACGATCATAAACCATTCGTGTATAGATAGCCCTATGCTCCCCACCCATCTGGACACCTGTCCATTGCACCTGATAATATGATCATAAACCGTTCTTGTATAGATAACCCTATGCTCCACACCTATTTGGATACCTGTTCATTACACCTGATAATATGATCATAAACCGTTGTTATATAGCCCTATGCTCCCACCCATCTGGACAACAGTTCATGGCACCTGATAATATGATCATAAACAGTTCGTGTATAGCCCTTTGCTCGACACCTATATGGACACCTGTTCATATTTTGATCCATGACCTGGCAGCACAAGTCTCAAACAATGTAAACTTCGCTCAGTGCGCCGATGATATAGCGATCTGGATGAATGTTACACTGAAAAGAAAAACTTTCTTAAGAGAAATCAGTTACATTAAAAAGGTTTATAAAAACGTGAAATTGATCATATTTAAGTTACTTGTTGTATAGCCCTATGCTCCTGGTAATACGATCATAAACCGTTCGTGTACAGCCCTTTGCTCGACACCCATATGGACACCTGTTCATGGCACCTGATAATACGATCATAAACAGTTCGTGTATAGATAGCCCTTTGCTCGACACCCATATGGACACCTGTTCATTGCACCTGATAATATGATCATAAACTTGTTATATAGCCCTATGCTCCACACCCATTTGGACACCTGTTCACTGCACCTGATAATATGATCATAAACCGTTTTTATATAACCCTATGCTTACACCGGACACCTGTTCACTGCACCTGATAATATGATCATAAACCGTTTTTATATAACCCTATGCTTACACCGGACACCTGTTCACTGCACCTGATAATATGATCATAAACCGTTTTTATATAACCCTATGCTTACACCGGACACCTGTTCACTGCACCTGATAATATGATCATAAACCGTTTTTATATAACCCTATGCTTACACCGGACACCTGTTCATTGCACCTGATAATATGATCATAAACCGTTTTTATATAGCCCTATGCTTACACCTGACACCTGTTCACTGCACCTGATCAGACTTTTAGTGGGGCACGGAAAAGTCTAGCTGCTGGGCGAGCTGACCACACTCCACTGAGAGTGAGAGGTCCAGGAAGATCAGGTTGATAGATCAAAAATAACAGTGGTTGACAACCAGCTGCGACGCTAGCTGACAGCGCAAATGACGAATGGGAGGTTAGAGATTCGAATATCATCAGTCCAAATCAATCTGGAAATTTTTAGACATCCCCTCCCCCTCCCCCTCCCACCACTTTCCTCGTATATTCTAGCGTCAATCAGGCCCAAGAGACACAGATACCTGCGGTTTTTATCAGAAATTTTGAGTGACAACTTTAATGATGTATCTGTAATAAAGTGGTTAAAGTATGACTGCGTGATCCTACTCTTTTCAGACATTCTATAAGCACGTTCAGCTCTGGAATGACCCAGTTTGGTCCAGAAACTCTCCCAGTACTTTTTTTTTATTCAGAGGATTCGAACTCACAACTTTCTTTCTAGCCAGTGATTTGTTTTTCTAAACCGCTTGGCCGTGATGATTGGTTTTATATGTGATTTTATTCGATTATCTTGAAACCGGTTATAAGAAATAACAACCTATCAAAACGAGGCAAGAATGATCACTCGCATGCACACATACGCGTGCATACACACACACGCACACACACACACACACACACACACACACACACACACACACATATATATATATATATATATATATATATATATATTATATAGTATATATATATATATATATATATATATATATATATATATATATATATATATATATTATATATATATCAAGTGGAAGAAAGAAATATTTTCAGATATCATACATTTGTCTAAGATTGAGTACAGTTAAGATAATGAAATGAAATGAAACACGACTTGCATTTTTATCTCCCTTTTCCTGAAAATACAAATTATTTTAAATTGAATTAGAAAAATATATTTGACTGAGTGAGTGAGAGAGAGAGAGAGAGAGAGGATGAGAGACAGAAAGAGAGAGAGAGAGGGAGAGAGCGAGGGGGAGAGAGAAAGATATATATTTACTTAGAGAAAAGATTGAAACACATTATGGTGAGGTTTTTCTTTCACATCAACCCTCTGTTCGAAAGCTTAAAATAATGAAATAACATACAAACACATCAAACATTTACACACACACACACACACACACACACACACACACACACACACACACACACACACACACACACACACACACACACACACTCAGACACACACACACACACATACACACTCAGACACACACACACATACATACATGTACGCACACTCACTCACTCACTCACACACACACACTTACACACCTTATCTCTCTCTCTCAATTTCTCTCTCTCTCTCTCTCTCTCTCTCTCTCTCACACACACACACACACACACACACACACACAAAATATATATATATATTGTGTGTGTGTGTGTGTGTGTGTGCGCGGTGTGTGTGTGTGTGCGTGTGTATACATGTGTGTATAAAAATAATATATATATATATATATATATATATATTTTTTATACACACACAAAACACACATTAACACACACACACGCATATGCCGAAGTGACATACTTAATGATGTAAGCTTACAACGCTAGTATATACCTATATAATATGGCAGATAAAACAACCACAAAAGGGAAGAAAGAGATACTTCAGACTTCACATGAATGACTATACAACAACTACACGCCCGTGTACAAGCCAAATACAGTACATGTAATGAACACACACTCTACACAACAAATAGCTCGAAGACATTATTGTTATTGTTATTTTTATTTAAAGCCCAGCTGACAGCGTAGAGCCGTATCATGGCTTAACTGTCTCGAAATATACACAATACTTCAAGAGGAAAAAAAGGAAAAGATAATTAAATACACATATTAATGCATTTGCACACAAAAATTAAGAAAAGAAAATTAAGTACAGATATCAATGCATTCGTGCACATAATTCAAGGAGCTGCCTCTGGCGTTGACCAATTTATCGCACAGGTGATTTCAAAAACAAAGCTGAATACAAATTTAAACATAACTATAAGGCACTAAAGCATATAAAAAGAAAAAAAGGGGAAAGCCTAAACTACCTAAAATTGCTTCTGCATATCTCATTTCCCCAGAGCCAAAAATGCACTTAATACGTACCCAATTATCAATCCCAAGAGAAAGTATGTAAGACTTTATCAAACACACACAGGTGAATGGACCAGCAAGGCAGAAAATGATGGGCAGAAATGACAGAAAGCAAAGGAACGAGGCAGAAACAACGAGAGTGACAGAAAAGAGGAAATTTCTAGCACAGAATTTCCAGAAGGTGGGGATACTATTTATACTGAAAGAGAAGATGGGGGTACTATTTATACTCGAGTGATCAATAGTGAAATATGTCGCCTTCATTATTGCTAACTTGACTAACGCAAAGAATTTATGCAAGAACGCATTTATTCTCAAACTTTACAACCTTAATCTGTACAAACATTTCATAGGATTCAATTATAACCACTCAATTCTCCTTCTTTGAAATGTATAAGAAATTAATTTTGCCAGTGAGTTATTTTCTACTGTTGTGTTATCGAAAGACTCACAGAGAGAGACACAAGAGAGAGACGAGAGGAAAGAGAGAGAGAGAAGAGGAGAGACAGAGAAGAGAGAGAGAGAAGAAAAGAGAGAAGAGAGAAAGAGGAGAGAGAGAGAGTAAAATAATTCCCCAGCCTAACATATATAACCACTCAATTCTCCTTCTTTGAAATGTATAAGAAATTAATTTTGCCAGTGAGTTATTTTCTACTGTTGTGTTATCGAAAGAGAGAGAGAGAGAGAGAGAGAGAGAGAGAGAGAGAGAGAGAGAGAGAGAGACAGAGAGAGAGAGAGAAGAGAGAGAGAGAGAAAGAAAGAGAGAGAGAGAGAAGAGAAGAGAGAGAGAGTAAAATAATTCCCAGCCTAACATTTTCTTTGACAACTTAGACTAAACTGACCACAGACTAGACAGAAACAAGCGTTGGATTATAACAAAATATTGAGACTGGATATTCGCTTGGAGCCAGAAACAACAACCGAAAAACATCAGGAGCCATGACAAATCAAAAATTATGGACGAAACAGTAAGGAAACGAGCCACAACTGAGCACAAACTCACAAAACCCGAACGGAAACCGGAAGAAAACATAAAGATTACTGACGTACATTCCATTTCCGGTTGTCGTTGCCTGCCCCCTCCCCTACCCTTTCACTGAATATGCGCAGTAAAAACAAATCGAAAACCTATTAGAAGGGATCCGTTGACACTGAGTGCACGACGTCACACGATAATTGCGACTGCTGAGCAGTCAACAGAGTCATAGCGACATTAAATCTAAATCATAAGCCCTTCGTTTCCTCAGGCATTTTGACTTGATCCATTGGCTCATGTGGTTAGACGACTCTGTTGATTACGCAGGGGCTGTGGGTTCGACTATCACGTGGGCCACGTGTCTGACTGGGCTGGCTACCTCTGTTGTAGCAACATTTATAGGACATTTTATGAGGAAAGAGAAATCAGAGCACCTGGTCACAACAGTTTCTGTTTCAGTTTCACTTTCTCAAGATGACGTCTCTGCGCTCGGAATGAATTCCATACGCACTAACGTCACAGGTAGCATGTGATGGAGAAGATCCAAAATGATTACTGCACAAGCCTTAAGCCTGCACTTAAATCCGCGAGCTGGCCCGGTCCTGAGGTCCTACCTAGATAGTTCCATAACTCTGGCGTTGTAGGGGAACGAGGTGGCAGAAACCTCAACTTTTCACGGGGCCAGCACCACACGGCGGCGCCCATCCCCTCAAAAACAGGAAAGCTGGAGGGAACGAAATCACTAGGTAGACCCAGGGAAAAAAAATATTGGACGGACTTGCAGGGTGGCTGAGGACAGAGAGGGTGGGAGATGTACTTGCAGCGACAAGGGATATATTCGTATGGAGGACCATGATAGCTAACGCCATGTGGCAGAGCAAATCAAGATGATGATGATGGTGATGATGATGATGATGATGATGATGATGATGATGTCTTGGACAGAACTCGATACATCACATCTTGACTCCACGGCTCTTTGACAAGAGCCAGGAAGCTCGGTGAGAAACAACTTCGTGGTCCACGTAAAGGATCGAATCTTTGACTTCCGCTTTATCGGTGTGGTGCTGTGAACAACCAAGCTAAGGATACTAAAAGAGTTACCACAGACATCTGATATTACTTGGAGCCAGACACAAACAACAGGAACGTAAGTCACATCCAACAAGTGACAATAGTTATTACAGTATAAATTCATGATCACTGTAACTTACAGTGTAACTTACAGTATTAGTTGTTACTGAATTATACTGACACTGTAACTTACAGTGTAACTTACAGTATTGGTGTTACTGAATTATACCTGATCACTGTAACTTACAGTGTAACTTACAGTATTAGTTGTTACTGAATTATACCTGATCACTGTAACTTACAATGTAACTTACAGTATTAGTTGTTACTAATTATACCTGATCACTGTAACTTACAGTGTAACTTACAGTATTAGTTGTTACTAAATTATACCTGATCACTGTAACTTACAGTGTAACTTACAGTATTGTTGTTACTGAATTATACCTGATCACTGTAACTTACAGTGTAACTTACAGTATTAGTTGTTACTGAATTATACCTGATCACTGTAACTTACATGTAACTTACAGTATTAGTTGTTACTAAATTATACCTGATCACTGTAACTTACAGTGTAACTTACAGTATTGGTTGCTACTGAATTATACCTGATGACTGTAACTTACAGTGTAACTTACAGTATTAGTTGTTACTGAATTATACCTGATCACTGTAACTTACAATGTAACTTACAGTATTAGTTGCTACTGAATTATACCTGATGACTGTAACTTACAGTGTAACTTACAGTATTAGTTGTTAGTGAATTATATCTGATGACTGTAACTTACAGTGTAACTTACAGTATTAGTTGTTACTGAATTATACCTGATCACTGTAACTTACAGTGTAACTTACAGTATTAGTTGTTATTGAATTATACCTGATCACTGTAACTTATAGTGTAACTTACAGTATTAGTTGTTACTGAATTATACCTGATCACTATAACTTATAGTGTAACTTACAGTATTAGTTGTTACTGAATTATACCTGATCACTGTAACTTACAGTGTAACTTACAGTATTAGTTGTTACTGAATTATACCTGATCACTGTAACTTACAGTGTAACTTACAGTATTAGTTGTTACTGAATTATACCTGATCACTGTAACTTACAGTATAACTTAGTATTAGTTGTTACTGAATTATACCTGATCGCTGTAACTTACAGTATAACTTACAGTATTAGTTGTTACTGAATAATACCTGATCACTGTAACTTATAGTGTAGTTTATAGTATCAGTAGTACCTGAATGGTACCTGATCACTGTGACTTACAGTGTAATTTACAGTATTAGTTGTTACTGAATAATACCTAATCACTATAACTTACAGTATTAGTTGTTACTGAATAATATTGAATGATCACTGTAACTTATAGTGTAACTTACAATATTAGTGTTTACTGTATAATGATTATTATCACTGTAACTTGCAGTTTTAGTCATTACAGTATGATTACCTGATCACTGTAACTTGCAGTATTAGTGTTTAACTGAATAATATATGATCACTGTAACTTATAGCGTAGCTTATAGTATTAGTCGTACCTGAATAATACCTGATCACTGTAACTTACAGTGTAACTTACAGTATTAATCATTACGGTATGATTATCTGGTTACTGTAACTTAAAGTGTTAGTTGTTACTCTGAATAATACCTGATCACTGGAACTTACGGTATTAATCGTTACCGAATAATACCTGATTACTTTGATATAAAGTATTTTAAAAAAAATTTACATGATGGAGATCTGATTTCTGTGGTTTTACAGTAAAAAAAATATTACCATCCTTGAGTTTTGAATCTGGAGTTTATTCACTCCAGTCAGATGTATATTATTTCGTATGCACTCCATCAAAGTTGGTCGTTGCTTGCCTGGCGACCCCAAAACTAAGCAAAACCCTGAACGCTGACAATGAGGCGTGTGGACAGAACCCTTGACACAGGATTGTTCTCCTGCTAATTGTACCACGTCAGGGAAGTCGTCTATTGCTGTTTCCACCAAGTTTTGTTTTATTGTCTTTTATACACCGACTGACAAAAGCTAACTGGCCGGAGAAATCGTGCCTCTCTTGTTTTGTCATATTAAATACACGTTCTGATTCTTTTTTTGTTTTTTGTGGGTTTTTTTACGTATTTCTGGTTCCCATGAAAAACTAATAGGTCACCCCTTTAACCCTTTGACTCCCACACCTCGTCATCCAGCATCCTGCATTGTCAACCATGCTAGCAAAGCAAAAACTTAACCCTTTGATTCCCTCACTTCAGGAAGCTGGTGGATAGAAGGAAGCTGGTGGATAGGGTGAGGGAGTCAAAGGGTTAAGTTTTTGCGGTTGTTGGATAGGGTGTGGGAGTCAAAGGGTTAATTAACGACTGGAACATGGAAACAGGCAGCGAACAGGCCAGGTTTGATTCTACTCCAGACATCAGATCTTAAGTCCACGGTTCTGGTACAAGAGTGAGCCAACGTTATTACCAAAAAAATCATTAACCAGAAAAAAAAACACGAAAAAAAAGTATCAGAACGCATATTTAATACAACCAGACTAGACAGGCACAAATTTTCCGCCAACTGGTCTTTGTCAAGCGTAGACGTAAGATCACAAATGAACAAACACCAAATACAAAAATTAGGAGAAAAAGACTGAAACTTCCCTGCTGCTTCGTCCAATGGGAAAAAAAGGACTCAAAAGGACGAAGCAGCAGGGAAGTTTCAGTCTTTTTGTCCTGACTTTTATTTTTGTACTTGTTGTTTGTTCGTTTGTGATCTTACGGCAACGCTTGGCAAAGGCCAAAGTTGGCCGAAAATTTTGCGCCTGTCTGTCTGGTTGTAATTATACGCGTTCTGATTCTTTTTTCGTGGGTTTTTTTTTTCTGGTTCCTGTTTGCTTGAACGCGGGCAGCCACACTTGTTAAAGAAATCACACATTGTTCTTGTATAACGATATCCTCCAAATTCACTAAAAGTCACAGAGCATTATGCATAATCAGACTTTTTACTTGAGCACGAAGAACACAAGCTGTAAGGAAAGCTGGCCACACCCCAATACGTTTTAAACATTCTGCATCTTTGCTGGACGTGCATGTTTTCATGTTTCCATAAGCCACCAGGCACTGACATGACAGATAAACTCTTTGACATGACTGACACAAACTCTCTGACATGACTGACACAAACTCTTTGACATGACTGACAAACTCTTTGACATGACTGACACAAACTCTTTGACATGACCTGACACAAACTCTTTGACATGACTGACAAAACTCTTTGACATGACTGACACAAACTCTTTGACATGACTGACACAAACTCTTTGACATGACTGACAAACTCTTTCACATGACTGACACAAACTCTTTGACATGACTGACACAAACTCTTTGACATGACTGACAAACTCTTTACATGACTGACACAAACTCTTTGACATGACTGACAAACTCTTTGCATGACTGACACAAAATCTTTGACATGACTGACACAAACTCTTTGACACTGACTGACACAAACTCTTTGACTAACTGACACAAACTCTTTGACAGACTGACAAACTCTTTGACATAACTGACACAAATCTTTGACGACTGACAAACTCTTTGACACGACTGACACAAA